>CAMZMU010000046.1:24306440-24696107 GCA_947311845.1 Poa pratensis | reverse complement strand
CCATTTTCACTTTTTCTTTCTTCATGCTTAAGAAGATGCCTCGTAGTATTACATATGATGATGACAGGGGATCTGATGAGCTTAAAAAATCATAACTTATATCAGGTGACATGTGGTGTACGAGGTGACTCCGGGCCAGCTTGTAACGCGGTTGGCATGATTGACCGCAAAATCGTAGGAATCCAGCATCTGTATGGTCGACCGGTTTATGCGCGATCCCAGGTTATATTCTAAAGAAGTGCCAAAGCTGGAATAATGTTTATTGCTTATGTTTATTCGGTGGAATAACTCTTCTCTCCTGTGACAGCAATGTAGCATAAATTCGCCGCAAAATGGTCCACTCCCTCCAGATGCCCCCTCATGGTGTCAGGCACCTTTTGATCCTGAAGGGCTTCTCAGGTCAGTAAATACCTATCTTACATGAGTGCTTCAACATTTATCATTTTAAGCTGCGATGCGAGTTCCGTGGTGATGGTAAATTCTAACTGTTGTTCTTTTCACCCTCACCAGTTCTGTGATGGCCATCGTTACCTGCTTGATCGGTCTCCAATATGGGCACATAATTGTACATTTCCAGGTAGATTGCCCGCTTGCAATGCCAGTCAGTTTGTTGAGCGCTTGACCTTGTGGCTAAACGCAACATTTCTGATTTTTTTCTGTCCTGGACTGTTTTCAGAAACACAAGGAAAGAATCATGCATTGGCTTGTCCCTTCCTTTGGTATGCTAGTCCTGGCCTTCGCACTGGACTTCTTCGGTAAGAATGTCCCTAAAAAACATTTTCCGATCCTACTTATCCTGGCAATGACATTGACACCAATGATCTCTCTAGGAATGCGAATGAACAAGTCACTGTACTCTGTAAGTTACACTCTCGCCACCGCCGGTGCGGGGGGACTCCTCTTCGCCGGAATCTATGCGCTGGTCGACCTTTACGGGTACCGGCGTCCGACCATCGCCATGGAGTGGCTTGGGATGCACGCGCTGATGATATTTGTCCTCATAGCGTGCAACGTCTTGCCCATGTTCATCCATGGCTTCTACTGGGGGGATCCCAGCAACAACCTTGTAAGTTTTCACAGAACACACACGTTTTCTCAGTTGGATTTTCATCGATGACAACGTAAATTCACCTCTAACACGGTTGGCTCTTTGGTTGCAGTTGAAGTTCATTGGGATTAAGGCATGAGCTATTTATATGGTGGACCGAGCTAGATGACAAATATAGAGATATTTAGGACCCTATTTGCACAGAGATTGCCAGAGATGAGCGCAGGCCTAGTTTTGCAATACGGCCAGAGCTTCGTCATCATGTGCAGCTGCCTGTTCGACATGGCCGGGAACAGTTGCCGTTGCGCATGTTGTTTTCTCTGAGAGCTCTTTGTATACGGTAAAGAAGCTTTGTGTATATATATGGCAAAAATGCAATTCAATATAAATATAGTAAATTTTATTGAATTGCAACTGGTATCGACATCGTAATCCTGGTGGACGTCGACAGTGAGTAGCCTTCAAGGGGATTGCACCCACATCTACCGAAGTTGTTGTCGAAATAAGAAATCATCTTTCTTTTCTATCGACCGGCATGAGCTCCCTATTTGTCTTTAAATAACAATACATATAGCCCGGCTTCAAAGTGATGCAGAATCAAAGCTGTGGCTAAGTTAGATAGCGGAGATCAAATTTCCCAATACCCTTCCCCAATAGATGAATTCCCCATCGGTTTGTGGGGCAACGTTGCCCTGTTGCCATCCATCGGAATTTCTTCGTATATCTAGCCAGAGACCTCCTCTATGGATAAAATTTTCCAAGCCCATTTATCCACCATGCACGGTCCATAAGCCCCGTATTCGTAATCCCACCCCATCCACTTTTGGGGAAACAAATAGTGCTCCATGTTACCATGTGTTAATTTTGTTTCTCCTTGTCCTTTGAGCGGAAGAACCTAGATCTGGACTTGTCAAACTCAGCGTGCACCCTGTCATGTAAGGGTTCGAAACCCGTGGCATACATGGGTAGGTTTGTTAAGAATGAGGTCTTCCCTGAAGCCAATGCTTACTCTTTCACAGACCGGCTCGGCATGAAATCTGTGATGGTGAGTTTCTTCCATCAATATGCAGCCCCAAGTATGTGAAAGACAGTGGACTCAACTCATCATATGAACCACCCTAATCCGACTCTCGAGATCGCAACCCATGACCTAGACATAACTCTTGGCAAAATTGACCATCAGTCCCGACATCTACTGAAAACACATATCTTTGTAAAAGGTTTATGATGTCATGTGGGTCACATTGGATAAGAATGAGTGTGTGTTGGCACACCGGAGGCAGGATAGCCCCTCTTGGACTATGTGGCACCACTGCATGGATGTGACCAGCATCCTTTGCCCCTCCAACATACCAGCTAGCGTGCCCATCAAGGTATTGAATAGCAGAGGAGGAGAGCGAGTCATCCTGTCTCACTCCCTCACATTCCTAATAAAGGGGGCCATGTTCCCATTGATATTGACGGATATTTGACTCCCCTGACTAACTACATGATTCACCCAATTATTGACAAAACACTTGCTCCTCATCATCTCTTCAAGGAAGTTCTAGCTCAATCTATTACGGGCTTTCTCAAAACTATCTTGACAATGAAAGTCATGCCCCAAAATCTCTTCAGTTCGTGGATAACCTTGTCCAAAACCAAGATGCCATCAAGGATACTAAGCCATCAACCCACGAATGCAAGCTATCTTATTGGGTGCACATCCTGTGCGTTAGTAGGAATAGATGGAGCGCAAAGACCTTAGCCACAAGTCTAAAGATGAAATTGTTAACGACTATAGGCCATAATCACCTACTTTCATTCGTGCCCGAGATCTTAGGCAATAAGATTAGGACCCAGAGTTAAGTCGTTTCGTATCCACCCACCCTTCGGTGAAAGCATGAAGAATAAGAAACACTTGCTCCTTGATCAAAGGAAAAAAACTTCGATTTGAGGCCTTCTTGGATGGCTTGATCAATTTATCCATTTTGGTGAGGTTGAATGAAGCATTCTAGAGAGTGTTGTCCTCTTCCCACACCATCCCCATCCGTTAGAAAATCACCTGATACAAATATCCTTTTTCTCCGTGTGTGTGTTTGTGTGTGTGTGTGTGGGGGGGGGGGGGGGGGGGGGGGGGGAAGGTGGTGTTGAAAGGATCGAAGAGGACATCTAAGGGGGTGAATATGCGATTATAAATTTTAACCTTTTCTTTTAAAATTAGGGATTAACTGAAATATAGCTTCTATAGATTATGCAACTAGGTGAGCAACCTATATGAAGACTAGGACACAATCTACCATCTGATATAAACAAACTAAAAGCTAGATAAGTAAGTAAAGGGGTTGACAAATATCCACACAATGGACGCGATGATTTATTCTGAAGTTTATTACCGAGGGAAGTTAATCTCAGTTAGAGAGGCGTGGAGGCACAAGTTCTCTACAATAGCACTAAACCGCACCTTATTCTCCTCGAGCCTCGATCCACTGTGTTGTCCTTGTAGGCGACAACTGATTTATAGACAAGATTGGGACATCTCCACAACTTAATCTGAGACTCCCACCAATATCCCGGAGCTCCCCATCACCAAGGCCAAGATCCAACACCCTCTTTCATCCAGCCTCCAGGGTCCAAATTGTTGGATATGCCCTAGAGGCAATAATAAAAATGTTATTATCATATTTCCGTGTTCATGTATATGTTTATTTTCCATGCTATAACTGTATTAACCGGAAACATAATACATGTGTGGTTGCATAAACAACACCTCGTCCCTAGTAAGCCTCTACTAGACTAGCTCGTTAATTAATGATGGTTATGGTTTCCTAACCATGAACATGAGTTGTTAATTAATTAACGGGATCATGTCATTAGAAGATGACGTGATGGACAGACCCAACTAAGCATAACAATATTGATCGTTTCATTAAGTTTTATATTGTCATGCCTTTTATTGTCAAGTATCATATTTCTTAGACCATGAGATCATGTTATTCCCGGGTACTGGAAGAATACTTTGGGGACATCAACCATCGCTTCGTGACAGGGTGATCATAAAGGTGTCTTACGGGTATCTCGGAAAGTACTTGTTGAATTACATGAATCAAGACTGGGATTTGTCCCTCCGTGTTTCGGAGAGATATACTCTGGGCCCACTCGGTAGTGCACATTCGGTAAAGCTTGCAAGCACATGACTAATGAGTTAGTAAGAATGTTGTATTACGGAACGAGTAAAGATTACTTACCGGTAACGAGATTGAACTAGGTATAGTGATACCGACGATCAAATCTCGGGTAAGTAAAATATCGCGTGACAAAGGAAATTGTATACGGATTACAGTAGTCCACGACATAGTGGTTCAACCGATAAAGATCTTCGTTGAATGTGTGGGAGTCATTATGGATATCCTGGTCCCTCTAATGGTTATTGATCGGAGAGGTGTCTCGATCATGTCTACACGTTCTCGAACCCGTAGGGTCACACACTTAACGTTCGGTAACGCTAGAGTAGCTCTGGGATAATTTTGTTAATGGTGTCCGAATATTGTTCGGAGTCTCGGATGAGATCCTAGACATCACGAGGAGCTCCGGAAGAGTCCGGAGGTAAAGATTTATATATGGCAAGTTGATTTCAGGGTTCCGGAAAAGTTCGGATTTTTCCGGCAGAGTGTCGGAATGTTCTAGAAGGTTCCGGAGGGTCCCACGTGGGGCCCACCTGTCCAACGACCAAGGGTGGCCCACTGGTCCATTTGACCAGGCCTACTTGGTCCAAGTGGTCAATCAATGGGCATCCCTTAAATGGGGGGTTACCACTCTTGAAAGAGGGGTTACTACCTTTTAAAGGGAGGGGGTTACCACTCTTTAAAGAGGGGGTTACTACCTTGAGAATTAAGTGGCTGCAGCTCCCTTGCCTATATAAGAGATGAGAGGCACACCATGATGCGAATCGCTGCCGCATCTCCTCCTTCCTCCCGCGCACCGCTTGGCGAAGCCCTGCCCGCGGGAACACTCCACCATATCCACCACCACCGTCGTGCTGCTGGAATCGATCCCACCTACTTCTCCCTCTAGCTTGCTGGATCAAGAAGAGGGAGACGTCATCGACTGTACGTGTGCAAGCCTCCGGAGGTGCTGCTCGTTTGCGGTGCTGATCGGATCGAACATCGTCAACAACTTCACCGAGCTGCGTTGAATTAAACGTTCAACGCGCGTGTTCTTCGAGGGTATGATGAACTACTCTCCCCGTTACTGGCATCTTCTAGATTGGATCTTGAGTGTTGCTTCCGCATGTGAGAGAAATTTTTTGTTTTCTATCGCGCAAACTCCTACAGTGGTATCAGAGCCGGATCTATGCGTAGATGTTTTGGTACGGGTAGAACACATATGTGTATGTGGGCGTTGATAATCATGTTATTACTTCCTTTGTGTATTTTGAATCTTAGTGGCATAGTGGGATGAAGCGGCCCGGACTAACTTTACATGTCCACGTACATGAGACTTGTTCCACGACTGACATGCAACTTGTATTGCATAAGTGGCTTTGCGGGTGTCTGTCTCTCCCACTATAGTTAAGATTTAATCTACAACGGGTTGTTAATAATTTGTTTATCACCGTTGTGGTTTCATGTTCGTAGGTAAGATCGGTTCTTTCTTCGAAAGCCCTAAGCCACGTAAAATTTGCAAAGAATAAGGGAGAGGCGTCTAACTTGTTTTTGCAGGGGTGCTTGTGATATGGTATAGCCCAAACTGTTCATATGATATATTTGTGATGTATGAGATGATCATGTTTTGTAATGTTTCACGACTTGCATGTCGATGAGTACGGCAACCGGCAGGAGCCATATGGTTGTCTTAATTAAAAATTGTATGACCTGTGTCAACTTCAAACGCCATGTAATTGCATTATTTATCGCTATGAGTTAGCAATATATGGGATGCAACGTGGTGGAGACAACCAAGGCGCCACATGAACATGGCGCCATGATGGAGATCATGCCGGTGCGTTTAAGATGGAGATCAAGACGCAATAAAAGGGCTATACCATGTCACATATTTTTTATGCATGTGATGTTTATCCTTTTATGCATCTTATTTTGCGTGTGCACGACGGTAGCATTATAAGATGATCCCTCGCACGTAAATATCAAGATAATAATGTGTTCTTCCTTAGTATGCACCGTTAAGAAAGTTCATTGTTTCGAAGCACCACGTGATGATCGGGTGTGATAGACTCAACGTTCGCATACAACGGGTGTAAGCCAGATTTACACACGCAAATACTACGGTTCTACTTGGCGAGCCTAGCATGTGCAGACATGGCCTCGGAACACGTAACCGAAAGGTAAAGCACGAGTCATATGGATGATATGATGAACATGTTGATGTTCGCCTTTGCAGCTGCACCATCTCACGTGATGATCGGTTATCGGTGTAGTGAATTTGGTTTGTGTAATCACTGAAACGACTAGAGGGATGTTGTTTTGAGTGGGAGTTCACGTAGTAATTTTTGAATTAACATGAACAAAATTTATCATGAACCACCTATCATAGTGTATTTGCATAATTTGTACTAGACTTTGGCATCCACAAACTACCTTACACGTAGATTGTTAATTGAGATAAAACTGTTTTGATCTGGCAAAACCATTATGGACTGGTACCGTATTAGGTGAATTTAAATAAGAGTCCTATTGTAAATTTTCGGTAATACCTACCTAGCTCCATGTGATTAATGATTGATTGATCTAAAGAGCAAATGATTCCGACTTAGTATCTAGTGTCATGCTTGCTTCCATGATACCTGATCTTCAAAAGAATGTTTTGAGTATCAGGTGATCTAGGATCTGAAAAGAATTGTTTTCAGAAACAAGCGAGGAGTGAAAGATATATTGATATCTAGAACCCTGTTTGTCGCAACATGACTGAGTGTAATTTATTGTGACAATGTGCTTATATTATTTGAATATATGCAAGGATTGAAGACGCTAGGCGTTTGAATCATCCCAAGACGTTGGGCACTGACATTATCCTCTAAATTCCTTCCTTTGAGCTATAGTAGCTTCATCACAAAATTGTTATGATGGGATGGATTAAAAGTGTGGGTAAAAATCGTTTACTATGCTTGAAGATTGCTAAGGGTGGAATATGGAAGAATGCTAATAATATGGTGATATTAGTGAAACAATCAACTTCAAATATGACTCCATGGGTGATAGTATATGACTAACACGCCAAGGAAAATGTGCTAGTTCGACTGGCATTGTTTGATGTTGAATGATTCTTCTGTAAAGGAAAGGGAACACTGAAAATAGAATTACAAAATTATATGGCAGAAAAGAAAAGACTGGAAAAGTCCAGCTCAGGAGTATATGCATGATATACAGGTTATAGATGTATTACTAGTTAACAAAGTATTTTGGGGTATTTTGATACTAGATTGGTTGGTATGAATTGTCATAGCAACACAATGCAAGAAATACAAGAGCCTGAAAGAACTAGTAATAGATGTCAAATCGATCATGACAAGAACGAAAATAAAGTGTTATTGTGTTCACTGTCGCATCGAAACAAACCTTCAAGATTTATTTTAAGAACTTAATAAGTTGTTATTTTGTTCCTGCTTATGGTGAGAACAAATGAGTTGTTCACACTATGACCATGTTCCATAATTGATGGATGAGTAAATATAAATCGTGTTGGTAAAATAAACATCTATAAGACTAAATGCTAAACATCGCAAGACGTAAAATTAAAGAATTTCACTTAAGTTGTGACACTGCCGTTTTAGTTCATAATGGAAAGGAAAACATGAAGGAACTCCATGTTGATGGACTTTCGGAGTCATTTTTGTTTTTGAATGAATTGACGCTTGTGAGATCTCTTCCAAAAGATGACTAAAACTCCGTTCATAGGCCAAAGTAGAACGGACGACTAAATTAGTGGAGATTGTACATATTGATGTACATGGTCCATTATGAATAGTGTGTGTGGTGGATTAATTTTTCTTCATATTCCACCGATGATTTGAGTAGATACATGAGTATATCTATTTAATGAGAAAGGAATTTGACATTTTTGAATTAGTTCAATGTATTGTTAGTATGAAGTGAAAAAATCATCGTAACAAGAGAATCAAGTATTTATGATTGGATCATAAAGAATAAAGTTTGAGTTACGAGTTTAGCGAAACATCTGAGGAGTTGCAGAATTGTTCCACAACTTATCCTTCTCGAAAACCCCACAGAAGTATGGAGTGTTAGAGAGACATTATCGAACTTTGTAAGACATGGTAAGATAAATAAAATGCCATTATATTTTTGTAGTTTATGCTTTAGAGACTACCGCTTTTACACTTAAAAGAGCACCATCGTGATCCGTTGAAAATGACACCATACGCGTTATGGCTTGGGTAGTGACCCGAATTGTCTTTTCTTAAATTTTGGTATGCATAGCATGTGTAAAATGTTTACAACCAAAATCGGATAAATATATGTTTATAAGGTTATCCCAAAGAATCCGTTGGGTATTTCTCCTATCACCAAACCTAAGACAAATGTTGTTTGTCAGAAAGGGTAGATTTCTCGAGAAAATTGTTCTTGCGAAAGAAGTGAGTGGGAGGACAGTGCAACTCGATGAGATTAGAGAATCATCATTATCATGTCAAGAGTAGCGCAGCACTAGAAGTTGTTCTAGAGTCTCCTAATTTGACTAAGTGGAAGACACTACATGTGTTGTAGTAACTTCGAAAGAGTTTGCAAACTGAACCACGAAGGTCGTAAAACTTTGTGCTTAGACCAACTTGTGGTTTGAGAATGAAGTGTTGTTTTGACAACAAAGGACCTGCAAATTATAAAGGAAGCGAATGATGGGCCCTGACTTCGTAAATTGGCTGTGAGTCATTATATCCGAGATAGTATCCATGTATGAATGTCAAGTATGTGACTTGGCAATCCTTTCAGAAGGCGTGAATCCTCATGGTTGCAAATGGATCTATATAGCAACAAGACGTGGATGTTTACATCCATTGAAAGTTTAACTTGTCGAAAAGGTGTTTGCGACAAAGTTCAAGGAGTTGACTATGAAAAGATTTTGATCTTCCGTAGTGATACTTTCGTCTTTACGGATAGTTCTAGAAAAAGTTACATATTCTGATATGGCAGTTGAATAACAAAACAACTTTCCTCTCAAGGAAGGCTGATTAAGGATGTGTACGTGACACAGTCTATGAGTTTTGTAAAATTCAAAAGGGTTTCTAGAAAAGTATGCAAACTTCAATGGTTGAAATGAGCATAACGAAGTTGGAATCTTTACTTTCATGAAGCTATCAAAAGAGTTTGATTCCATCATGAATAGTGAAGATACTTGTAGAGTTACAAGAAATTAAGTGGGAGTGCTTAGACATATTTCTAATACTTTATGTAGATGACATATAGTTGATTGGAAAATATGTATTTTAAATTTACACGGTTAAGATTTCATATTGATGAAAGGCTTAGGCTAAACATTATATTGGGCATCAATATCTATAAAGATGGATTGAAGCGCCTGATATGATTGAGCCAAAGTAGATAGTATTGAAGTAGTCAATATTAAAACGACAAGAAAGTGTTCTTGCTGCATGAAAAGAATTGAGCAATATCAAGTGTTTTGACACATGATGAGCAAAATTGAGATTTCTAAGTCATGTGTTCCATCATATGTACACAACCAGAAAGTCCTATGCAGTGATAATTCATATGATGATTGGACAACAGTAGGAAAGATCCTTAAGTAGTTTAAGAAAAACTAAGGATGTTTTCTATATGCAGTAATGACAAAATATTCGTTGTAATATGTTACCAATAGTATTGTCATTGATCCAAATAAATATATCTCAATTACAAGATGTGTTGAAGGGTGGCACAATAGGCTGGAAGAAAGTTCCATGCTGGTTTTGAATGAATTTCAAAATTAAAGTATTGTGATAAATACTACAACAAAGGCTAAGTATATAGCGTTGTGTTGACAACAAATAAGGCGTTGTTTTGACAACAAATAAGAAGAATATTTTTGTGTCAAAAGTTCTTTAATGAACTTGGTGAATTTCCAAGAATGCTGACACTATGAAGCAACGTTTTCACAAATGTTGGTAACATTAGTTTAAGCTGAGGAATTAAGGTCTCACCGGTTGACCAAATATATACAAAGCCATCTCATTAGAGAATGAGTGATGCGTGGAGACGCTAAGAGATGCAAATACAAACGGACCTAAACATGTCAGATCTTTTGATGGAGTTTACCACATGCGAAGCATAGAAATAACACTTGAATGCCATAGGTGTTAAATGCTTACTTATTGACTGGATTATTGACTCTAGTGCAAGTGGGAGACTGTTGGAAATATGCCCAATAAAAATGTTATTATCATATTTCCGTGTTCATGATATATGTTTATTTTCCATGCTATAACTGTATTAACCGGAAACATAATACATGTGTGGTTGCATAAACAACACCTCGTCCCTAGTAAGCCTCTACTAGACTAGCTCGTTAATTAATGATGGTTATGGTTTCCTAACCATGAACATGAGTTGTTAATTAATTAACGGGATCATGTCATTAGAAGACTGACGTGATGGACAGACCCAACTAAGCATAACAATATTGATCGTTTCATTAAGTTTTATATTGTCATGCCTTTTATTGTCAAGTATCATATTTCTTAGACCATGAGATCATGTTATTCCCGGGTACTGGAAGAATACTTTGGGGACATCAACCATCGCTTCGTGACAGGGTGATCATAAAGGTGTCTTACGGGTATCTCGGAAAGTACTTGTTGAATTACATGAATCAAGACTGGGATTTGTCCCTCCGTGTTTCGGAGAGATATACTCTGGGCCCACTCGGTAGTGCACATTCGGTAAAGCTTGCAAGCACATGACTAATGAGTTAGTCACAAGAATGTTGTATTAGAACGGAAGAGTAAGTACTTACCGGTAACGAGATTGAACTAGGTATAGTGATACCGACGATCAAATCTCGGGTAAGTAAAATATCGCGTGACAAAGGAAATTGTATACGGATTATAGTAGTCCACGACATAGTGGTTCAACCGATAAAGATCTTCGTTGAATGTGTGGGAGTCATTATGGATATCCTGGTCCCTCTAATGGTTATTGATCGGAGAGGTGTCTCGATCATGTCTACACGTTCTCGAACCCGTAGGGTCACACACTTAACGTTCGGTAACGCTAGAGTAGCTCTGGGATAATTTTTTAATGGTGTCCGAATATTGTTCGGAGTCTCGGATGAGATCCTAGACATCACGAGGAGCTCCGGAAGAGTCCGGAGGTAAAGATTTATATATGGCAAGTTGATTTTAGGGTTCCGGAAAAAGTTCGAGATTTCTCCGGCAGAGTGTCGGAATGTTCTAGAAGGTTCCGGAGGGTCCCACCGTGGGGCCCACCTGTCCAGGACTACCAAGGGTGGCCCACTGGTCCATTTGACCAGCCCTCCTTGGTCCATGTGGTCAATCAATGGGCATCCCTTAAATGGGGGGTTACCACTCTTGAAAGAGAGGGTTACTACCTTTTAAAGGAGAGGGGGTTACCACTCTTTAAAGAGGGGGTTACTACCTTGGGAATTAAGTGGCTGCAGCTCCCTTGCCTATATAAGAGAGGAGAGGCACACCATGAGAGACTAATGGCTTCCACATCTCCTCCTCCCTCCCGCGCACTGCTTGGCGAAGCCCTGTCCGCGGGAACTCTCCACCATATCCACCACCACGCCGTCGTGCTGCTGGAATCGATTCCACCTACTTCTCCCTCTAGCTTGCTGGATCAAGAAGAGGGAGACGTCATCGAACTGTACGTGTGCAAGCCTCTGGAGGTGCTGCTCGTTTGCGGTGCTGATCGGATCGAACATCATCAACAACTTCACCGAGCTGCGTTGAATTAAACGTTCAATGTGCGTGTTCTTCGAGGGTATGATGAACTACTCTCCCCGTTACTAGCATCTTCTAGATAGGATCTTGAGTGTTGCTTCCGCATGTGAGAGAATTTTTTGTTTTCTATCGTGCAAACTCCTACACAAATACCCAAGAGTAACAAGATCCCCGAGCAGTGGCGGACCTAGGATTTTGCCATTGAGTATGCGCGCAAAAAATTGTTGGCCATTTCAATAAACTATATTTACCAATTTAATAAATAATTTTAAAGTTGCATTGTAATACGATATAAAAGCAATATACAATATGATTAAGTACAAATGTTGCATAAATTACCATAAAAATAGTTCAAAACCCTACTAATAGTCTTGATCATTAACAACATAACTTTGAATTGGATGTCTTTCACCTGGATCATGCGGAAGGTGATTGATGTCATAAACCGGCGGTGACGGTGGCAGCGGCGGTGATGGCATATGATTCACAATTTTCTCAAATACTCTCTCTCGCTCTTCAGTGTGCTCTTCTGTTATAGATTCATCTGGAGAAGGATTAGAAGCAGCGGTAGTCTTTTTTGCCACGTGTTTCGACGCAATGTCCCTGCTGAAAGAGCATGGTGCCCCATGTGTGGTTTTGGTAATTAATGACAATCCTTATGGACTAATGTTTGCATTGATATATCCTTAGATCTTGTCCATAGGAAAAGGTTGGAATTCATGTGTTGGACTCTAGAAGATTATAAGATGACCAAGATCTTATTAAGGGTTTATATGAAGAATGGTCATGTGTAGAGTTGAGTATATTTCAAGCATGTCTTGAAGAATATGATGGCGTGGATATTCATGTTCACCTTCAAGACATCATCCTTGTGAAGAGAGAAGGAAAGATACAAGTTGATCAAGGCTAAGTGCAAAGAGTGGATTCAAGTGATCAACACACAAAGCTACATGTTGTACCATGTGGGATCTTGTGATCCAATGGTATGGTAAGCAATCGTCTATATAGCTTTGTCAACTAACCCATATATGTGTGTGTGTGGAGTATCTATGTGGGGTTAGGTATCTTCCCATGGGCATGCATCAAAGGAAGATTCCATATAGCCCATGGCGGATGACGTCAAGCGGTGGTCGTCATCAAGATAATGGCCAAGTGAAGATGTTCCTAAAAGTGGCTCTCCCATATTGTGTATGGGGGAGCATTTCACAAGTCTTCATCAAGCGGAGCGCAATCAAGAAAGGTGATCCAACTTGAGGTGATCAAGATCGTCATCATCTAGCTCAAGTGGATCGCGCAAGGCAAAGGTATGACCTTGATAGGGTTTCTATTTTACCGGTCTCATGGTGTTAGTAAGAGACCGGATTATAGGATAGATGCCACACTTTCAAGAGGGGCTCTCGAATGAGTAACTTGATCGTATCGTTCGGAGAGAGCTCAAACCTTTGCATACTTGGCATCATCTTTCTTGGTTCTTATTTGGCTTTCCTCCATGTGTGGTTTTAGAGCTTGTCATGATCTTCACGGCAAGCTCAAGTTCATCAAAAACGGATTTCGTATGGAAAACTTATTGCGTTTTTGGTGTTGGAGGTTTTACCGGTTTCTCTATTTTCGAGAGGTTTAACCTTTCCACATTTGGTTTTATGATTCATTGTTGGACAATGATGTTTCTCTGTATATTCTTGAAGAGCTCGTTGTTGTGATTCCAACGAGCCAAAGATCATCAAAAACGGAGTCCGGATGCAAAAGATATTTCGTATTGGTGTTTGATGTTCCTGCTGTTTTCTAAGGGGCGGTAGTACCGCCCGGTACCGCCCGAGGTACCGCCGGAGCAAACAGAAGGCTGTTTTCAGCGGTACCAAAAGCGGTGGTACCGCCGGGGCGGTAGTACCGCTGCCTGGAGCCCGTTTTCAGCCTGTTTTAGTGTTCTAACTTCCCGGGGCGGTAGCACCGCTACCCGGGGCGGTAGTACCGCTGCCTGGAGCCCGTTTTCAGCCTGTTTGAGTGTTCTAACTTCCCGGGGGGCGGTAGTACCGCTGGGGCTAGCGGTAGTACCGCCCCGGCGCGAATCTGCACCCAACGGTTGGATTTTGGGATGACCTATTTAAGGGGCCTTCTTCCCCAATGGTTCCCCAACCTTTCTAGCAAGTTTTGCCCTCCATTGTTGACCTCCAAAAGCTTGCTTTCTCTCAATCCCTCCAATGATTCTTGCTCATTCTTGAGGGAAACAAGAGAGAAGATCTAGATCTACATCTCCACCAATCAATCTCTCCTCTAAGTGAGGGGAGCATATTGGATCTAGATCTTGGGATTCATTTGTTGCTTCCTTGCTCTTCCTCTCATCTTCCTCCATAGCATTAGTTGCTTTGGTGGGATTTGAGGGAGATTTGCTTTGAGCACTTCTTGTGTTCTTGCCATTGCATTAGGTGCATCGGTTTGAGTTCTCCACGGTGATTCGTGGAGGTGAAGTTTGAGAAGCTCATTACTCCTTGTGGTTCTCCTTGCATCTTGGGTTGCTTGTAACCCTAGGTGCCTTTGTGAGTCTCTGAGGAAGTCCGAGGCATTGTTGGGAGGCTCCAACTCATTGTGGAGTTCCCCGACCTTTGTGTATCGGTTTGGTCAACGCCTTCAAGTCGACCTCATAGTGGAACGAGCCAATCCCTCACGGGTGAAGCTCACGGAGAATAGGGTGAGCACATCCATGCTATTGGAGCGCCTAGGTGGCTCCACACCCTCCAACGTAGACGTACGTCCATTGGGAAGGAACTACGGGAAACATCTCCTCGTGTCCACTTTGCGGTTACTTCTATACCCAAACCTTTACTTATGCTTTTACCTTTGTGATTGCCATCGAGCTTGAAGTTATCTATTGCTATCACTTAGTTGTTAATCTTGCTTAGCATAAGTTGTTGGTGCACATAGGTGAACCTAGCTTGTTTAAGTTTTGCGCTTGATAAATTAAACGCTAGTTTTATTCCGCATTTATTCAAGCCTAAACCGTAATTATTTTAAAACGCCTATTCCCCCCCTCTAGGCGACATCCTCGTTCTTTCAATTGGTATCAGAGCCAGGCTCTCTTTTATTAGGCTTCACCGCCTTGAGAGTAAAGTTGTCGTTTAGAGACTTAGCAAATATCCCACTTTCATATTCGATGGCACAAATTATGATGTTTGGAAAATTCGCATGCTTAATCTTTTTTGGGTGTATGGCCCAAAAATGGAGAGAATTGTATATATGGATTTTCCTCCTCCAAAGGATCTCCAAACGTTATCTTTAGAGGATGAGGAAAACTCTTATCTCAATTCTTTAGTATCTCATGCTATTGTTGGTGTTTTTAGCAATGTAGTTCTTGAGTCAATCATGCCTTTTCGGAATGCTCATGATTTATGGATAAAGCATCAAGACAAATATGATGTGTCCAATATTATTGAGGATGATTGTTCTCCATCCACTTCCGGGCGTGATGAGTTCTCAACTTCCTCTACTTCACCAACATGTGGTAAGCCACAACCTAATGAGATGGTGGGTAGTGGTAGGCTTTGCAACAATGGTAGTAAACTTACCATTGATGATTCCTTACCTCTACATTGTTGCAATGATCTACCTTTGGACTTAAACACTTCTAGCACCTTACATGCTTCACATGCTTGTGTTGATAGTCCTTGCATATCATGTGGAAATTTCTTGTCTAAATCTCATGATGATATGCTTGCTTTATCTTGTTGCCATACTTTAAATGCGTGTGTTTCCTCTATTCCTTTGGTCACTAACATTGTAGAGGAAACCCAACTTCCTATGGAACAAGATGTGTACTTGAGTGGTGCCTCAAGTAATGTTTCATCTTCATCGACCATCTTTTGCCTTATGGCTAAGGATTCAAAGATATCTCCTACTTTGAATCCCATTGAATTCGATGATGATGATGTTAATAATGAAGATAATTATATTGTTGATTCTCTAAGTAAGAAAGGTGAAATTATCTTCCATGCTCTAAGTAAAAATAAAAATGCTTGCTCTAACTTCATTGAAATCTTGACTATTGCTATTGAGAGCAAGAAACTTATTTATGAGCATGAGGACACCATTGTGGAAATGGAAGGTCGTGAGCAAGGCTTCACCGATGAGATCGGGGATCTTTCTCTTGCTCTTTCTAATGTCCTCAAATCTAAAAATGATGATGCTTGTGCTACTAACTCTACTTATTGTGAAGCATCCATATTGAAGGAGAATGTTGAGCTAAGGGCTCAACTTGAGTTGCTAACAAGCAATTATAGGAAATTGGAAGAAAGTCATGAAAAGCTCTCGAGCTCTCATAATGATCTTTTAGTCTCCCATGATCGGCTAAAGTTAGCTCATGAGGCTATTTCAACTAAGGTAACATCTTGTGAGCCTCATGTGGACAATGGCACAACTTCCACTCAAAATGTTATATTGCCATGTGCTAGTCCTAGTAGTTCATCCACTCATGATATTTCTACATCTTGTGATGAATTACTTTCCATGCCTTGTTGCTCTAACAATGAAGCATCTACTTCCTCTAGTACTTGTGTTGAAACTAACCATGTAGAGGAAATCAAAGAGCTCAAGGCGCAAGTCACTTCTTTGAAGAAAGACTTGGAAAAGCGTCATGTTGGGAAGTCGGCACTTGACAATATGTTGAGTGTGCAAAAATCTCCCAATGACAAGAGTGGACTTGGATTCAACTCCGATGTTAAGAAGAAGTCCAACATTAAGAAGAAGCACAAGACCATCAAGAAGAAGGGCCTAGAACAAGTAAAAGATTCGGCCAAGATTGTTTGCTTCAAGTGCAAGATTGAAGGGCATCATGTGAGATCTTGCCCAATGAAGAAGAAGCATTTAAGTGAGAAGCAACAAGGGAAGCGGCCTCAAGTTCATACTCAAGTATCCAACGTTGAAGAAAGGCCACTTCCCAAGGAGAATCAAGCTAAAGCTTCTCAAGTTGAGAAATCAACTAAGAAGAAAGGTGGAAGTAGATGTTGCTATCTATGCCGCGAGAAGGGACATCTTGCTTCTTCATGCACTAACGGTACCTTATCCAACCCAATCATAATTGATGATGTTTACTCTCTTGAGAAGGATAAGGTTGGCAATGTGTTTGCCAAATTTGTTGGTACTCAAAGTGGTGTCAAGAAAAGAACCATTTGGGTGGCCAAGCCTATTGTGACTAACCTCTTAGGACCCAACTTGGTTGGGGACCAACAAGCTAAAACTTGATCAATAGGTGTTGTGGAGGGCTTGGAGACTTGGCTACATTATGAAGAATTAAGGGATCTTCATCAATCATATCTCTCAAGCCAAGTCATTTGGATTTTCATATCTCTATCTTATATCCAACGTGCCTCCTTGCGGTAACGTGTATTTAAATTATATATACATTGAAAGTTGCTTGCCCCTTGCATGTGTTTGGTTTTGTACCTTGCATGTGTTTGACTATGATGTGCCTACCACTTACCTATCTTGAGTAATCTAGTGTGTGTATGTTGGTTTGCACATCATGGTTGTGTGTGTTTGTGTTGAGCCTCTATTGTTTCTTGTTTTATCTTAATTGGCTCTTGTGATAGTTTAATGGACTTTCCCATTTTGGGGAGTGATATGCTTTCGGCACGTCACAATCCTAAAAATGTGTATACATGAGGAATACCACTTAGTGTTGATATATCAATATTATCTAGTCTCTATGTGGTATGTCATGCTCATGAGAAATTCGAATTCTAAATGTCCATTAACTATCTCTATTTGGTTTTTGTTTGCCTCTTGTTGAAAACAAATGGATTATCACATTATGGGGGAGTAATAAGCATTGTGCATATTACGAACCTAGAAAATGTGAACAAGTGAGGTTTTGCCACTTAGAATTGATATTGTAAATTATCTTGTTCCTATGTGGCATGTTTCTCAAACAAGTTCCATATTTGCCTATTCGCTCTTGCTTTGAGAATATGATCTGAATATCTTTGTCATTTACCACCGAGAATTATCTCCATACATTACTTGTCTTTACAAGTGATAATCTTATTTGTGGTAAAGTATATTGATCATATTTACATTTGGTCTTTGCTCTTAATTGCCTTATTTATTGCCAAGGATTAGTTTTGATCAAACTTTCTTTTGTCTTCCTTGACCTTTGGATCCTCTTGCTCTACTCATGTTGTTTTGTTTTCCTTAAAAAGGAAAAGCCGTGATCCCATTCTTGTGCATTTACATTCAAAGTCATACTTCTAAGATAATGCACTATTCTTGGGGGAGCTATCCTATTTTGAGTAGAACACCATTTTTAAATTGGTATTGGATCTTATTGCTTTCTTGAACATGACTAGTGTTTGAATAATATATATGGAGTGTGATGATCCCATTTGTGTGCATTTTGTATTCCAATGCAAAATCATAAATAATGCACAAATCTTGGGGGAGCTATCCTATATGCTTTAGAACATTATTTGTCTTCAATTGCTACTTGATCTATTTTAATTGGTGTTTGAGCCCGATGACATGTCTCGTGGAAAGACAAACCTTTTTGTCTTGGTACTTTGTGCCATCATAGAAAGTGTAGAGGGTTTGGTTTATTTGTTGAATCTTTCTCTCTTTGGGAGTTAGTTATCTCATTCCTTGATATATCTTTCATTTGGTATCTCTTCTTTTGGTATCTTTCTCAATCATGTGTTGATTTGGGTTTTGATATAATTTGGACAATTCTCTTGCTTGTCACACTTTGGTGTGCCTTCTTGGTATTCTTGTATTTTGTCCAAATTGTGTCTTCTTTTGGTTCTTGAAGGTCTTGACATGCATATTTACTTCTTGTATATATTATGGCATGTTTACTTTCTTTGATCCAATATATTGGGTAAACTCCACCGAATCCTAAATCGGCTAAGATGTGCATGAAATTCAATTTCATATCCATATGCACATATTATGTGGAGTTTGTCCAATGTATTGTAGTTTCCTAACTACTTCGGACCCAATATGTTTGGGGACCATTTTGTACTTGAATTGTGTTTTAGGTACTTCGGAGATGCATTGGATGCCTTGTCTTTCATAAGGAAGTGCTCTCACCATGTGCTTTTTGAAGCCAAGCTATGATGATCGTGATTGCTAAATCTTCTACATCACCAATGCCATCTCGGTAACAAGTATCTACCTCATGCATACTTTTCTTGCATTCAACCTTGTGTAGGTTGCATCTTGGCATGATTTCTTTTGTTCCTTGTGATACTTGTTTCCCTTCTCAAAGCATCCCAACTATCACTTTTCCCTTGTGGTTATTTGTGATGCCTTTGATGCGTTTGTGTTGGAAGTCTATTTACATCCTTTAAGATAAATTTGAGCTATGTGCTATGCTTTTAAGCAAAGATCTTAATGGTGTATATTTGACTTCCTCTTGGGTATCATGTTCTTCTCTTTAGTAACTATTTTGTGTGTACATGTTTCTTTGTTGATATATATCATATGATTGTTATCTACTTAGGAATCTATACACATGAGAATGTTACATCGCAAATTGATATCCTATTTCCTTGGTGTCCACCTCTTTTATGTTTTATGGATCTTTTGGTGGCTCCGGAAAATATTTGCCTTATGAGTGCTTGCCCTATTCTATTGGATCTTGTGCACTCATTTTTGTTGGTTGTGTGTGTTGAAATGACATGCTTTGCTCCTTGCTTATCATTCCTTTGAGACTATGGTGATGCTCAATGCTCACCTATGATGTACTCTTATAAAAGGGCTTTGCTATGTCACACACATCATTTGGTTGAGCCTAAATCTTTTAAATGTTCTTGCATTTGGATATTTTGTCGGTTTTCTATTTGATGCTCAACCATATGATTGTTGCAAGTGTTATGCCTTGTTTTATATACATTCTCTCTTGCACATGTTTTGTCTTTCAAAAGATTATGGGGGAGTGAGGATTCCATGTTGTGCACACTATATTGCAATACAAATCCTTATGCACATGTTTTGTCTTTCAAAGGATTATGGGGGCGTGGCGGCGAAGGGAGAACTTCCCAAAGTGTGCGCCTGGACGTCAAGCAAGGGAGTACAAATAACAAATTACAAATCAATCACCGATTCCCAAGTCGGCTACCTAGCTAGCTGTAGCTGGGCGATCAAACATGTAGTATGAATCTCCTCTACTGAAACTTCGGCGGATGGAGGGCTACCTGGCGGCGTTAGTCGCGGCGGCGTGGCGGTACGTCCATGGCCCTTGGGCGCCTGAGAAATCTGCCGATCGATCGATTGATGGAGGAAAGTTCCGTGGAACTAGGCGCTAACTGCTCGACGTTCGACGTGCTGTATTTCCTTTTCTCGATCGGTCGCTTGATCATCATTTATTTTCTGTACCAGGCCGGACGCTAATACGCACCGCGGTACGCGCCTTATTGGAAAAGCGCGATCCGTCGCCTTAAGGCGATATACAGAAGCTCCCTTTTTTTTTTTGAGGGGCATATACAGAAGCTCCCTAGAAGCTCCCCATCATACCTGAGCTCCCGTCGCCTTTTGGGCCGTAAAATTTAGGACCAAGGACCATGTATGGCCCGTGAAGAAAGACAAGCCAGAATTAGTCCATGGTTTTCGGGCCGGGCTGTCCACGCATAGGTCGGCTTCCCTATAAATAGTGTGTTTCCCCTCACAACCCTAATAAGGGCAGGTACAACGCAGGCGCTTATCGAGGGCGCTAGGATTTTTCTCCCGGTCAAACGACAGTTATGTTATTCGATCCCGGCCTTGAGGCGCTTAATTGTTGGCGTCGACGCAACTTTTGGCGCCCGGCGCTTCGCTAGATTTTTGCATACGGCATGAAAATCGGATCAAGTTAGTTGGAGATAAGCGCCTGAAACTGAATGCTTTGCGTTGGAGCGGAGGACTCCTACGTCGGACGCTAGGATTTGTTTCCCTTTTTCTCTCTCCTTAAGCGTCTAGACAAGCGCTCTCGATTGTACATGCCTAAGTCCTCGTCTAGGCCGCTCCATCTCGCCGGCACCCTGCACAGATCTGACCCCGGCGCGTCCCGTGTCTTTTGTGCATCTATACCCGCTCTGCCCACCTTGATTCGGCTCGCAGAATCGGGATGTAAGTGTCTATTTCCTATCTTATTACTATTTTAGTGCTACTTCAGTCGATTATCCGATTGATCTCTGTGACTCGAAAGATTGCGTTTTTCCTCTTTGATTGATCGAAGTAAAATCCATGTACATGTTGTTCATTAGTATATTGTTCATCATCGTACCCTCTAATCACAACCAAATTTGAGAGTATTCTGTGTCAACGTAATCTCTACCCATATATTGGTGTTCGATTCCAACCACTACTTTTTTCCCAACCATGCCCTTACAGTCAAATTATTCTGTTTGTTCGAGCTCGCCCCATCCATGATCCATCTTTCGGTAGGTCTTTTCTTTTACCCACTCCCTTTTCATCATAACCAGTTAGGGTCAATGTGCTAGGAACTGGCCACCAGTAATTAGTTCTCATCCGGATTTACCCATAAAACACGGCGATTTTAAGATTTGATAAAAAAAGGTAAAACACACTTTACAATTGTTCTCAAACTTTATCCTATTACTAAGTAGGTTATAAACAAAAGTAGGAATTTGCTTTCAAAAAACTGCTAACCCAACAATTTTGCACCTCCCTCTCTTTGGTGATTTCGTCAAAAAGGCTCATCTCTCATCCATGTACATTTCCTCTTCCCAGCCACAGCAATTATACTAATAGCGGGTATTTTCGATTTATTGCACCGATTAGATTCTGGCCACAACCATCCAATTGACTACTAGTGAGTCTTGATTAGCTTTTCGATATAATTTGTTGAAATCCAAACTGCTTTAACAAGAAACTCAAATTACAATCGCGCTAGCAAAATATAATTTTGGAGAACATTTCTTAGGAATATATTTCAAGTTTTTAAATCGTCGGAAGTTAGAAGGATAAGACATTTCAGCAGAAAAGTGTAGATTAGTATTCCCTCTGTTCGCTTTTGTGATTACAAATGAGAATAGAGGGGTAGCAAGATGTAATATTTAGAAGGAAAGAAGGTTATATTACCGATATGAACTTTATTTTAGTTATGTTGTTATGCCTAAGGGCTAATTTTGAATTTCACTTTGTGTCTCTCATTTCTACTTGAATACAATGCTCTGCTATAAGCATTCTGTTAATTGTTATTATTTTGCTTCAGGACTGCAAAGCAGGAAGAGAAGAGGGACCAAAGAGCCATAGTCGAAAATAAGAGACTGTCTGTCAAGAGGCAGAAAGAGGCAAGGGATGAAAGAGCCAGACACAGAGGGAAAATGTCAAAAGAAAAACAGTTTTCAAGAGATAGTTGTCCTGTAAGACGCAGGATAAATCAAATGGTACAACGTGAGTCAGTTATATCATGTTTGCTGGTTCTTCTCTTGCATATATTCCTGCACTATTATAGAGAACTCACACTCTGATTACCATGTTCTTTATTTAGTCAACAAGTTGTGGGACAAGCGGAGAAAAGAATTTTGCCAAAAATATGGACATTCTAATCCAGATGTTTCAGACCGGAGTTTTGTAGAGAAGCCATTTGGTTCGACACATGTGGTTTGTGATGATTCGTTGGCTTCCAGTATTGTCTCGCTTGCTTTATTCGATGGTAATCATGCTTCTTTGCGCTTGCAAATTTTCTAATCTGTATCCAATCACCACTAGTTCGTGATCTGAATGACTATCTTGTGCAGAAAAAGAGATTTTGTTTGCATGCTCGGGCATAGCTATAAAACGAGTGCCAACAGCGGGACAACATGTATTAAACATTGTGACTTCAAAACGTTTGGTTACGGAATTTAATAATAACCGAAACAGAGATGATGGATTGAGGGTTGGTGCTGCTAATTTTTGTGTTCCATTTTCCTTTGTTTTTTCAAGCTAAATGTGATAATTCCGTGTTCTGATATGTAACTTTTGTCACTATAGATTAGAGTGCTTCTTCCTCCCAAAAGAAAGATCCGTATAAATGAGGTTGGTGCTTCTAATTTGCGTGTTCCATTTCTTTCTTTTATTTCAAGCTAAATGTGATCATTCCTTGTGCTGATGTACAACTCTTTTCACTACAGACTGATGTGCCTCTTCCTCACAAAGGAGATATCCGTATAGAAGGGTATTTGGGACTATATGATGAACATATTGCTATTGTCACATGTTTCTACTACTCACATCCATGTTCTCTAGATATGGATTCTCTCGTACAACAGCTATCTGATCCTGATTCACTGGTAGCTCTTGGGCGTGCTTTCAACTCGGGCACTTTGATGTCCGTTGAGGGGCATGGTTCTTTTATCCCCCCTGCATATGGTTCTGAACTTGTTCTGTTCGACAGTAGTTGTGCTATCACAGAGGTGCGCTGCTGTATTATTTCCTACATCTTGACATGATATATTTTGTGTTGTAATCCCTGCCTCTTTACTTGTGTCAGTTGAACTTTGTGCACTGAAATACTTTTTGCTGGGCCTGTTTTTCCTAAATAATCCTGATCGCCTTCTTTTTGTTATAGGCTGGAATTGGAGGTCCAGTTACCGATAAGGATGGGCACTTTCTGGGGTTGAACATTGATTATGATGCTGAAAAGGGAATTACCTCAGTTTTATCATGGCAGTTGCTTCGTGAACGCCTTCAGTATTTTGAGAAGTACACGTATGTCTCCTATGATTCTAGTATTTATGAGCTATGTCTTACCCAATTTACTTGTATATTCTCACACAGTAATCTGTGCATTATTAACCATTTGATTCTTTCTACCTCTAGCTCGTGTGTATTTTCATCAGTACCACATCTCATGTTGCTAATTTAGAACTTTTGCTTTAGTGTTGAAGATAGTAGATATTCCTTTAATCCTTTTATTATTAAATGAGGAAGAGACAAGTCATTTTACTCAGAGTAAAACATGCACATGTGATCTGCTCTATCCTCTCACGTCTTTTGTTTAATATTTGTCGGCCTGATTTCCTGTCTTCCTTAATTCCTCTTTTTGTTTGTTCAATTTGGCTCATGTCTTGGTCTAGTTGTGTTGTTGAGCTAGTACTTCCCTGTATTTATTTGTCATGACTAATCCACATTTTTTTGTTGCAGCCCAAGCTCTAGCAACTACCGTGACTATACCTTGCCTGAAGATTTATACAGCGTAGTCCCATCAGGTGTTTCTATGTTGATGTTACCTTTTGATCGTTATGCGCAGGATGTCATGTGGATTTAATCATACACATAATCTCAGTACAAATACTGATAGATTTATTGCATCAGGATTTTGGAATAATGTCAGTTATCTATCATCCATGGGATATCCTAAGCCACCACCTCTTGTGCTCGAGAGCAAGTCATTGCTTTCTATAGTGCTGACTTCTGCCTACAGTAACTTTTCTAACTACCCCAGTGATACTGCTTCTGTACTAGTTCCGATAAGCAGGCGGTGGGAGCTTGTGTGATCATTTTGAAGAGGATTTTGGTGAATTATATGGTTATGAGGGCTTAGGTTACAATCCCTGGTGTCGTGGTACTGAGGAGGACGTCTTTTTAAACTTCAGGCAGAAGTTTTAAGAAAAATATGCCGGCGTGTTGTTTTGCTTACTTCATACAATGGTATTTTTTACAGTTCTGCACTGATTAGTTTTTCGTACACAGTTGTGTACACTGGCTAATGGCCAAAGTTGTGATGTGTAGGAGACCAGAGATCTTTCGCTTGCACAGGCTATCTTATAAAGTGGCATAAAAAAGGCACGACCGTTGTTCTGACCTCGGCCAGTTTGATTAGAAGTCCGGCTAATGAAAACATGATTGATGAGAATTTGAAGGTTGCTGCTCCTAATTATAATTAATTTTCTTGCCCTCTAAGTTAGATGATAGTTAACTAAAAGCTTATTTTACTGCTGCAGATTGATGTGTTTCTCCCACCAAATCAGCATGCTACTGGGGCGTTGGAACTATACCATTTAGATTATAACATTGCAATAATCAGTGTTCACCCATGTCTACGTGGCATTCATCCGGAGAATATTTTCCGCAAGGAAAGGCCACAAAAAAAAGTACTAGCTTTAGGGCGTGAGGTGGAAGATGGAGTATTAATGGGGACCACTGGTGTAGTGTCTAATATGCCTTTGGACAGACCTGGCAAGCTTGGCTGCAAAGAGCTTGAGCTATCTACTTGTAACATCAAGAAGGTACACGTGTGAAAATCTGTGACTATTTTCTCTATTATCCATCTACACATTTACTAATTTGTCATAATCTATCTACAACATTACATCTGCAATTTATTTTGTGAGCTAGGCCGGGATTGGTGGTCCACTTGTTAATTTTATTGATGGAAGTTATGCTGGCATGAACTTCTACGATGGAACTAATGGAACACCTTATCTGCCAAGGCGTATCATTGCAAAAGTTCTAAGTGAATTTGATCTTCCATCACAAACGTACTTCCTTTTCCTGATGTGTTATGTCAGTTCCTTTTTACTGTCCCGGTTCTTATTGTGTAGGCATATATAGTACTTACCAATTGTGCTTATCTTAATTGCAGACTAATGGGCCGCCCCGTAAATATGATGAGTGAATCCACAATAAAAAACAGGTATTCTTGCTGTTTCCCAGTCCATATTCATGTACTAGTTATTCAACATGAAATTGCATTGAGAAAATAATCGACAGGTGGCCCGTGCCTAAGCCATATTGGTACCACTCTCTGTTTGATGTCTCTATTCCTCTGGGCCAGCCTGGAAGGCAACTCCAGTAAAACGTCATATGTGCTGTTGTTGTGCAATTGTCTATCTGTCCTTGTCCATAGTTCAAGACTCATAGCTAATATTTAGTGGTAAGTTTAAGCTTGGCTGATGTTACTATGTAGACTTGTCCTGCATTGTAAGGCTTCCTGCTGGTCATGGAAAGCTGTCAATTAGCGAGTACCCAGCCTTGTTACATTAGTTCGTTCTAACTTTATTTGACGGAAGCTAAACACACTCGTCATAATCTGTGGGTACTAAAATTGCTTTTTGAGTTTAGGCTTCTCGTAACCATCATTGTAGCCTATGTGTGCTTCCTATTGATTGATTACTTGGTGACACGAATTTAGTAAGGCAACATAACCTTCTGTTGAGTTCCAGAACAAGCTTCACCATCAGCTTCTCAGCAATAATTACGTTGTTCTACATTATGAGCAGCATCATTAGACTTGTCAGTAATATCAGCACTCAATCTGATAGAAATTATTTTGTTCTTCCCAAGTAAGCTTATGTTGTTGTGATATCCTTGAATTACCTTCTTGTTATCAGTCCACTTTAGGGCTTGTTCGGTTAAGCCCCAACCCAAGTGGTTTGGAGTGCATTAGTGGGCATTTTGACTTGCATCAATCCTCTTCAAACTTAAGTAAACCGAACAAAGACCAAGACTTTTCCAGCGGTGAGTGCATTAGTGGGCATTTTGACTTGCATCAATCCTCTTCAAACTTAAGTAAACCGAACAAAGACCAAGACTTTTCCAGCGGTGCTACCAATGCCTGTTTGGTAACTGGAGGATGACTGCTATTGTGGGCTATTGTGAGCCATGGCTGCCCCAATAAGTCCTCCCAATAGATTTTTGACCTATTTTTATTAACTGGTTTAATACCCCTCGCTTACATTATCACATATATGGAACACAATTAAAGGGAGATCATATGTTAACATGATCTGATCGTGTTGTAACAATATTACATCCCCTCTTCTCGTCCACTTCCTGCACAGCGTGCTCCCTTTTAATTCAGCCATTGCGACGCTCTGCTAGCCTTCGGCCTACACTACTAGGAAACTAGCTATAGGTGGATCATCATTCTGTGGCGCACCTTTTTGCGGTGCGTCACAAAAGTTTATCAGTGGCGCATCCCCTGTGGTGCGCCACAGATATCTGTGGCGCATGAGATGGCCATGCGCCACTGAATATGGCATTTCTGTGGCGCATTCTGTCCCATGCGCCACAGAAATATCGTGGGCCCCACCACCCACGTTTGAAATTCGAGGCCCACCACCCATTTCGGTGGCGCATGGGCCCGGATGCGCCACAGAAACATACATTTCTCTGGCGCACCCATGCCCATGCGCCACAGAATTCAGGTGGGCCCCGCCCCCAATGATTGGGTGGATGAACTTTCTGTGACGCATGGGTTTCTGTGGCGCACCTTGTCTGATGCGCCACAGAAATGGCACATTATGTGGCGCATGGGGATGCATGCGCCACAGAATTGGTGTTCCAGATCTACAAAAAGGCAGCTTCCCCTACCTACCACCCCCATTGTGGCCTTCTCCCTTCCCCCACCCAACTCCTCCTCCTCCCTCCCATCCCATTTTGCCCATACTTTTCTCCATTTCTTGTAGTTAAATCTACTTTGTTTGATAGATAATTGGTGAGGGCTTGGGGAGAGCCTCCGTATACACTCTCCTCCTCTCCCAATACATCTATTTTTTTCTCCTATTTTCTCTCCAACACCACACACTCTCTCTCATCGACCACGGTCACGTCTCGGTAACGAATCTACTAGGTGAGTATTGTTGGATGGACATGCATATGCATGTTTTGTGTGTGGCCGGCGGTGTACATATATGGATGTTTCTTCTAGGTGAAGCGCTTGACGTCGCGGTTTGCACGATGGCGAGACGATGTTTATGCATGAAGCTTGTGGATATTTGCATGTTGTTGCTTTTTTTTGTTGCTTGCGCCAGCGTGGTGCATGGATGTTTGCCGAAATGTGGATTCATTTCCATTTCGGAATTTTTTTGCACCATCCATACGTCCTACTTTCAAGAGAAGTCATGCCAAATTTTTCCGTCGAACATGCATGTGTGATTCGTTTCTCATTTCTGCTCTATGTATACCGCGTAGGCAACCATGGTCATCAACATGAGCTCCGGTCGAATCAGTAGATACAAGGAAGAAGCGAAGGCGGAAATGATTCGGTGCAACAGGCGCCAGATAAGATGTCCGTGTCGAAAATGCAAACTCGAGAGCTGGATCGACCCTGATTCCGGACAATTGGAGGATCACCTGCTCAGGCGCGGTTTCATGCTAGGCTTCAACGAGGCGCCGACAGCAAATGGTGCGCATGAAGACGAGGGCGGCTGGCGAGAAGACAAAGAGTCTCCTGGACACGGTTATCAGGACGAAGGAGATGTCAGCGGACAAGATGATCATGACGAAGGAGATGTCGGCGGACAATATGGTCATGATGAAGGAGTAGATGGTGGTGGAGAAGACGCGAACACGCAGAACCCGCTAATGTCGGCCTTGCAGGACTCTCATGTTCAAGAACTGCTCCTCAAGGAGACGAGCAACACCAGAGCTGCAGCCAGAGAGAAAGCCAAGCTGGCGCAAATGGAGATAGACGGGAAGACTCCGTTGTATCCTGGGTGCCGACCACAGGATACGCGCTTGCAAGTAACGCTTGATGCTCTGGAGATGAAGGCGGAAAACAGATGGACCGACGTGAGCTTCACCAAGAACTTGAAATTCATGCACGATCGTCTTCCCGAGGGGAACACATTGCCAACTAGTATCGAGGATGCCAAGAAAGTCGTGTGCCCTCTTGACCTGCCGCACGTTAAATACCACGCCTGCATCAATGATTGCGCAATTTATCGGGGCGAGTACAAGGACATAACCACATGTCCGGTGTGCGGCCAAGGACGGTACAAGAGTACTGGGAACAAGAAAGTTCCTCGAAAAGTGGTATGGTACTTTCCTATCACTCCCCGTCTGCAGAGGTACTTCGTGGACCCTAAGGAAGCAAAGCTCATGCAATGGCACGCGGAAAGGGAGAAGCCCGAAGAAGATCCGGAGAAGGGCAGGATCCTGACACACCCTTCAGACGCTAGCCAGTGGGAAGCATTGGACAGCGCCTTCGAAAATTTCGGGGGCGACGCAAGGAACGTCAGGCTGGGTATGAGCACCGATGGACTCAATCCGTTCGGCAACCAGAGTAGCACGCACAACACCTGGCCCGTGTTTGTATGGCCTTACAACCTTCCCCCGTGGCTGTGCACGAAGCAAAGGTACATACACATGAGTATTCTCATTCAGGGGCCGAAACAACCAGGTGTCGACATACATCTGTATCTCGCGCTGTTGAAAGAGGAGTTAGCCACGTTGTGGGAGACGCCAGCCCGTACGTGGGATGCATACACTGGAGATTATTTCGACATGAGAGCCGCGTTGTTCACGACGGTGCAGGACTATCCTGGTTGCTCATATGTATCGGCCCAGGTAGGCCACGGATTCTGCGCATGTGTCAGGTGCATGGATGAGACCCCGCATCTCCAGCTACCAAGGGATCTCGGGTCTTCGAAAACCGTGTACCCAGGGGCTCGAAGGTGGCTTCGCATGGATCACCCGTGGAGGAAACGCGGTGACCTGTTCAATGGTGAACACGAGCCCAAAAGAGCCCCGCGCCCGAGGAGCGGCACCGAAATCGACGAGCTTTTGAAAAATTGGGAGGAGTGCCCTGCGCCGGGAAAGAAGCGACCGAGGGTAGATCCGCTGCTGGGTGTATGGAAAGCGAGGTCTGTTTTCCACGACTTGGAGTACTGGAAGGTCCTCAAGATGCCACATAGCCTCGATATGATGCACATCACGAAGAATGTCACCGAGAGTCTGCTTGGCACTCTTTCCAACATGCCGGAAAAGGCCAAGGATGGGACGAGAGCAAGATACGATCTGAAATGGCTTGGCGTCAGGAAAGATCTTCAGGCACCCGATAGTGATGACGACGATGATGATGATGATCAGACGGAAGGGACTCAAGGTCGCCGCAAAAGGGTAAAAAAGAACACGGTGGTGCTTCCCGCTGCCTGCTTCACTATGAGTCCGGAGGAGCTCGAGCAGTTTTACAGGTGCCTCCTAGGAGTCAAATTTCCTCACGGTTACGCGGGGAAGATCAGCAGATATCTGGACACAACGAAGAAGAGGTTCAGCGGGATGAAGTCTCACGATTGTCACGTGCTGATGACGCAGATACTTCCCGTTGCGATCCGAGGGATAATGGACGAGCACGTCCGAGATACGCTGCTTGCCCTTTGCAACTTTTTTGACGTCATCAACAGGAAGTCGATCGGCGTGAAGCAGCTCGACAGGCTACAGGAAGAGATCGTGCTGATACTATGCGAGCTCGAGATTTACTTCCCGCCCGCATTCTTTGATATCTGCGTGCATCTCCTTCTCCATGTCGTTGATGACATCAGGCAGCTCGGGCCGACGTTCCTGCACTACATGATGCCGTTCGAAAGGCAGAACGGTGTCATGAAAGGATACGTTCGCAACAGGGCCCGTCCAGACGCAAGCATGGCCAAGGGCTTTCTAACCTACGAGTGCATCTCCTTTTGCCAGAATTATCTAAGCACCGAGAACCAGGATGTTGGTCTGCCCACCAGGAAGCACCTCGGCAGGCTCGATGGATATGGTCACCGCGAGGGCTACCGCTCACTCTTTGTCGGCGTTCATGGTCGAAAAGACGACTTCGACAGGGCTCACCGGGTCGCGCTACAACACTTACAATTGATCGAACCTTGGGTGGAAGAGCACAAAGTCTTAATCGAGCAGAATTACGTCGACCTGGGCCTACCGAGGAAGAAGGGAGACGTAACCAGAGAGCACAACTCCACCTTCACGCGTTGGTTCAAGAAAAGGCAACTTATTGAAGCAAAGAGCAAAACGCCATCTATGCAAGATGAAAAACTCATATTCTCCTTATCACAGGGCCCCGGGCACAACGTAAGGACCTATCAGTCATACGACATCAGCGGTTTCAGATTCAGCACCGAGGAAAAGGACAGGATTAGCGAATTTCAAAACTCAGGAGTAACTATGCTATCCTACGGCGATGACGAGGCTACTGTCAAAGAAATATTCTTCGGAAGGATCGAGGAGATATGGGAGCTCAACTACTGTGGAGAGTCGGTGCCAATGTTCCGTGTGAGATGGGCCAAGGACGTCGTCAAAGAAGGCCGGTATTTCACCACCATGGTAATACCGATGCCAAATCGAAGAACGCCTCCGCGAAAAATGAGCCATGGGTACTCGCTAGCCAAGTTGAGCAATGCTTCTTCATTACCGACCCCTCAAAGCATAGCTGTGTTGTCGTGAAGAGGGGCAAGAGGAGCATCATCGGAATGGAAGGAGACGCCAATGAGGAAGACTTGGACAAGAACGGCGATCCGAAGATCGAGGAGGAATTCGACAAGTACTTCGACATGCCGACTACTAGCAAACACACAAGGAAGACCTCCCTGCCTACTAAAGGTTGTCCGTTCACGCGAAGAAATCTCAAGATGCCAAATATATATATATATATATATATATATATATATATATATATATACCATGTGTGTGTGTGAGAGACAAGCATATATATATACACCATGAATAACAAATGTGTTTGTGTTCTATATTTAAATTTAACCAAAAAAAATTTAAAAGAAAAAAAAGTGGTACAGTCAGGATTCGAACCTGGCTGTGCCCAAGTACAAAATGCAGCAAACCACTGGGCTATGTGTGTGCTATTGTCATACTACAGAAAAACGTTCTTTTTAAAATATTAGACCACACAATTCTGTGGCGCATCCTTGCTGGCATGCACCACAGAATGATGAGATTCTGTGGCGCACCCACAGAATCACATCATTCTGTGGCGCATGCCAGCAAGGATGCGCCACAGAATTACCTTTCCCCCACTTACATGTGGGGCCCGTCCCACGCATCTCCCTCACTTAGCCGTTTCTTCCACCACGCACGCGCGCGCCCTAGCCTGCAACTCGCCGCACCACCACCGGCCGCCCCAACTCGCTGCCGCCGGACCACCGCACCACCACCGCACCAACTCGCCGCCGCCAGACCACCGCACCACCACGCGCTCGGACCACCGCACCACCACCGCACCACCATCGCACCAACTCGCCGCACCACCACCGCACCACCACCGCCCCAACTCGCCGCCCATCCGCGCCCACAAGGAGCACCTCCACCGCCGGCCGTCGACGACCTCCCCTCCCTTCCCTCCGCGAGGTGCTGCGACCTTCCCCTCCCTTCCCTCCCATCTTTGGTCATAGGGTGTTCGATGAAACTCCTCCTAGAAGTAGAGCTCATGGATTAGTAGCATTTTGCTGCTAGTTGCTGCTAGGTGCATACATGCCTAGGTGTTGTTTGCTGCTCTCACATGCTACTCTTTGATTGCAGGAAAGCGAAGAGAGATACACAGTCTTTGCAGGAAAGCCATATTCTTGTGGAAAGCCAGAAAAGGTAGTTGATTCTCTCTCTGTCTCTCTGAGATGGTTCTGTGGTGGTGATCTTCTGGCCACCACATTCTTGTGGTGGTTCTGTGGTGGTGGTTCTGTCTCTCTGAGATGGTTTTGTGGTGGTTCTGTCTCTCTGAGATGGCTCTGTGGTGGTGGTCTTCTGGCCACCACATTCTTGTGGATGAAATCTATGCAGGTACTCCTAGAGGCCCTTGAGATTGCCGGAACGTCGATTAACTTCCGTTCCGGCAAATTCGGGAACTCCATATGTCCCTTTTTTAGCAAAGGTCATGCCGAAATTTTTCGTGGATTTTGGCATGACTTTGCTAAAAAGAAGGGACATATGGGGTATTGCGACTAATGCATGGGTCGGGGTATCTTAGTACTAAATTATATGATTTATTTTTATATTTGATGTACTAACCTTTTGCCTCTTTTTATTAATGCAGTGCAAACATGTCGGAAGCCGGCCTTCTAAGCACATGAGCGTCCAAGAAGAAGCTAGAGAGGCCAACAAGTCGTTCTGGTAGCTGTCCCAGGAGATGGAGGAGGCGGAGGCCGCTAGAGCTGCTAGTGGTGGCGACCGTGCCGACGATGAGCAAGAGGATGACGCCGTAGCCACCGATGGAGCTGCTAGTGGCGGCCATGAGGATGACACCACCACCGATGGCGGCGACCACACGGATGGCGGTGGTGGCAGTAACCCGACCGCTCCGAAGCAGAAGAAGCCAAGGAGGGATCGGACACCGCAAGCGCTCGCCAACGTCACAGACGTGTTCACTGAGGTCACGCCAAGTGGCCAACCAGTGGAGCCTAAGCATCTTGCCAAAGGGTACGGCATGCAACTAGGGTGCATCCTTTGTGAAAGCGTGTCGATCAACACGAAGGACCTCAGAAGCAAGGACAATGAGGCTTTGGTCGTACACCTCCTCCAGAAGCTTCACCAACGATACACGTTCCCGGAGCCATTCAACAAAAAGGTGGACAGTTTAGCCATCATGAAGATGAGCACCGTCTTGAGCAGCTGGAAATCCCGGGTGAAGAAGAAGATCGATAAGGGTCAGAGCTGGGAGGAGATAAGGGTCAAAGAGCCGATGCTCGACCAAGAAGAGTTCGAGGCATTCAAGTGGTCCTTGGAAACTGAGGAGGCTAAAAAATGGACCGCCTGGGGGAAGCAAATGCGGGAACTTTACATAGGTAACCACCATTTGGGAAGTGGCGGTTACCAAGGAAAACAGCCCATTTAGGACAAGGAGGATGCCGAGGTTGCAAAGATGGGCAAAGAGAACATGTGGCACAAAATCACGGACGAGCAAGTTAGGAACTTTGTCCGGTCCCGCTACTATCTGAAGAAGGAGACGGGGGAATTCGTCACCGACGATGACGATGTGAGGGCATTCGAGAAAGTGCTGGTAAGGAATTTAATTACCGCGGATATCTCAAAGTCCATTGCGTTGATCTAATTAGATAACAAAGTCATATTTCTAAATGGGTTCACCTAAATTTCCTTTGTCTGCACAGGAGAAAGAGTTGAAGGCTGACGATGAGGCTAGCCCGTCGTCCCAGGGGTCGACGGAGCCATGGGACACGACCTTCAACATGGCGATGAATGTTTACAAGGAAAGGGACAAGTCGGTGCCGCCGACGTTAGCTGGCCGTGTGTCTAGCTTTGGTACGAGCATGAAGTTCCTCCAGTACTACAACACGGACACCGAGACGAGAAAGGAGAGGAGGAAGTCGAGTAAGGATAAAGAGGTGGTGGAGCTAAAGAAGAAGGTGGAGTCACTAGAACAGGAGAAAGTGGACTCCACCACGGTGGACAAGTTAGTGGAGGAGAAGCTCCGGGTGATGTTACCCCCTGGGTTGATGGAGGGGTTAGCTGCCTGGAACGCGGGAGGTCTACAGGGGCCGATACACGTGCCCAGCTTCGCCGGCAGCACCTCCAACCATAACGTGTCACCGGACCTGGTGACCCCGCCGCCCAACACCGCGGCGCAGCAGCCGCTCCATTTGGTCCCACCGGCGCCCCCTACCGCGGAAGATACCGAGGCGCTGCCGGTGGCGGCGGTGGTCAATGATAATGCACACGAGCGGCCGGAGAATGATAGGCCGGCCGCCGGCACCGGCGCCCTTGTCTCGACAATTGCCGAGCTCAACGCCATCACCAAGGTAACTAATTAATTAGTTAGTCCGCGACATCTTCTATAACTACATGCACGCAGCGCCTAACCTTCCATGGTTTATCTCAAGACACGCCTCCGGAGGACGGAATTCAATGTCAACCGGCTAACGTTTTCAGCCCTGGCACAATCTTCAAGTCCGTTCACGAGGGAGTGCAATCCCCAGAGATGCAGAAGAAGAAGCACAGGAAGAGAAGTAGGCCAGGCGCCTCTACAAGCCAGCCAGCTCCTAAGACTATCCGGGGTCGTGAAGACATGATACCACCCCGTGCGGATGGCTTGACCCGACTTCATGAAGCTGGTAAACCGATACTGCCTCCGGATCTGCTCCACCTCGCAGGAGGACCCATGCACACTTTGCATGGAATTATCTTGACGCTAGAGGGCTTCCTTCTTCAAGACAAGAATCCAAATTACCCGGTGTTCACAGCCCGGGTGCCAACGGACTTGGACGCAGTCCAAGAAGCCCCAGCGGATGTATTCTTCATTGCGTACGAGGACGTCTTCAAGCTGTTTCACTTAAGACGGCTGGACTATAACATGGTCCGCCTATACGCGCTCAATTTCGCGATGATGATCAGGAGAGATAATACCCCTTACGTCGCGGTAGTGGATCCCTATTACATGCGTGACAGCCGGCTGGTGGAAGGATCAAGGACACGGACCATGGCGAAGGAGTACCTCCAGAGGTTCATGCTGACCAATAAGAGGAAGAACAACCTTCTGCTGCCTTTCTTTCCCGAGTAAGTACACATCCGCTCGCCGCCATCGTATCTTATTCGATTTCTTCCATTGCTGATCCTTTCCAACATTCCATTTCAATTGTGTGTTGACCAGGGACAAGTACTGCATACTCATTATCCTAAGCCCGAGGTGGTCCATTGCCACTTATTTTGACTCGGGGAGTTTGGATAGGAAGAAAGACTACACCAGAATAAAGGGTGATCTAGATGAGGCTCTCGAGGGCTACGCCCAAAAGGGAAGCCCCTTCGAAAAGAAGGGGGAATCTCTCACAAATGACAAGAAACACCGGTTCAGGCATGTGACCGAGTTCCATTGCATCAAGCAGCAGCCTGGCAGCGTGAAGGATGCCTTCTACGTCCTCCACCATCTAGTCTCTCAGAATGGACCAAATCTGCGGGGGATATCACCGATGATGAGCTTAGGGAAGACTTCCATCGCATCCAGATGCAGCTATCGCAAATCATCGTTGAAAATGTCAACACCAAAGGGTGGGTTCTTCCACAACGCCAGAGGTAGGACGATGTATTATAAAAGAAAGACTTGCCTCACTCGCAATAAGTGCTTCTTTATTTTCTTTATTATAGACTTATCCACTTCGATGAATAAATCATACTCTATTTGTATTACTAACCAATATATATCCCAATCCATCTCCAGGGTTGTGCCAGAGGGACATCGAAGAACGCCTAGAGGCTCAGCAGGACACCAGGACGTGGACGACAAAGGAGATGTATAAACCGTTCCCGGCGCCGCTCAAGAAGAAGACTCCATGATCGTGGTCCCGCTATTGCTCACCATCATCGCCGATGTACTCTATTTGATCCTAGTTTAGGCGGTGAACTTCATTTGTAACGTGTGACAGGATCTATATATGAACTTTTGTATCATAACTTGTGTAAATATTCGGCACTTGTCACTATATATTTTATATCTCGGGCTCTAAGTAATGTGATGACATAGTAATGTGTCTGTTTTCATATACCGTGTCAAATATATTATTGTTTCTATTATATCTGTATAAATCCTGTATATATACCTATATTTCCTGTAATATACCTGTATTTATACAGCAGACAGCAGCAATTCCAGAATACCTGTAAATTATTCTGTGGCGCATGTTATTTTTTTCTGTGGCGCATGCATTTCTGTGGCGCACTCCAGAGGGATGCGCCACTGAAATAATTCTGTGGCGCACCCTGAGTGGTGCGCCATAGAAACCTCAGTGGCGCACCTAGGGATGCGCCACAGAAATATATTTTAGTGGCGTGCTAACTGTGGCGCACCCGCCATGCGCCACAGAAAGGCAAAAGGGTGCGCCACAGATAGCATGTTTTCTAGTAGTGCTAGCTGATCATAACGTAATCTTCAAACTTAAGAAATATCTTGCACTCAGCATGCTAACAAAACACTCCTCTCGTCCCTTCAATTTAATCCAGGAACCATGCATACGAAGAAGAAAATAGGAGATATAATTGGAATGCTAGACAATGAGCTGCATGGCGTATGTGCGCATCCTACACCTCTCAGCACCAAACACAGCAGCATTGTTAACCTCTTAGTGGTTGTTTGGATTAGGAGAATATAAACTTAGTTTTTGGAAAACGGGTTTATGGAGTATGTTTAGCAAAGCCAATTTTAGTTGTTTTCGTGACGGTACGAAATCGTGCGAACGATCGCTAACGCTCGCACGTGAGAAAGCTAGCCTCTACCTTCATCACCACAACAGTGACACTCCATCCATCGTGCCTTGTGGCCTCACTGACAATTTTCCGCTATTACCACTCTGGTCTGCATACCCCCTATGTCTTCTCATCCTCTTCTCCTGGGAGGCTCGCGTGAGCGGCTGCGGGGGCACCAAAACCTAGCCCAAAAAAGCCTAGCCGTCAAAGGCAGCGGGTGGGGTGGGCGGCGCATCATGTTGGGTTCCCTTCACGCGGAGGCGAGACGACATGTGGACGTCATGGGGTGGCGAGGAGGTTCGGTGGGGTTGATCGGGAGTCGCAGAGAAGGAGTAGTGGTGCACGGCGGAGGCCCTGGAGGGGCAGCGGAGGTCCTAGAGTAGCCCGGCGTTGCACGACAGAGGTGCCTGGTGGAGATTTGGAGGAGGCGACGTGTCCGCTTGAAGCTGGATAGCTCACGACGACAAACACTGGCGGGGTAGAAGGTCCTCTGTTGTGCGGAGGTGCCTGGTGGACCGAGGCTGCGTCTTACGGCGCGCGGGAGGTGGAAGATGGACGGCGTGCTCTCGGCCATGCAGGTGCCGGTGGACCACGACTCCACGGCTACGATGAGGTGTGGCAGCGTGAGCCAACATGGACGAGGTTGCGCCAATCCTGTGGGCGTGACGGAGGTGTGCGACAAAACAGACGAAAGTCCTGCCCATCTCCGGTCGGTGCCAGTGACGACGGCGCCCGTTGGTGTAGTTTCCCTCCTTGAAGGTGTCATCGACGTGTGTCAGCATCTTCCTCGCGCTCATTTGGGGTTGGTAGTGTCTCCGGGCGAAAGCCTAGGTCCGGAGTAGGAACGATGCAATGATGGCGTCTTCAATGTCGTTTCTCGGTTGGGAGCATCACGTTTGGAGACACAACTTGGAGGTTATGTGTGTCGCTCCTCCGGTGCTCACCGCTGTCCAAGGTTGAACTCGAGGGGCGAAATGTACGGCGTCGCCGGAGAGTCCAAGATGGGGCTTTTCTTAGGACTGTCCAAGTTCCGCCATTCACTTGACACCTCCTTCTAGCGGTGGCAGGCACATGATTTCAATGGCGTGTATTCAGAATTTCAAAGGGCGCTATTTTTTTTAACAGTCTAAAGGCTGGCTTTTGGCATGTATAAAGTATTTCACCATGTAGTCTCATATATTGTATAATGTAAGTATAGAAGGTATGACATAATATTTGACAAAATAATATGAGCATAATATAGGAAGTTCTAGAACAGATCATAACTTGAAAATGTGAGAAGGCAGAGTAGAAAACCGTGAAATGGAGGAATCGATGAGGAGCAACGATCGGCGACGAAGACTCAATCTTTGCAGCCGCGAACGTCTTGATCATGGAGCAGCCGAGCAGGAGGCTGGGACGACTGGACGAGGAGACTCGACGAGGGCGGCTTCCCGGCTGCCACGCCGACTCCGGGATTAATTCGTTGCCCGTCTCGTTTAGTCTAGGGCTTACTACTACAGTACTACAAAGTAGAAGCTGCGGCAATCTCTAGCGGGCCCTCGTGTCGTCCTCTCCAGGGCGACACGATGGCGATTAGGGTTTTCATCGTCGCCGCCTTCCCCAGCCTTCCCTTCCCCTTGCCGCTGTTGGGCAAGCCCATGCCGTCTCTGGTGAAGGTGGCGGCGGGGATTCGCCGCTCCGTGTCCTGGCGAGGGGCTTTCGGGCGCCGAGGCGGCGGCCTCGGGTGGAGAGGCGGCGCCGACTATGGCAGCTAGTGGCGTTCGCGGGTGCTCGCCGTCGCCCTCGGCCGTGAGGGCGGCAAGGTGGCGGTGGTTGTGACGTGGTGGGTGTTCTGGTGCTCCTCCGTCAGATCCGAAGGTCAGCTCCACCCTCCTTTCGGCTCTCTCCTCCCCCACCAGATCCGATCGCCGGCTTCGCTGGTTCGGTTGTTGGTTGGGGCGTTGGTGATGTGAGGCCGAGCCCGGGAGAAATCCTTGGTCGGCTTGCCCGACCACGGCGGTGGTGGCGTCCCCGGGAACCGTGCTCCCTCTTGAGGCACTATTGAGGGCTCATTCTGCTCACCCCGGCCCGATTCTCGGGTGAAAACCTAATATCCGTGTTGGATTTGGCAAGAGCGGCGTCATGGGCGTCGCTTCCTCCTTGGAGGCGTTGTCAGGGGAACAAGGGGTGCCGGTGGAGTATTGCCATGGATGGTAGGTGGCTGGTGGTGGTGCTCTGAGTGGTGTTGGCTCCGGCGAGTTTGGTGGGTCCGTGATATTCAGGTGTACTCTCTGCTCCTCCCTTTGCTGTTGTCTGCCGGTGGGTCAGCGCCCTCGATCCTGGGCGAAAGGGGAAAGGGTTCCCCTCCCCTGCGACTGCATTGCCAGAGGCTGCGGAGAGCAAGGGCTCTTTGCTGTCTTCGGCCTCCTACTCGGCATTGTCGTCTTTGCTTCTCGGTGCTTGCCCATTCTTCGTCGGCGATCAATGCCCCTGCTTATGCTCCTCGGTTTCGTCATCTTCGGTTTTTGGCAGCACAGACACGAAGGTATGCCAACTTCGACGAGGTGTCTCTGATTCTGCCCAGGTTGGCCTGTGGGCAGTGACCTCCATAGCTCAGGGGGGCGTTTTCGGCGTTCGACGGTGTGTTGTCCTTCGAGCCAGGACGAGAGAGAAGGGTTCCCTTTTTGGCATTGGAAATTGATGGTACTGTAGCCACCCTCAACATGTGTGCAGAAGATGGTTCTGCTTCAAGCAGCCGTCGGATCCTTCAAACCTGTTCTGTCTCCCTTGGTGGCTTCGCGAGGAGGGCATCGATCTCCAAGTTGTGTTTCGTTTCTTCTTTGTTGCTTGTATTTCGATGTTTGTACGCTGCTTAAGCACCCTGCAACAAATCTTGGCCATTTGGGGCTTTATTAATTTAATGCTAGGAACTTTGTGTCTTGTATCTAAAAAGTCTAGGGCTGGACCTCGACGCCTGTTCTGTGGTTCAGTTTGGGGACGATCGAAGAAATTTGCAGAGTAGAAGTCAACACGACCGAACAGACACAGACGCTGCTGTGGTGCTAATCGGCCCAAACTGCTAGCTGGGCCACGTAGAGGAGGGATGTGGCTTGTAATTGCGGCCCAAATAGCTGAAATTTCCGTATTTTCTCCATTATATGCGCATTACAGACTATATATACTCCTTTGATCGGAAATGGTAGGCACAAATTTATCTCAATACAGATGTATCTACACACTAAAACATGTCTAGATACATCCGTATTTAGGCAACTCCAGGTCAATCATTTCCGATCAGAGGGAGTACCTAGTTTTTGTCCCAAAAAATTGGGTATTCAACTGAATACCCTTGAATTGAAGTGGGCCCACCCCTGCCTTCTAGGCATCAAGGGTGGATGGTGCGTCAACAAGGAACGTCCAGTTAGAGTTGCAGCCGTCTTCAGAGGTTACCGGCGTTCGGTCGAGACGCGGTTCTTTGGACCAGCTTATGATAGGCTCTTTTGTTTGTAGTTTGTGTTGTTCGTGGTGGCTGTCTTCGGAAAATCCTGGTGTGGAGTTGTACTACAACTTATTATTCGCAGCAAGACGTAGCTTCTTGTACTTTAAATTCTGCCTTCTATAAAAACATGGTACGCCTAAGGTGTACCCTCGAAAAAATTGTCTTCTCATCAGTATGTAGTGAATGAAAATAAGAGTGCAACAATATTAAGTAATCACAATCTGCAGCGAAAAATAGCCACAATACCAAATGTTGCTGACCCCATATGCAAACCAATGACGGAAAATATAAATAAAGAGAAAATAAATAAAATGTAAAGAAACTCACCTACGACAATACATTCGGCGCTGCTGTGTGGCATCTTACGGTGGCGAGGGAGAAGAGGGCAGAGGATGCCATGCAGTTGCCTACTTGGGGATGAAGGCACTCCATACAAATTCATAGCATCTGCACATCAGCCAGCAAGTTACACTCATTTCCATACAGTGATGGGCAAAAATACTACGGGTCTGTTTGTTTGGTCTGATGCTGAGAAGCAGTTGTAGTTGGTGGGCTGTTAAAGTGCGAAACGGCTGTTGGAAGCAGAGTTTTGCTGTTTGGCACTAATGCTTTTGATTGCTTCTGCTGCTGGTTAGAAGGAGGAAATGTCTAGAATGCCCCTGAATGCTAAGAAGTTGTATAAATGTTGATTCGAAACGAATTAGCTAATTCTCAGTTTTATTGTTTGGCAACTAGTTGGTTGTCCGGCTGTAATTTGTGAAAATTTTCTTTTATGTGTATTTTTGGAATATTTTCGTGTTTGGTCAGCTCCATTGCATCACTCGTTGCATGTACACTACGAGCTACTCTCAGCTCATAGTCTATATGCTGACGGTGTGCGGCGGCAGAGGTCGCGGTAGGGAGTGTGCACTGCCCATGCCGGGAAGTTTGGAGCGGCAGCAAACATGACCACACCATGTATTGGTTCAACGAGGAGACGGCAAACGCGTACATACCTATAGTACAAGATGTATTAATACTAGCAAACTGCCCGTGCGTCGCGATGGGAGAGAAAACTAATAGGATAATCAATTGCATACAACCAAAATCATATGACATCTACCTCACCATCCAAAACAATACCGGAGCAACCTTGGATCTTGTAAATACACCATCCGCTGCATCCATCCATACAGATTCTAAGGAGCAGGATTTGCAGGAAAACAAGATAGAGCCATAGAGAGAGGATATTGCATGTTATACGGGGTCATCTCCTGCTGGTTTGGACTGCGGCCAGTGGCAGTTGCAGCTTAGGACATTCATCGAAAGTTGAAGTGTCGCTGGATGGTTGTTGTTTTTTTGTTCAACGGATATTTATACACGAACTGGATCCGAAACAAAAAAAAGTTTCAAGACAACTATGGAGAAAAACATAAGACAACCGGCCAAGCTAGACAACTCAAACAGAATGTAGCTACAAGAGTAAGAAGCCTATGAAATTGGGTTTGCACATCATATGAAAGGATCCAAATGTATTTGAGTACGACTAGAGCAGATCTTAGTGTCTCATTCCACAACAAAAGGTCGCGGTGAGGTCTTAGTTGCTGAAACCCCGAACCGCTCCTTGCATCGCCTCCTCTAGGCAACCGGGGGGGGGGGGGGGGGGGGCGCAAACCCTAGCCCGCGCCACCACCGCCTCCTCCCCAACCCCCTCGTCGCCCCCAAGGCCGCCGGCGCACAAAGGCCGCGCGGTGCCGATGAAGGGGGTGGCGGGGATTCGATCCTTCGCGGCTTGTACCCGGCAAAAATGGAGGAAGGTCGTATGTGAAGCCCGCCGCTGCCACCCGCCCTCGCCTCCTTGTGCTCCCCCCTCCCCCCCCCCCCCCCCGCGTTCGCCTCCTCGTGTGTCCCAGTCCGCCGTCGTGCCGCTGCGGCTGCGGGTGCAGCTCCTGTCGGCGCGGGCTTCTCCGGTCCCGATCTGGGCCCCGGATGGGCCTGGCGGGCTGCCCTGTCGCTCGCCGGCGGGACGGCCTTTGTTGGCAGGCGCTGCGCCCTTTGGGGTGGCGAGGGTCGTCTTTCTACCGTCTTGGTCATCATCCTGCAGCGGTTTGCCGCTGGGGCTGGCTAGTGCCATGGCTTCGCTGATGGCGGCCATGGTGGCGACGTGCTCCCTACGTGGGGTGTTGTCGTGGCTGGGTGGTGCTCCACCTCTGTCTCCCATCAGTTTTTACTGGTGTGCTCATGGTTCTGCAGATGGCGGCCTTGGGTGCGGTCTCCTCTCCGATGCGAGGCGAGCCGTGGCGGTGGTGGTGGGAGCTTCTCCTTGCCGGTTGCTAGGCCTCGCGTCGGATCCTGGTCGAAGCCTATGGCGTGTCTGGCATGGGTGGTCTTCGTGCGTGCTCTCGGCTAACCCACCCTTCGGGTATATCGGACCCAGATGGGGTTGGGGTTGCCCTCGGTGGTGCTATGCCTTTCGACTACGGCGATGACCCCCCACGTGCGTTGTTGGTGTCTCCGATGCCCTTCAACTTTAGTCGGCGACACAAAGGTGTCGTGGCGTCGTCTTTGCCGCGCGCGACCTGTCAGCCATGCCCCCGACACAGGTGGTGTCGGCGCGCTGTGTGGCCTTGGATGGCTAAGTTTTTAAAAAATAATACATTTTTAATGAAATTTGAGAAGTATTACGCGTTTTGAGAGTTTTTTAAAAATAATAGGCCTAATTTACGACATGGACGATAGGTGCCTGTCGTCTGCGCCGTGGATGACCAGGCCCTATCGTCTGCGCCGTGGACGACCAGGCCCTATCGTCTGCGCCGCAGACGAGCAGGCCGTGGCCCAGCCCGCCACATGCTCGACATGCCACTCGTCCTCGAGTCGATGGAAATCGTCCACGTCGTCGCCGATAGGGCTTATCGTCCGCGGCACGGACAATTAGTTCTTGTGATTAATCGGGTCGTTTCCCTTTCTTCCTCCTTGCGTTTCTCTCTCTCTATTCCGGCCGAGCTCATTTTCCTCCGGCTATTACCGGCCGATTTCATCAAACCAACCATAAAAACTTTGCCCTACAGCATCCAATAGCACTAGTATAGAACGACACATCGGATACCCCTCTATGGAAACGGCAGGCGTTAGGCGATGGAGAATCATGCTTTCCGCGCGGCCAGTGCGTACAAGCCTGACCTGGGCCGTGGCTGGCCCATCAACATAGGTAACGGAGAAAGTATTAACTCCGTTACCCATAGTATTGGCAACGGTTTTAATTCTGGCTCCGTTTCCGATATGTGCCTCTATAGCAACCGAGACTTTTGTGTGTCCGTGTGCAATGTGGACACGTTCCATCTTCTTGGAATTCGATGTGAGCGGAGTAACTGCTATGGCGTAGTGGCGTAGTGACGCCGCGGCACCGCCCACTACTCCTTAAAAACCCACGATCTCCCTGCTATCTCAGTACGCCACTTCGCCGCAGCCATGGATACTCCTAGCAACTCCTCGAGCGTTCGCCGCAGCAGTTTCCCGCTTTCGCTGAATTGGAACTGCATCGTCGTGCCGGAGGCCGTCGCGCAGAGGCACTGGCAATATAGGAGGCCAGTGCCCTGGTCAAATGTTAGCCTCCCCGCTAGCTGGCGCGTCAACCACAGGAGGGTGCATATGCCGCCGGAAGAGGACGCGGGATCCTCGGGTGCCCGCGACCACAGCCGCTCGCCGCGGCGGAGAGACGCTCATCCGCGGTCGCCTGGATGGAACCGCGTCATCATCGGGCAGGCTGTCGCGGAGCGGCACTGGCAATATAGGAGGTCAGTGCCATGGTCAAAGGTTCGGCTACCCGGTGGCTGGCACCTCAACCGCGAATCAGTGCCTATGCCGCCGGAAAGAGTTGAGCTGCTTCAGAGCCGCCGGCTCCTCCTCCCGCCGGAGCTGCGCGACGATCCTGCCTACGATTACGACGAGATGTGGGAGGGGCGCACGGGCGGCGATGCCATCATCGGCGAGGAGCCACGCGACGACACGGACGACTACGCGGCTCTCCTCGCATACGAGCAGGAAAAGGCGGAGGCCGAGGAGTAGTTATAGTTATTTATTTTTATGTTCTTCAACTTCAATACTAGTAGAGATCAGTATAAGCCCAGTGTGTCAGTGAAAAAATTAAAGGAAACGGTTGTTTATACCCTCCATTTCCGATGTTCTACTTTGCTATAAATGCGCCCTTCACACAACCCTAAACTCTATCGCTCACTCTCAGCCTCACTCTCAAAGTGTGGCGGCGCCTCCACGCAGCACCAGATCTTAGCTCCACCGTGGCGGCGCGCATCTCCCTCCCCCCGACCGTGGCGGCGCGCATCTCCCTCCCTCCGACCGTGGCGGCGCGCATCTCCCTCCCTTCGACCGTGGCGGCGTGCATCTTCCTCTCCTCCGACCGTGGCGGCGCGCTTCTCCCTCCCTCCGACCGTGGCGGCGCGCATCTTCTTCTCCTCTGACCGTGTCGGCGCACATCTTCCTCTCCTCCGACCGTGGCAGCGCATACCCGTTCTTTGCTCCACCCGGGCAGATCTCATCGCCTGATCTGTATCTAGAGGGCACATGGCGTGTCGATCTGAGGACGACGAGGACAACTACGTACTCCCGCCGCCAGATCCAAAGGTAATACATCTATTTGTGACCGGCCATCGTGCCGATGAACTAGGGTTGTTGTCATTGTTCTGCTTAGGTTTTCGTCCATAGGACACTCATGAACAGAACTAGAACTAGGGTTGTAATACATCCGAGGACGATGAGGACGACCACTGGCGGATCCACCTTGAGCTAGCCGGGTGCACAAGACACCGGGAGAAGGAATTTTTCTTTGTAAATTAGCAATTTTTCATCACATATGCACCCCTAAAAATTGTTTTAAATGTATTGTGGTAACATGTGTGCATCCTGGTTCAATATGTTCTAACTCCGCCACTGAGGACGACTACGTAGTGTCGCTCAAAAAGAACATGGCTGACTTATCTCCTTTGCAAAACAGATGTACATTTCGGTGACACTGTATAAAAAGTCGGGTCCTTAGCCAAGGTGCGCTTGTCGTCCGGCATAATTGTTGGTACACAACAACTATGCAATGGATTTGTAAGTTTGTTATTCTGTCTTATGCATCCTTTTGTGTTGTATGTTCTTTATGCTAGATGTATAGTGAGCTGACATGGAGTCATATATTCTCTCTTTGCATTTCAATGACCACTTTACAAAAGAGGCACCTTCAGTACATCATCACTCGCTTATTGCACTATGTGCAGAGCATGGTGCTGATCCGTTTAGCTCATTTAAATGAGCTAAATACAAGGTCGGGGACAAAGTGGTGAGTTGATTACATTTTGGCGACACCGTCCAAGAAGAATATTGAATTCATGAACTCTAACAGCAAGTCATGAAGATAAATTAAGTTGGAAATGACAAGGATAAGTTTAGAGAGGCATGACATAGATAGATTTAGCTAGACATGTCAATGATAGATTCAGAGAGGCATGACAATGAAGATAAGTATTTGGTTGTCTTGTGATGCAATGTATCGGTGACATTTGTTATACCTTATGAATGAATTTGTTAGCATTTTTGTGCTTCTGCTGTGAAATTTTAAATGTCTAGTGCCAAATCTATTCCTGCTCTAGGCTTATGAAGAAACCTCAATGCAAACAAGCAGAAACAGAATCTCCGTTTCTGATGTCCAGATACATCGGCAACGGAGACTGGATGGCAACCGTAGCCAAAATCAAGCCTCATCGGTGACGGTTTTTCTTGTCCGTTGCCGATGAGAGTCTTCACATCAGTGACAGGGTCGGGGACATGGACCCTTTTTCTGTTTCCGGTGGGCTTTTTGGCCTGTTTCCGATGTGTCGTTCTGTACTAGTGTAGGTAGTAGGGAGCAGGGGCAAAGTCGATATTCTCATGGGATAGCTTGGGGTGGTGATTTGGTGGAGCTCGTTTGGAGCAATGGTGGAGATGCGATGGAGGTTGGGATAGCTCGAGCAAGAGGTCGTGGTGGTGGTGGTGCGGCTGCTACTCCGGAGGTGGTGGTGGTGGTGCTGCTGCTGCTCCGGTGAATCGAGCACGCTTCAAGGGTAAGTGGTGTTTGGCTAATTAGGGTTTAGATTAATTAAGTTTGTATTAATATTTAGTTTGTCGTGTGGTAGTGTTTAGTTGGTCATGTCGTAGATAATTATATACTTGTTAGTAGATAATTATATAGTAGTTAGTATTTAGTTTGTCGTGCGGTAGTATTTTTAGGTATTAGGTAGTAATATTTAGGTTGTCGTCCAATTTTATTTAGTCTTTCCGGTAGTAATGGGTATTTCGTGCTACTTAATTGTTGACGAGTCTTAATATTTTATAGGCGAGCAGAGATGTCTGATGTAGTGAAGTGTCGGTTCTACTACGGTGCTGGTACTGTCTTAACAAATTAGTTCGGGGCAGATTTGAGTCGGTTTCAGCATTCGGAGTTGGAACTTAATTATGCGCACACATGGTCGATCAGTCAGGTGAAAGAGTGGTTGGCCAGATGTTTTGGGCTTAATCCAGAAACAGACACTGTTGGTGTGCATGCATTGTGGACGAAGTCAAGTTCAAGGGAAGATGTATTCTTCTATTTGAGGCCGATAGATCGGACCTCTCAGTGGGTGTGCTGGCTACAAGCCTGTGAAAGTAGGGGCACAAACCCTGTTGCCCTTTTGCTTCCTATGGCGAAGGAGGTGAATTCATATGAAGGCGAGGGTGGGCCGATCCTGGCCAGAGCAGTCAAGAGATGCATACAGAGGAACATGATTATAGGCAGTCAAGAGATGTTGGAGGTGGCGGTTATGAGTCAGGCGAGAGCAGTCAGGCAGATGGTGATCATGATTATACTGGTGAGGCAGATGCAGCCGATCAATTTGGTCGTATGCAGAACCAGATGGAAAAGGAAGATATAGATGGTGAAAGTGATTATGCCGATGATTCCGACGAGTCGAATGACGAACAGGAGGTGCCTAATCCCGCGTCATGGAATCATGACTTTTCTTCTGCAATGACCGTGAACGACAGTCATGATTCTATGTGGCACTATCACGAGAACAACATTGCCATTGGTGCTCTCTATTCTGACAAGCAACATTTGCATGACGTAATCATTAAGTGGGCAATGTCAACGTGGAGGGTTTTCAGAACCAAGGTGTCAAGTAAGAAATATCTGACAATGGAATGCCAGGTACTGAGCTATCCAGTGAGGGTGCATGGCTATCTCCCTATGTTTGGCCTGAACTGGAAGGTCAGTGAGGTGTAGTACAACACACATGTGTAATTGATACCATCCCTAAAGATCATGCCAATATTTCGTCCATGCTTCTTGCTCGGTTGCGTTAATTGGAGTTAGTGCAGGGCAAAGATGTGGAAGTGAAGGCCATTGTGCAAAAAGTGTTGAGCAGGTTTAAGTATACAATTTCATATGGCAAGGCTTGGAGGGTTAAGTAGAGGGCGCTTGAGATGAGATTTGGTTCTTTTATGGACTCATATGACTCAGTTGTTTGGCTCCTTCATACATTGTAGGCATGTAATCCAGGCACCCATGTGGACGTCCAACACTTCTGGATGCAAGAGTTCCCAACTGTGAAAGTGTTGCATCGTTTGTTCTTCTCTTTCGTTGTATGCATCAAAGCTTTCAGTCACTGTCGACCAGTAATTTGTGTTGATGGAACTTTTCTTACTGGCAAGTACAAGGGAGAGATTTTGACCGCCATTGGTCAGGATGACAACAATCAGATCGTGCCGCTCGCATTTGATTTTGTGGAGAGCGAGAATACTGAAAGTTGGACATGGTTCTTTAGGCAGATTAAAATTGCAGTAGTGAAGGATAAGTAGAATGTGTGCATCCTTCATGACAGGCATGCAGGTATAGTCAATGCGATCAAGGCACTCACAACTCCTGGCCTGAGGAACAAACGCCTTGGGTTGACTTGCAGAGCCGTTGGTGCATGCGCCATCTTGGGGCTAATTTTTTCTCGCAATTCAGAAACAAGGATCTGATGAATTTATTCAAAAAACTCTGCAAGCAGAACCAGACATGGAAGTACAATTATATATGTGAGATACTTGATAAGTTCACTAACAATCATGTTAGGCAGAGTAAAGCTGCACGAAATGTAGCAGTAGCAGCACATGTACAACTTGTAGCGCAACAGCTGGCAACAGGACCTGCACCAGCGGAGGATCAAATCCTGCAGGACCTGCAACAACTTTCTCCTAACCCCAGGCGGATCAAATCCTGGCAAGTTACAAAGCCCATGTTTCAGAAGATGACAAAATATCGGACTCACACTGTCCTCGCCATAGGAAATCAAGAAAGGAGGTTCGAGGTGCGCTTACCGTATGACAAGTTTGGCTGTGGAAATGTTATGAGGACGCATGAAGTGAGAATTGGAAATGAAGCTAGGCCAACGTGCGAGTGCACATGAAACAAACCGAAGTTGCTTCACCTGCCTTGCTCACATGTACTTGCTTCTTGCGGGCAGATAGGGATGGCCGCAATCTCGTTTGTGTCTCCATATTTCCTTAAAGTGTCTGTCCTCAATACCTGGACATGTGAGATGGTTGGATTTTGCGCTATGGGAAATTTCAACACTGTTGATCCTGCTGAAAGGCAGTACATCCCTGATCCAAGGCTAATTCGTACCGGTAGAGGGCGACGCCAGTGCAAGCGCATCCGTAATGATATGGATCAATCTGAAGACGGAGACCCTACTAGGCAGTGTTTCCTCTGCAACAATTTTGGCCACAAGGACGACAATTGTCCATGATTTGGGACTGGCGAAGCTACTACTCGTGGAGGGAGAGGGAACCGGGGACATAGAGGGAGAGGAAGAAACTAGAACAGGAGGGAGAGGAAGAAATTTGTAGTAAGTGTGGAACTATGTTTCTATTCATACTAAGTGTGGCACTATGTTTTAAATTTGTAATAAGTGTAGAACTATGTTTCTATTCGTACTAAGTGTGGCACTATGTTTTAAATTTGTAATAAGTGTAGAACTATGTTTCAATTCAAACTAAGTGTGGCACTATGTTTTAAATTTGTAATAAGTGTGTAATAATGTTTCAATTCAAACTAAGTGTGGCACTACGTTTTTAATTTTGTCGTAATGGAGAGAGTATACTTACTTAATGAGGTCGTGGATAGTACGCATCATGCTAGGCTATTGCAGGAACGTAGGCTCGATGCCATCATCACTCGCGGACCTAGGGAAAACTGGCAGATACATCCTAGTTGGGTTGATAGGTAAGTGTTCAAATTAAGTTCTGATTACTCATTTTGTACATTTTGAGACACATGTACCCGTTGTAGCGGACCTGCACTTAAGAATTGGCAAGATCCCTGTGTATAGTGCAAACCCCTGGATCGATTCATTTGCACACACAGTCTAAGATGAAATATCACAAAAAAGTATCAATTATTACACGTGGATCCAGTACTTAGGAAAATATCCATTACAAATTGCATAGCACGAAGCTAGCTTTGAAAGAGTGCCACGGGCGAAACATGTTGGTTGTCGACTCGAAACCCTTAAACGTATTCTCACTCGTCATCTGAACATCCTGCAACAAGAAAAATGTTGCAACAAGGTGGGTCAGAACCATATAAAATGGAACTGGCAAGTGACACTCTGTGGACACTTAGTGGAATAACTCTAATAACCTATATGCATATTTAGCTGGTGGAGTTCAAAGGCTAATTTGCGAAAAGCCAATTTTTCCTAACTCTTTTGAAAACACTTTTCTTCTAATCGAGACATCCATGGCATGAAAACCACTGTCTCATCTACCCTTGTTCACCCTTCAAAATTTTACTTGAGAAGTGGGAATGTTGGGATCCTCCGTTGACGTCCTTGATCAGCTGCGCAGAATTGTCCGTAACCGGGGACACGACTAAGTACTTAGTTTTGACACTCTCGAGAGGTTGTGCACGTTCACCATTTGACTCAATCAGCCCAAACTATCCTCTACACTCCAGCAGTGATAAGGAAAAGGAAAAGATCGAGACGAGGCTTTTTAGAAGTTGTGTCCCCATGATCATACCAGGAGACCACCGCCCACCTATCAACCCTACATCTGTCGATCTCCTGACCCAGGTTCACACCAACGTACTCCGTCAAGACAGAGCCCATATGACAAATGGTTGCACGGGAAGCAATCTTCACTTGGAGTACTTCAAATCCCTTTGTTCCTGGGTGGCCATCCACAAGTGCACATACTCAGGTAAAACCCCTGAGTAGCCACTCAACTCCAACCTCCTCTTATCAAAACCAATCCACCCAGGTGTTTCATTTTACTTACACTCTGTTTGGTTGCACAGAATTTGGCGCGGAATTGAATTGTCAATGGAATACCAAATCAACGATTTCAATGGAATTCCAGTTTTGCTGTTTGGATGCGCATGGTATTCGTCCGTAGAATCAAGGCTGGAATGGAATTCCAAATCCTGTTTGGATGTACATCATGCGGAATTGAATTATTTTGGACTTTGAACAATATAACATGGATGATAAATATGTCTCCAACACATAGCACAAAGCGGGTAGTTTAAGTCTTGCAAATAGGACACAGCGGGTAGTTTATGTCTTACAAATAGGAGAAAGCGGGCAGTTTAAGTCTTACAAAGTACATAAATAATAGTTCATAAGAGCAACCACAAGGGTAGCAATCATCAAGGCAAGGTCAACAACCATGGCTTCCTCAACTCCTGGGGTAGTGCCATGAGTGACTGAAAGGTGCGCTCATTGGCTGTGAGCTTCCCATAAGTTTTCAGCAGATCATCACCCACCAAATCAGGTATCTCCCACCATGCTAAGGATAGCATCCGCAGCGTGTGGCCTCTTCTTGGTCGGCTCAGGAGTTTCTTCATCATCATCCCCAACCTGAACAACTGATGAGGATTGTGGTAGAGCACACTCGCCTCCTGTCTTTGCATCTGCACCGGTCGCATGGTCTTTTGGATATATAGTAGATATAGCTTGCCAATTCTTCACTTCCTTGTTCCTGTAGGAAGCTGCATCCTTGTTTGCCTACATAAGACAGACATATATTAGAGACAATGTTCAAGTTGCAAAAGAAAACAATATCATAAAATTGAAGTGTTCCCTACCTCCACATAACTTTGCCACACTTCATCACTTTCAACCATCACCATGTTTTTTTCCCAGTCCCATCCAAAGCCACTCTGAGCAAGCATCTTGTTAATGATATCATATTGTTTGCCCAACAAACACAGGAATATGACATCCATCTAGAGCTCCAAGTGCATCCGGAAACCACTTCCACTTGTAATCATCCGGAGGAGTGGCAGCAGGCTCGGGGAGCTTGATGAACTCTCCAGCAAGAACAAACACAAATTAGCCACAAAATCATAGCATGACGAAAATCCCAGGCCGCCACGGCCGTGCAGCGAATATGTGCCTCGCGCGGGGCTCGAGCGCCGCCCTGCCCACGCCGCCACGGTCGCGCTTAGCCGCCACCAGCACCGGCGCGCGGGGCTCGAGTGCCGCCCTGCCCAGATTTCGCCACGGTCGTGCCCCGCCGCCACGGCCCTACCCAACCGCCACCCGCCGCCGCCAGCACCGGCGCGCGGGACTCGAACGCCGCCCTTCCCACGCCGCCGCGGTCGTGCCCCGCCACCTCGGCCCTACCCAGCCGCCACCCGCCGCCACCAGCACCGGCGCGCGGTGGCTCACCTCCCGCGGATTCGAGAAAGAGGGCAGGGAGGAGGAAGCAGGGAGGAGGAAGCAGGCAAGAGGAAGAGGGCACCTGCTCCGGCCGCCGGCGACGAGGTCCGGTCGCCGTCCCTTGGTCGCGAGTGGATAGGGTGCTGGGGAGGGCAGGGAGGGCGGACACAATTCTGCGAGTTTCCGACCTCTCGAGCTCGGAAACTGCAGTCGTGTTTTTACTTGGTAGGTCCCCCCCCCCCCCCGTGGAATTAAGATGTCGATTCCAAGGACCAATTCCGAGCACATCCAAACGGCGGAATTGCCCCCTCAATTCCAGATTCTCCAATTCCGTGGTGAATTATGTGCAACCAAACAGGGTGTTAGTAGAATTTAGCTTTTATCAAAACAATCTTTTGCATAGCATATCAATATTTTTACTAAGTTATAATAGAATTCTAGACCACTAGTATAGAGGTGCTACTCTAAACAGTTTTTGCATAGCAATACTATCCAACACATGCTTATAGAAAAATACTCTACTCATGCATATGCAAAATACTTAGGAAGTTTATGAATGTGCCACTTGCCTTTGGAAGTTGCTGTTGCTCACACACTCTTTTCAACAAGGAATAACGTTGCACTCCGTTCAATCTATATAATAAAATAACACACCAATAAACAACAAATCATCAACTCAAGGCAATAGAAAACATACATAACAATTTTTTCCTCAAAGGGTTTGGTCAAGGGTTGTCACATAATTCAATATGCAAAAAGAAATAATGTGATTAGTTTTAGGATTTCCATTTAGGATCAGGGGTTGATCAAAGGAGAATTTGTACAATTCATTTTGGTCAAGGAAGTTCCAAGAGTCCTAAATAATAAACCATTAAGTGTAATTAAAAACATTTGAAAGGTTTTAAACACAATTAAACTAAAGATTTACAAAGCAACATTTTTAAATGGCTTTTAACCTAATCTTAATTACAATAAAATAGCCATGATGGCATTTGGTCTCTCTGGTCAAAGGCCAATATTTAGGATATTTCTCAAAAGGAAACATATTAAAATAATTTGTAGGATTTAAACTATAACAAAAATACTCAAATTAAGCCTCTGATTTTTAAATCATCAAAATAATGCTCAAAAATATTTTATAACAGAGGCATCATATTACACATATTCTAAGGTTTCTAAAACTATTTTATTTACAAATTTTGGACTTATAGATTTAAAGCTATGACACATATACTCAAAACACACATTTGAAAATTGAATAATTTTAAACTTGGCAAAACAGAAAATTAACAGAGCTAAAATATTCTACAGATCCTAAGGTTTCCAAAAATATAAAGTTTGTTAAATTTGGCCAAACCAGTAAAAATTTATGATGGTTCTAAGATGCAGGGACTTTTCTGCAAAACTGCCAATTAATTCTAATTCGAAAAAATCATTTCTGCGTGGATCTGACGTGGCGCTGACAGGGACGCTGACTGGGCTGCTGACGTGGTTAAGTGATTGAATATGATCCGTTGGATCTGAGATCTACGGCTAAAGATCTCCCGTACCCCTTCGATCTAAATATTCTAATCCTATGCGTTAAAATTAGATCGGATGGCCAGGAGTGGATGGTGCTCACCGGGCGGCGCTCCGGTCGCCGGAGATGTCGAAGATGGCGGCGCTGGCTCGGGCGTGGACGTTTCCGATGTTCCAGTGGTTCCTGGACTCGGTGAGGGTCATGGCGAGATGCGGCGCGACGCGGGAGGCTCGATGGTCCTGACTGTGGCAACAGGCGCGTCCTGGAACGGCGTTGGCAAGCAGACGGAGTTGCCGCGGCTCTGGCGAGCTTCGGTTGATCAAGCTCCGCTTGATTTGCTGCGCAAAAAAATCATACAAAGGTTCAAGAGCTGCGCCAGGACGTAATACGGAGGATAGAGTAGATGGGGGCTCAGGGTCGTCGTTTGCCACCGGAATCGATGAAGAACCGCGGCGGCAGTGTAGAACTACGGCGAGTGATTTCTTCAGCCTGGTGGCGTTATTGGATGAGGAGGGAGAGGGAAAATGCGGAGGAGGGTCGGGGCTTCAAATAGGGCCAGACGACGCGTGATTTGGGCTCTTAATCGCTCGCAATCAAGGAGCTAAATTTCGGCCGAAATTTTCGTGGTCAACGGCTGGAGGTGGAAGAAGGCTTCACATTGACGAGTGGGGCCCGCGTGTTCGTGAGAGGAAAGGAGATAGGGGCCGGGTGTGCTGCTGTTGGGCTAAGCGCGCACGAGGTGAGATGGGCTTCGGCCCAGTTTGGCTTGTCCTCTTTTTTTTTGTTCTTCTCTTTTTTCTTTTTATGTTTTATTATTTAAACTTCAATTTTGATTCAAATCGAATTCAAACATTTTGTAAAAATTTGTAAATAACATAATAGTTATTTTAAATACTTTGGGACCTTTTCCAAATTATTTCAAATCTTGAAATATTCAAATAATATATAGAGGCTCATTTGACAACTTTATGTCATTTTATAAAATGTGGTTTTATAATTTTCTTTTTGAATTTAAATAAAATCCAGAAAATAGTATGAGTAATATCATTCAATATGACAACCCAATAAATTAATTTGGTACAAAACATTTTATTTAAATAGAGTTTTAATAAATCATTTAAATACAAATACCCATTTATATCATGGGCTTTAAAAATACCACAAAAGTAAATATTGGGAGAAAGCTATTTTAAGCTTATTTTCTTCAAATAAAAATAATTGAATCAAAACCACATTTTAAATAGAACAAGCTATAAATCAATAACTTAAAACACTTTATAAATATTGTTTTAGAGTTTAACAAACTCCTAATTTTAAATCATATAGTTTAACCAAAACCATTTTAGAAATAGGCATACTTTAAATAACTTAAGCACTTTGCAAATAAGATTGTAGGGTTTAAAGAATTAGCCCAAAATTAAATATTTAAAATCAAATATTTGGAATAAGACATTTTATGAAATGAAGTTGTCTTTGAAAATTTTAATTCACCTTGCCACATATATTGGGGTTTATGAAATATTTTGGATAAAATAATTTAAACTACACTCAAATTTTGAATTAAAGATTACTAGGATATTTAAACTGTTAAAGTTTTTGAAGATGCCAATGTCTTCTATATTTGGTTTTCTATTATAATTTTAAAGTTTTATTTTTGATAAAAACAAAACTTTCAATTTTTAGTGATTTTTAAACATTTCAAAATATTGGGATGTTACACCCGTATACTTAACATGTTGGCTTTTTGTACAAATAGGTTGAAGTGGGCCGGGCTTTAACCGTTTGCGCGTCTAGTTGAGTCCACTCCTTAGTCTCTACGTCTAAAGATTGACAACTGTCTGCTCAATTCGTTGTGGCAGCACCAACAGAGCCCAATGTCGGGCTTCATTCTTCGTCCGCCACCCCAACCACATGGTATGTATTTTGTTATCTCTTGTTTTCGATATTAATCAGGATACAATTTATTTACTAAGTTTTTATGTTCCCTATGTCAGGATATCAGTCTTCTATGTCTGAACAACAGTCGTCGGGATCCCCGTGGGGGAGTGAGCAGGATGCGTACAACATACAAGACAATTGGATGGGCATGTACAACACTCCTCCACCACAGCCCAGACAGGAGACACAATAGGACCACGACGAGTCCCTGATTTCTACACGGGACCTTAGGCCACTGTTGCGTGTCGGAACACGGACACCGGGGTGCGGGTCACCCCCTGTTTTGTTTGGTAGGAGGGCGCGAGGTGCTCCGGAATCAGTTCGCGAGCTCGGACACAAACACACGGAGTTTTACCCAGGTTCAGGCCGCGTCGCCGCGTAACACCTTACATCCTGCTTGTCTGGTTGGATTGTGGAGACGATGAGTTACAATGGATCCACTGCCAGCACTCTACTCGCTCGTGGGCTCTAAGGTTTCACTCCGGGGAGGTTCCCGAGGTGTCTCCGGTCAAGCCCCCGAGCACAAGCCTAAGTCTCGAGCTACTGCTGGTAATGGTGTGTCCTCCTATACGCAACCTGGGCCTCCTTTTATATGCCAAGGGGACACCACAAGTGGTCGCCCTGGGGGCGTGCCACCGAGGTAGGGCACGCGTCGAGCCCCGGTACAGGTGGCAGCCGCCGGCCTCCTTCGTGGCACCATCTTCGCCGCACTATCCTCCATGCCGCCTGCTCTGCTGGGGCAGAGGAGACGGCATGTTTAGTCTTGTCCGAGGCCCGGGCATCGCGCTGAGTGCAGGTTTGCACGGACTGGACAGCGCGCTCGGTCTTGTCAATGTCACGTTTGCGCCCGGCAGCAGGCGTGAGTAGTCTTGTCCGTGACGTAGTCTGCACCTTCCTTCTCAGCGAAGCCACCCTTCCCGGGCGGGACGGCAGGAATCTTGCGCCACGTGGGTGGTCCTTGCCTTCCCGAGGTGACTGCAGCCTCCAGGGTGGGACCCCACAAGTAGGGTGGTCCCTGGCGTTCCGGTGGCTCCTCCCCCGGGGGTAGCCTTTGGTGCCCACTCCTTCACTCCGGGACATCGATGGCGCCTTTCCGGGGGCGCGCGACCGGAGTACGGGGACCCCCCTTCTTCGTACACCGACAGTAGCCCCCGTGCGTCCTCTGGCGGCCGGTGGCCAGGGGCCGCGTGGGGACGTCCAACATCGCGCGCTCCCGGGCTGTCCAACGGCGGCAGCCGCCATGACGTCACCCTCGGTGGCATGCACTCGAGTATGGGGGCGCTTCGATTTCCGTGAAAGCTGTAACTGCAGCGCGGTTATCAAGCGTGGTCCTACCACGCGCCTGGGGGGAGCCGTGGAACGGTTTTAATGCGGGGCAGAATAGGAACCGCCCTCGCATCGCATCCCCACGTGCTCCCTCCACTATTAGGGTCGGCGCTGCCTCGGCCCCGTCTTCACATCTCCATTCGCCTCCTGCCTCCTCCGTTCCTCGCCTCCCAAATCCGAACTAGCTCCGAAGCCTCGCCTCGATGCCGGCCAAGAAGGGCAAGGCCAAGAAGACGGCCCGCATGTCTCAGCGCGAGCTCTCCTGGGAGGAATAGCGCACATCCCAGCCTTTCTTCCCGCCGGGATATGCGATGGAGAAACTCCCCAGCCTGAAGGACGCCATTGCTAGCAAGGGCAACGAGTGTGGCCGCACCTTGATCTTCCACGCGTCTTCGCCACCAGACAGGCTGACGCCCCTCGATGTCCATGTCTTCGCGTGCTTCCTGCTGGCGGGGTTGGCCCCACCGATGTCGCTCTTCCTCCATGCGGTGTTGGGGGTGTATGGGCTGGCCGTAGCCCAGCTCCACCCCAACGTCCTGCTGCTTCTAGCCATCTTCCAGCACTTCTGCAAGACCTTCGTCGGCGTCAAGCCGAGTGTGGCCCTCTTCCTTCACTACTTCTATCCCCAGGTTGAAACCGGGGATGCGATTTCCAGCTCCGTTACCTTCCGCTTCCGCGGCAAACTTGCCGGCATCTTCCTTCCCGAGACAATAGCCACTATACCACTAGTTAAAACCTAAAGTTCCAAAATACCACCGAGAAAACCAAAGTTGCCAAAATACCATCACATTCTTGGTTTTTATGGCCAAAATAGCACTGCCGTGAGTTGTCAAACTCTTTCCGTTAGTCAAACTGTGAAGTGTTTGCCAGAGTTATTGAAATCCCAAAATTACCCATGTCTTTCTCGGCCGGCCGGCGCGCCACTGCCCAGCAACTCTCAGCCGTGCCTCCTGCTGTCTGCTCGGCCGGGCGCCGTGCCCCTGCCCAGGAGCTCTCGCCTGCCTCTCCTGACTTCTCGACCGGCGGTCGTGGCCCTTCTCCGATCGTTCGCAGCAGTTCCAAGCCCGTGCAGCCAGCCAGCCACCAGTCTCAGCTCGCCCGCTGACCACCGACTTTGGTAGCTGTCTTTTTGTTGCAGCGCCATCAAATGGAGGACTTCTGTAAGCTTCTTAGACCATGGTGCTAGTCGTGATTTGCTTGAGAAAACAGCCCAGGATATTGGGACATCATTTGAGAACACAACCCAGGATATTGGGACATCACAGAGGGAAATCTCATGGTGCTAGTCGTGAGTTGCATGACCCGGTACTTTAATCCAGAGTTAGTGATTAAAACGTTGGAGGCCAGGAAAGCTATGTGGCCTTGTAGCCTTGTAGGAAGAACGTGGTTGTTTATTCAGCTGACTGCAGAAGATGGAAACCGATGTGCAGAGGGGTAAAAGCTAGTGAAATTAGTGAAAAATGAGAGACTTGTGGGTGTGAAGAGGTAAGGCCATACTAGTATTTTTCTAGGAGTATTGCTCTCAGTTAGTGCATAGTGGTATTTTGGCATAAAAGTCAAGATTGTAATGGTATTTTGGCAACCTTGGTTTTCTGAGTGGTATTTTGGAACTCTTGGTTTCACTAGTAGGGAAACAGCTACCACTGGCGGACGCGTTTTGCCTACCGCTGGCGAACTAGCGTCCGCCAGTATAGGCTGGCCAGTGGTAATGTCTACCACTGGTGAACAAAACGCCCGCCAGAGGTACCAAAAAATACCACTGGCGAACCGGTATTTGTCCACTAGCGGTAGGTTCAGCCAGCGCTGGCGACGCGCGCGCCCACCAGAGGTAGATGCTCCGATCGCCAGCGGTCGAGCTTCGGGTAAAACCTAGTTCGCCAGCGGTGGTTATTCAAGTTCGCCAACGGTATATTTTTTGCAGAATTGTTTTTTTGAAAATTGTATTCCGGCTATATATACAGATATATATATATCAGTAGTATACGTATACATGCAGCAGAAATAGTATAAATACATGATTAAGAAGTACAAACCGAAAGTTATACAAGTGTTCGACCGAATATATGTATCATACAACTACAAACAGATCACGATGAGAGTCGGTAGTTTAAATCGCACGGTTTAAAAAGGAAGTAGTCATCTAAATTACAATCATCACTTAGAAGCTAAACTAGTGAGTCGTGCAATGATGAGAAGGGGATCACGATGAAGTATCCGGTCATTCTTCCTCTCTTCCGGCCGCTAGCTTCCATCTCCTCCTTGCTCATTCTTCATCTCTATACAGAAGACAGATAAAAAAGTTAGGCAACGAATTAAATTTGGTGCAAAAAGATGTAAATTAGACACAAATAAAGCAGGATCACCTCAAAAGCATGCCTCATATATACACAAATCATCGGCATTTTAAGACTTGGAGAAAACAAGATTCAAACAAATTTATGCCTCATCGGCATATCAAAACACGGTAAAAAGGAGTTCACACATGTCACATAAATTCAACGACTTTGAAACTAGAGGTAGGCATGCTAGTTAATTAAATAGCCAGGCAACACATCGTTGTCATTTAATTGTGGGGCGGCTTCGACGCGTTCGACTTCGGCGGGAATTCGCGAGAACCATCTAACGTGTTGAATGGCCTGCGATCAGCCTGATGTCCTATGCGTCTTTATATCTCGTTCCTTGTTGGTGGTTTAAGATAGAACACCCCATCGCAGTGGGTGAGTTCATTTTCGATTATTTCCGACATCTTAATCTGGATGCGAACGAACTCTTTCCTGACTGCAACATCAGTGGCCACCGCCTTTTTCTTGGCCCATTGCTCCACAGCAGATATATATTGTACTCGTTGTTTCTCCTGTATGAACTCCCGTATTTGAAGCATGAGATACCAGGCCTCAGTCATACTGCCTGGAGCCTGCTTGATGCCGGTGAACTCTGCCGTGTGGCTGAATACCTTCTTGCCATGCTTCCCGATTGATCTTCTCAAGATGCCTTCATGCAAATAGTAGTTGTTGAGAGCCTCATCTAGAACATTCTTGATGTCGCTGTAGTCTTTCGTTTTCCCCTTACTCCCTGAGTCGAGATACAGGGCATATGAGTCTCTCGGGAAGAGAACGGTGAGCGTGCCGTATTGGTTACTGCAGGGAAACAGTTCAAATAGAAACCATCATCTTCAAATTAGGGATGGAAATCTACGAAAGAATGTTATGACAGCTAGCAAATTAAATGACTTACTCAGGAAAGTAAGGCAGGAGAAAGATTTCTTTGTGACAATAATTCTTCATGAAATCTTTGAGGTACTTTGCCGTGCGAGCCTTACCCGTAGGGCTGTTCACGAAGCACTCTTGCATGTAGTATGGGTTGACTATCATGATTTTTGAGGTATTCTCTCTAATGAGTTGATGCGCCAAACTGAGCGCAAATAGCCGAACCATGGACGGGGAGAGCGCTTTCATGTGGAACAAGTCAAAGATGTCACTATATCTCACGAAGAACACGTCCCCGGGATACGCATCGACAAAGCCCATGCCCTTTGGTACCTTTCCCGGGAAAAGCGGGTATGATGGATTGTTCTCATTGATAAGTTTCTCCTCCAAGAAAAGAACTTTAGCATGGATGCTTTTCATCTCAATAGGTACGACATCAAGCATATTTGGCGGCAACATCGGTTTGGCCAACTCATGGAACCGATGCCAGTTGGGGATGGTTACCTTGTCACATACCCGTTTCGGGATCCTATCTCCTAGCACCGGCTGGCTGTTGGAGGCACCAATGCAAGTTTTCATAGTTCGGGTAGGAGGAGGAGGGGGTCGACGGCGGCGTGGACGTGGCGGTGGTGGCCGTTCGTGGTGGAGAGAGAGAGGCACAGGGGGTGGCGGGGAGATCGATTTGGGGGTGAGAGAGAGAGGCCACACGCACGCGTGCATCGATGTATTGGGCCACGCTACCCCTGGCGAATAGGCTCTGTTCGGCATTGCTAGATCAACCCCTGGCGAATAGGACTAATTTCGCCAGCGCTAGATCCTAACACCCCTGGCGAACTGCAAAACGTGCCCGCCAGAGGTATCTTTCCCCGCTCCCCCGCTCGGGCCCGCACGTACCGCCGGCGGCTAGAACACGGTGTTCGCTAGCGGTGTTTTTTGTAGTACTGGCGAACACCAATTCATGTTCGCCAGAGGTACTAGTGCTGGCGAACAAGTAAAAAAGTTCGCCAGTGGTAGGCTAGCGGCTGTAGGCATTTTGCTACTAGTGTTTTCACTAGTGGTATAGTGGCTATTCTCTCTTCCTTCCCCTCGACAAGAGGCGTTGGGAGGAGTGGCGGCATGAATGGGCTTCGTCCGTTTCCCGGCGGTCGACGAGGCTCTTGCAGAACCCTCCGCGGTGCCCGTCCGTGCGGAGAGCTGGTCCGACCCGAGAGAGCGTGATGCGTGAAAGGACACGAAGGTCGCCTAGAGGGGGTGAATAGGTGATTAAAATTCTTGACGGTTTAGGCTTGAATAAATGCAGAATAAAACTATCGGTTAATTTATCAAGCACAAAACCTAAACAAAGCTAGGTTTACCTATGTGCACCAACAACTTATGCTAATCAAGATAAGCAACTATGTGATAGCAAGATATATTACTTCAAGCTCGATGGCTATCACAAAGTAAATTGCATAAGTAAGAAGCTCGGGTATAGAAATACCGAGGCACTTGGAGACGATGATTTATCCCGAAGTTCACTTCCCAATGGAAGCTACGTCTCCGTTGGAGCGGTGCGGAGTCACAAAGTGATCCTCGAATAGCCATCAAATGGCACACCGTATTCTCCTTCGTGCCTCTATCAATGTAGAGTGCCACGAACCACTATGGGACACTCGAGGGTGGTCACCGAACCCGTACAAGGATGAGTCACACTCCACAACTTAATTGGAGGCTCTCACCGAATTCCCGCGGCTCCCAAAGCCACAAGAAACACAAGGTTGGGGCGCGACTCCACAACTTAATTGGAGGCTCCCAACTATCCCGTGAGCCACCAAAACTCCAATATCAACAAGGACCGTCTAGGGCACTCCAAGTACCCGAGAGGACAAGCTCTAGGGCACCCCAAGTACCCAAAGAGTAACAAGCTTCTCAACTTCGATTTCCACGTATCACCGTGGAGAACTCAAACCGATGGAACCGATGCAATGGGCAAGAACACAAGAAATGCTCAAAATCCTCCAAGATCTAGATCCCGCCAAAGCAACTAATGCTATTGGGGGGACAAGAGAGGAAGAACAAAGAGGAACACCAAATCCTCCAAGATCTAGATCCAAAAGCTTCCCCTCACTTAGAGGAGAGATTGATTGGTGGAATGGTAGATCTAGATCTCCTCTCTCTTTTCCCTCTAATTAGAGGCAAGAATCATGGAGGAATAGAGAGATAGCAAGCTCAAAGAGGGTCAGCAATGGGGGAAAACACGAGCTGCAGGGTTGGCTGGCTGGAGGTAGGTGGAGGGGTATTTATACCCCTCCCAGAAAAAGAGCCGTTACAGACAGGGGAGTCGGATATTCTGATATAAGTCAGGATCGGATAATCCGACTGAGTCAGATAATCCAATGTGACATATATCAGATATTCCGACAATCTCCAGTGTGCCACAAAGCTGGCTGCAAGAAGTCCTTAGCCGAATTCGAGCAATCCTTGACGATCGGATAATCCGAATCAACCAGAATCGGATATTCCGGAAAACTTCAGTATGCCACAAAACATGTTGCTTTAAGGTCCTTAGTCGAATTCGAGCAATCCTTGAGAATTGGATAATCCGAGTCACCTGGGACCGGATAATCCGATTCCCCTGCTTGAGCAAAACAGACAGAAACAACAAAATCTGAAGTGCAATAATTTTCTCGTTCGAACTCCAAAACAGGTGAAACCAATTTTGTTGGAAATATTAAGAACCATAAAAGAGTTAAGTTGACACACATGGGAAGGTGTCGAACTTTCCTCACGGATAAACCGATAATATTTCCAACCCGAAAACGCAACAAGTTTTCCATACGAAATCCGTTTTCGGAGAACTTGGGCTTGTCATGAATATCACAACAAGCACCAAAAACCCAACAAGGAGAAGAACCAAATAAGAACCAAGAAAGATGATATGCCAAGTATGCAAAGGTTTGAGCTCTCACCAACTGATACGCTAAAGCTCAATCGAGAGCCCCTCTTGATAGTACGGTGTCTATCCAATAACCCGGTCTCACGACTAACAACATAAGACCGGTAAAATAGAAACCCTATCAAGATCATACCTTTGCCTTGCGCATTCCACTTGACTAGATGATGGCGATCTTGATCTTCTCAAGTGGACCACCTTTCTTGATTGTGCTTTGCTTGGTGAAGATCCACATATTTCTCCCCCATACACCACTATGGGAGAGCCTCTTATCAGCATATCTTCACATGACCATTATCTCCAAATGGGTGGCAAGCTTCAAGCATATGATATCTTCGAGATACTTCTCTTGAACTTGCACATCTCAAGCTTGATGATGATCACCACTCGACGTCATCCTTCGTGGGCTATATGAAATCTTCATTTGATGCAAACCCATAGAAAGATACCTAACCATACATAGAAATGCCACACACATATCATGGGTTAGATCACAAAGCTATATGGACAATTGCTTACCATACCAAGACATACATGATCCAACTTGGTACATCTTGTAACTTTGTGTGTTGATCAATAGCTTGATCAACCTTGTATCTTTTCTTCTCTATTCATTTTATGATGTCTTGAAGATAACCATGAATGACCACATAATTCTTTTCTTCAAGACATGCTAGCAATATGCTCAACTCGATAATCTTGATGACAAATACTTCATTATATCAATATATTCATGGCATCAACCTTGAATCCAACATATGGAGTTCAAGCATGGTCTATGGACAAACACTATAAGTACAACTCAATGCAACCATTAGTCCATAGGGATTGTCATTAATTACCAAAACCACACATGGGGGCGCCATGCCCTTTCAATGCGGATCTTGCTCCGGTGCACCGCCGGATCCTTGCCCTCCGCGAGCGGGGCTTGACTGGCCGCGATGTGGTGGCGCACTTCCTCAGCCACACCATTGCGCCTCTGCAGCTGCGCTCCCACTGCATGTCGGAGTACGAGCGTGCCAACGACAAGGCTCGGCTGTTCAAGTTGAAGGTGCTCTCCGGCGCCCTGAGCGGGCTGGTGAACGATCTCTGCGGCGGGTCCGAGGAGTATGTGGGCCTGCCTGTCGGGGTCGTCCCCCTTTACAGGGATGAGAACCTCGACAGTATCATCTCGTCCCTGCCCGAGTGCGACGAGTGGGGGATTCTTTCGTCGTGGCGCTCACCGGGGACGGACCTTCACTGGACTATCCTTCTGGGGCTCCCTCGGCAACTCCGAGGTGATACGCTCAGGGACTCCAGTCGCCGTAGTGGGTCATACCTTCCCGAGAGATCTTCCCGGGCGGGGAAGCGCGCGGTTTAGGAGGAGGAGGACGACATCAACCCCGCCCCGCTGTACCACCGCCCTCGCATTCCGGCTAGGCAGCGCACCGTGGAGGAGCTAGCCGCGGCGGGCTGTGTGCCTTCGGACGAAAAGCTACACGGGGAGTCCCTGCCGGCTCCTCCGCCGCTCGAGGGCTTCTTCTCGAGGAGGTCTGGTCCCTTCGCCTGGACTCCGCCAGATAGTACTCTTCCCGCCCTTCTGGCTCCTCTTGTTGCAACGCTCCTAGTTTCTGAGCGTGTGTTTTTGTCTTGGCAGCCCCCAGCTTCCGGCCTCTTCCTCGAAGAGGGCCTTTGCCGAGTCGGGGGCCTCCGATCCCCCCTCCAAGAAGTTGTGCATCGGTGGAGCCCCCGGGCCCAGGGCTGACGCGACAGCACCGTCCTTGGCGGTGGGAGCTCCCAGTTCTGGCGTCGGCTCTCCGGCGGCGCCCGCGGCTCGAGGTATATTCTTTGCGACCTGTGCTTCCCGCCATGGGGAAATCTTACTCGTTTCTGACTTGTCCTTGCCTCGATTTAGGCCTGACACAGGTTCCTCCTGTCCCTGAGATCGTGGCGGTGGAATCGGCATCCGACGACAGCGTCACCGGGAAGCCCTCAGGTTTGAGAGGCGCTCCTTGGCGAGGCCTCGCCGCCAAGCCCTGGATTCCATGGAGACAGACGTGGAGCTGCCTCCTACCAATCTCGAGGGCGGGGTGTCTTCGGCCGCACCCCCATTGGGTGCGACGAGCAGTACCCTGGGCCTCCTGGGCCCCTCTTCCATGGTCTTGCGAGCGGGTCGCGAGGTGATTCCCGCCGCCGGCGTCGTCCTGGATGCCTCCGTCTTTTCCTCTGCACACAGCGTGCTGGATGGCGTGGAACAGCACCAGCAGCTGTTGGCGGACGCTGTCGTCCGTGACAAAGAGGAGAACAAGCGCACCAGGGACATCCTTCTCCTTCAGCGCGCGGAGATTGAAGGGAACCCGCGCGCGCTGGAGGAGCGCATGGTGTCCGTCCAGGCCCGGGAACAGCAAGTAGCCGCCACCCAAGCCAAAACGGAGGCCACCCACGCCACCACGGTGCTGGCCACGAAGGAAGCTTCTGCCCTCAAGGCCAATGCACAGAGGGTTCAGGTGGCAGCCATTGCCACGACGAGGCACGCTGAAAGCAGCCAGCCGAGGGACTCGGAGGCGGCGTGGCAGCTGACTGTGGCCCAGCAAGAGGCTCACGCCCTCGAGCTCGCCGCCCTCGAGCAAGAGATGGTCGCCATCGTGGATGCCCATCACCTGGCCTTGGCCAGCGCCGAGGCGCGGATCCGCGAGCAGGCTGATTCTCTTCATGAGTTTCAGTTGACGATCGAGAGGCTCCGTGGTGATGCCGATGGCATTGCCAAGCGAGACCGCGAGGCATCTCGCGCGGCGGCGTCTCGCGAAGAGGGACTCCAGTGCCAGCTGCGAGACGCCTAGTCCCAGCTCGCCGGGTTGCAACAGCGTCTTGACGTGGCGGGGGCCGGGCTGGCCGACCGCGACCGCCGCCTTGAGCGTGTGAGACGGATCGGTGAGGAGAACAAGCTCAGTGCCAGCACCTCTCTCGAGCAGCTCCGCAAGGCGGACCAGCGGACCGAGGTGGACGGCGCCGGCCTGCGCAGCATAGCCGTCCGTGCTCAGAGCGCGATGGCCGTTGTCGACCTTCTCCCGGGGGAGATTGGCGGCACAGACATTGCCAGCCTCTCCCTGTTCTTTGCCGACATGGTGGGGAAGATGGAGTTCCTGAAGGAGGCGGTGACGCGTCACCTCCGGATAGAAGGCGTTGAGGCCGGCGGTCAAGTAGCCAGCGTGATCCTTCCCCGAGTGTATTACTTGGCGCCCCTCTTCCCGTTCAATCTCCTCTTCGAGGAGTTTGAACAAGAGGAGGACCGAGTGGCTGCGGAGCGCGCCGTGGCTCCGGTCGTCAAGCAGGTGAAGGCGAGGTTGCAGAGGAGCTGAGTCTCCGTGGGGTGTGATCCCCTGTCTCTGCCTGTGTAATAAACAGTAACCATCCCAGATAGATTAAGTAGTCTTTTGTCACGATCCCTTGTATGCATGCGTTCTCTTTAGTGCCGATCTTCATGTTTTCCCTGGTTCTAGAATCTTTGGTTTCAGTCCGACACGTTTCCCTGTGTTTCGGGGGTACCTTTGCTCGCCCTGCGCAGCGCCTAAGGGAGCGTTGTACCGGATCCAGCTGCCCCCCCCCCGAGATGCGTTTCCGAGCAAAGGTCGCACCGTTCATTGGCGATCTGTCCCGGCGAAGGTCCCCGGGGCTTGATACCCGAGCAAACCTCTGAAGACTACCTCTCCCCTTTGAACGCCCCTTCTACACTCAGGCTGTGCCGCCTTGATCCCAACTTCCTTCCCCAAGGAAAAGATAAGATGACCTGTTCTGGCGATGCGGAAGGGAAAGCAACCCGGGTTGAAGGACTTAGCTTTTTCGCCAAAGCTTCAACCGTAAAGTTTTAATACCCCGAGAACCGCCAGGGTTCCCGAGCCTCCCGGCGGGCGCGGCCAAGTCCCCCATGCTCCTGTGCTTTTGTTTAAAAGTTCTCCCTCCTTTTTTCCCCTCAACTTCTACGAGGCATCTGCGCGCCCTGGTTCCGAGCTCGGGGTGCTTTCGATACCTTCGATGCCCAATCCGCGTGTTGGGTGCATCTTCGTTCGAGTCCGTGAGGAAGCCCGTAGCCCCCCCTCCCCACCGGCTCGGATTTGGGCCTATGTTTCTCGTGCGGGAAGTGAGGCGTCAGATAGGAGGGGAAACACACCAAATGGATACAAACTCAGTTTATTAGACGTCAAAGAGAATCATTTCTCCAAAGGATACACTGGGCTACACTCGGGTAGGCCCGTCTCCGGTCCCTGCGGACGGTTCCAGCTGGACTCGTCGTAGTTGCGCGTCTTCCGCCTTGCCCTTGGCCGGGGGCGCTCCTCGCCCCCGGGCTCAGCAGCCCCTCGATTTCTTGGCGGGCCCCCTGGCGCCCGGTCGAGAAGGGCAGGCCCTGGCATAGTGTTCGGGCTGCCCACATGCGTGGCATAGCCCCACTCGGCCGGTCCCTCCTTCCTCGGCCTGGCGCTTGCTCTTGAGTTTGGCGAGATCGCGGATGGTGCTACACTCGCTGGCATCATGGACCCCGGTGTCGTGTACCGGGCACCACGGCGCCGGCTCTTCCCTTGGACGCCTTCTCCCCTCGCCGACGGGTACTCCTAGCAGCTCCACAGGGTAGTGGGTCCTGCCCGAGAAGTGGCGGGTGAGTGCCCGCCGCACGGCCGCTTCCATGTTTTACCTGTCGCCTTCCGCTCCAAATATCCTGGGGAAGGGGATAGAGAGCCATCCCTCTTCCATCCGAGCGCATTTGTTAGCCAGGGCGTATACAACTCTGAGGTGGTGTAGACGTCGCGTCTTCTGAGCTTTTCTAACATGCGGACGTCGCGGACGTTTCGGCGGAACGCCCGGATGACCGCCACATCGGGGCGTTGGGGATGTGACTCAGGATGTGCCGGAATCTCAGTGTGAACCCTCGGAGGGTCTCGCTGGGCTTCTGCACTACCGAGTCGAGATCGCTGATCATCCCAAGGCGCAAGTACTTGTCGCGGATCGACTGCGCGACCTGCGCGCATAGATCCTGCCAGGAGGCCACAGCCCCCTTGGGTGAGAACACCAGCCGAGTACCCGCGGGCGGGGCAACGAAGGGGCTCCCCAGCCCGCCGGTCCAGCGCGCGGGGCTCTGAAGGCCGGGCCCAGAGGCGGCCGCCCGCCCCTCTGCTCCCAGCGTAGCGTGGTACGGTGCCATGCAAGCTTCGGGTTCTGACATGGGAACACACGCACCCCCTACCTGGCGCGCCAGATGTCGCGTGTCAGAACGCGGACACCGGGGGTGCGGGTCACCTCCTGTTTTGTTCGGGAGGAGGGCGCGAGGTGCTCTAGAATCAGTTCCCGAGCTCGGACACAAACACACGGAGTTTTACCCAGGTTCAGGCCGCATCGCCGCGTAACACCTTACGTCCTGCTTGTCTGGTTGGATTGTGGAGACGATGAGTTACAATGGATCCACTGCCAGCGCTCTACTCGCTCGTGGGCTCTAAGGTTTCACTCCGGGAGGTTCCCGAGGTGTCTCCGGTCTAGCCCCCAAGCACAAGCCTAAGTCTCAAGCTACTGCTGGTAATGGTGTGTCCTCCAATACACAACCTGGGCCTCCTTTTATATGCCAAGGGGACACCACAAGTGGTCACGCTGGGGGCGTGCCACCGAGGTAGGGCACGCATCGAGCCCCGGTACAGGTGGCAGCCACCGGCCTCCTTCGTGGCACCGTCTTCGCCGCGCTGTCCTCCATGCCGCGTGCTCCGCTGGGCGGAGGAGACGGCATGTTTAGTCTGCACAAACTGGACAGCGCGCCCGGTCTTGTCAATGTCACGCCTGCGCCCGGCAGCAGGCGTGAGTAGTCTTGTCCGTGACGTAGTCTGCACCTTCCTTCTCTGCGCCCGGCAGCAGGCGTGAGTAGTCTTGTCCGTGACGTAGTCTGCACCTTCCTTCTCAGCGAAGCCACCCTTCCCGGGCGGGACGGCAGGAATCTTGCGCCACGTGGATGGTCCTTGCCTTCCCGAGGTGACTGCAGACTCCAGGGTGGGACCCACAAGGAGGGTGGTCCCTGGCGTTCCGGGGGCTCCTCCCCGGGGGTGCCTTTGGTCCCCGCTCCTCCACTCTGATAGGTCGATGGCGCCTTTCCGGGGCGCGTGACCGGAGTACGGGTAGGGCTGTCAACGAGCCGTGCTAAAGGCTCGCGAGCAAATGATTTTTTTTCTCCCGACAAATTTGCATACTGGGCAGACCGCAGACGCTTAGGCACTCTAGCCGCTTCTTGTTAAATCAGACAGACACTCTATTTATAGCTAGTACTTCATCACGTTTTCCTCTAGAAAAGCGATGTGGTACTAAAAGAAGGTAAAGGATGCTACAGCCTGGAGCGTACGCAACCAAGCAATAAGAATGGGCCTAATATTTTAGTACTCATACATGATTAGTGTAGCAAAGTAGTCAATGAGATGGCGACTCCTCTCTCCCTAGGCGGCTCCCATGGCGACTCCACTCTCGCCTAGATCTCCCACCGATCCCAAGGTATGGATCTCCAGGATCTTCCCCATGATCTCGTCTCGGATCCCTCCTCCCTTGTGCACCGTTTGGATTTCGTCCCTGGCTCCTCCTTCCGTGAAAAAGTCTGGATCAATGTGGCGACTCCGGTCCATCCTGTTTGCCCCGCTCTGGATTTTCGTTGGTTGTCTCTTTTGGAAGATCTTCGTTTGAACTCAATCCTTTGAATGTTAGTATTGCACTCTCGGCTTGTCTCGGAACAGATCACACCAAAATTCGAGTTTCGCCTATACGAGGCAGGGTTTTCATTTTTGATGTTGCTTCTAAGGCTGTGGGATTCATGATTCAGAAAATGAGATCTTTCACATCTAAGGATTTCATATGCTATTTCGATCTGTGGGGTTTCGGTGGACCTAATTGGCAGCGAGAAGAGAAATTATGGTATGCAGAACAAGACAATGAATGGACTTTGGTTCGATCACATAATAAATCTCGTGTTCATAGATCTGTTGTACAGCCTCGGTATCCTGTCAGATATGTTCCAATTGATGTAAGGGCAAATTTATTAACTGGTGCTAATGCAATCCCTATCGGGAGGGGCCATCAAGATGATCTCCGATCTGTATCTCCCAACGCTGATCGTGATTTAAGATCAGATGCGAATCTCCAGCTGGACGGGAATTCAAATTTGAATACAGGCAACCAATCTGGCCCAGGTAATTCAGATACCCATTTTTTGAATCGTGCTGTTCCTCGTGTTATTGGGCCTCCATCTTCACATTTTTATAAGCAATCTAGATTTGTTTATCGTCGGTTTTCTGTTCGAATTGCTTATCCGATGGGCACAAGAAAATCTCCTGTAAAAGCCAGATCAGATGCAAAGTTTGTTACGATCTTGGCATATCGCTAGAAGTTGTTTAAGCAGGCGCAACAAGAAGAAATTGATCTGGAAAGCTGTTTCAAAAGAGCCTGATTCTCCTCGGATCGATAAGCCCTCAGGAGATACTACTCCTTCGATAAATAGCCCATCTCATATATCTGAAACCCTTCCGAGCCCGCACTGCCGTACCACCCAGCATGGAGTGGCACCCAATAATGCTGCACCTGCTGATGGTGCACCTGCTGCAGGCGGTTTGTACCCAGATACACCTGATGTGCAGCATGAAGGAAACCAGCTATCTGACCCAGTTGATTGCTTGAGAAATCTGATTGGAAAGCTTGTAGTGAATGCAGGAGATCTGCTGCCTATGCTTAATGATTTCAAGATATCAGGTGCCAGATGCAACATAACTGAATCCTCAGGAACAACTGGATTAATTAAGAATTGTACATTAGAGATCAGTGCACTCTGCAAAAATAAAGAGCCTGTGGTGCAAGAGAGCAGTGCTGCTGTTGGAACAGAAATAAATCCTCAGAACAATGAGAGCCAGCTGAACAGTACTGCTGTGGTGCCAGACAACAGTGCTGTTGAGATGGAGCTTCAGAACAATGTGAACCAGCAGGAGCTTCAGCCAGAAAATCAGAACGAAAATGAACATGGTATGCAGCTTGAGGTTCAGACAGACAAGCCAAAGAACAAGAGGCAGAGGAAGGAGAAACTCAGAGATACTCAGAGTGTGAGGCGCAGTGATAGAATTGCTGAACTCAATGGAGGTTTCAAGGACAGCAAAGCAAAGGAAGCAGCTGAAACAGCAAAGATGGGAGCATCTGATGCAGCAAACCTTTCTCCACTGTTCGAGGCTGCTGTTATAGACCACAATGAAGCACCGCCACCACACATCCCTGTCACCACTCTCCAGGCTATAGGAACTAGCCACTGCAAGATGCCACCTGGTGTGGTGTCGGACGAAGCATTGAACTACGACAGTTCAAATGATGATGTGTGAAGAAATTCCTATCAGGGCCATGAGCAGGGCCTTCCACTGCTCCACTATCCATAGTGTGTGGTTTATTGCCCATCAGTTATTCGATTTCAGTGTGCTTTATTGCCTGTGTTATTGCTGGAAATTATGGCCTTGCTCCTGGGTTTGCTGCAGTATACTATATGTTGTTTTTATACCTTGGATCATATTCGGTTGTATCTGGGAGCTGCACTGTTCATCATCTGATTCCTGGTCATGTTATACTGAAATTACTTGCACTGCAATTGAGAACAGTACCTGTTCTCTGTGTATCACTTATATGAGGTTTTCCAATGAATACAAATAGAAATTGGGGAATATGTAACTGGAATCTAAGAGGGATTAATTCCCAGGAAAGATGGGATGATATTGGAAACAAAGCAAATGAAAGTAACTGCAATATTCTATGCCTTCAAGAAACAAAACGAGATCACTTTGATAGTGCATATCTCAAGAAGTTCTGTCCTAGGCGTTTAAACCAATTCATATATGAACCATCTATTGGAAATTCTGGGGGAATAATTACGATATGGAATGGAAACGCATTTGATGGGCATGTAATTAGTCAGTCCAGATTTCAAGTTACTGTTGAACTAAAATGTAACTTCTCAGCACAGATAATTGTGGTTACCAATATATATGCTCCATGTGACAATGAAGGGAGGCAGGAGTTTGTGGATTGGTTTCTTCAATTAGACTCGTCAACATTTCACCATTGGATTATCATGGGTGATTTTAACATGATCAGAAGCACAGAGGACAGGAACAGACCAGGAGGTAATATTAATAACATGCTTATGTTTAACAGTATTATTCAAGCTCATGATTTGGAGGAGATACCACTGAAAGGTAGAGCCTATACATGGAGTAATATGCAAAGTGAACCACTGTTAGAAAAGCTTGACTGGATCTTTACCTCTCATGCATGGACAACTTCCTTTCCGAATACCATGGCATTGCCTATGTCCAGAATTGGGTCAGACCACATCCCTATTCATATACAAATTGAAACAACAGTTCCAAAAGCACAAATTTTCAGATTTGAAGATTTCTGGTTAGAATTTGAGGATTTCAAAAATGTGGTAGAAAAGAATTGGCAGCATACTGGTCTATATAAAAATGCTGCACAGGATGTAACTGCAAGGTTTAAATCCTTGAGACATGGTATTAAAAAATGGAGTAAACATCTGTCGAACTTGTCTGAACTTATTGATAAATGCAGTTATGTGTTAGCTCTGTTTGATGGAATTGAAGAACAAAGAGTCCTTTCTGTTCCCGAAAGAAATTTCAGAAATGCCTTGAAGCAGCACACAACCAAGCTATTGGAGGCTAAAAGGATATATTGGAAAAAAAGAGCTACCATACGATGGGCCAAGTTAGGTGATGAAAATACAAAGTTTTTCCATGCCATTGCCACTAGGAACTATCGGCACAACCATATTGCCTGTTTAACACAGGAGGATGGTAGTATTGCTACTGAACACACACAAAAGGCAGCTATCCTTTGGAATTCTTTCAATAATAGGCTGGGCAAAACTGAGGATATTAATATGGGATATGAACTTGCAGAACTAATTACCCCACAAGATCTAAGCGAGTTAGAGCTACCAGTTACAAATGAGGAGATTGATGGTATTATTAAGCATATGCCCAGTGATAAATCGCCAGGACCTGATGGTTTCAATGGTTTGTTCATGAAGAAATTCTGGAATGTTATCAAGCCACAGTTCTATAGTCTCTGTAATAATTTCTTCACTAATAATCTGGATCTCACAAGCATCAACACAGCCCATATTGCTCTAATACCCAAAGTCAGTTCTCCAGAGAGGCCAAATGATTTTAGACCTATATCACTTGTCAGTATGGGGCTGAAGATCATCACCAAGATCCTTGCAAATAGAGTGCAAAAAATTATAATACCTTTACTGCACAGAAATCAGTATGGCTTTATTAAAACAAGGACCATTCAGGATTGCCTTGCTTGGGCATTCGAGTACTTGCATCTGTGTCATAAATCCAAAAAAGAAATTGTCATTATCAAGCTGGACTTCGAAAAGGCTTTTGACATGGTTGAATACAAGGCTATATTAGCAATGCTTAAACACATGGGTTTTGGGGATGTTTTCTTGTCCTGGATTAGGAATATCCTATACACTGCTTCTACTTCTATTATACTAAATGGAGTCCCAGGAAGAACTATCAAGTGCAAAAGAGGTGTACGACAAGGAGATCCGTTATCACCTTTGCTATTTGTAGCTACAGCCGAATTGCTTCAAGTTGTGATTAATAAAGCATGGCAAGATGGTGCCTTGTCACTCCCTCTGGATAATGCATATGGTCAGAGCTATCCGATACTGCAGTATGCAGACGACACATTACTCATAATGCCTGCTGACTTGGATCGATTAATAGTCTCAAAAATATACTAAAACTTTCTCTAGCTCCACTGGATTAAAGATCAATTACCATAAATCATCTATGGTACCTATCAACTTGAGTGCTGAAAGATGCAAAGAATTAGCAGATTCATTTGGCTGCAAAGTGGAAAACATGCCCTTTACTTACCTGGGTCTTCCTATGGGTACTTCCAGACCAAAAATGGATGATTTAATGCCTGTTATTTGCAAAATGGACAAGAGATTGTCTGGTATATCAAATCTGCTCTCTTATTGTTCAAGAATTGTAGTGATAAAAGCTGTGATCTCGGCTATGCCAAATCATATTATGTGTGCATTAAAAGTTCAGTACACACATTGACCATATGGAAAAATCAATGAGGACATTTCTATGGCACGGCAAAGATATTGAGAAAAAAGGGAAGTGTTTAGTTAAATGGGAGAATGTTTGCCTACCAAAAAGAAAAGGAGGCCTGGGAATTCTCAGTCTACGGGACCAAAATAAAGCACTGCTTATGAAAAATTTATCAAAGTTCTTCAATTATACTGATTTGCCTTGGGTTCAGTTGCTATGGAGAGCACATTATTTGGATGGATCAGTACCTACGATGCATCAACAGAAAGGTTCTTTCTGGTGGCGAAGCTGTGTGTCATTTCTTGATGATTTCAAAGTACTCACAAAAGTTAAACCAGGAGCAGGAAATAGTATCCTCCTATGGAAAGATAAATGGCATGGTGATTTGATGCAAAACCAATTCCCTCAGCTGCACTCATTCTCACTCGACAGTAACATTACAGTACATGCAGCGAAGCAACATACTACAGCTGACTTGCTCCCACTATTTCAACTACCTCTGTCTATGATAGCATCAGAGCAATTAGACCAATTGATTGGCATGATGGCTGAAATTGCAGACAATGAAGAAAGAGATACCTGGACTTTCCCTTGGAATAATGCAAAGTACTCTACACAAAAGGTATATCAGGCACTTCTAAATAAACCTGATGCTCCCGCACCATTTCAGTGGATTTGGAAATCCCCATGCCTTCCAAAACATAAATTCTTTTTCTGGCTTATGATACAAGACCGACTGAATACAAAGGATCTCATGGAAAGGAAGAACTTTCATGTTGAATCAAATTCATGTGTTCTTTGTGACAGCACTGAAAAGGAAACCATGCTGCACCTATTTTTCGACTGCACATTCAGTCAAAGCTTCTGGGAAAAACTTGAAATGGAATGGAATACTAGTATCCAGTTTCTTGATATGCTCGTTGATGCCAAAGGCAGATCCACAAATCAGTTTTTCAATATTGCCATGATCACAGGATGCTGGAGTATATGGAACCACAGAAACAGAATTATATTCGAGGGTGAAATAAGAAGCTTAGGGCTATGTTATTCCTTTTTTGTTGAATCTGTTAATGTAATTAGGCATAGAATTAGACCTAGTTTGAAGGAAGGTATGCAGGCTTGGTTAGATCTTTTATGAACTCCCAGGAACTAATGTAATAAGGTTGTAAATATTTCACCAGCTGCATGCAATAGAAAATGGAAAATGACGCAGTGGGGGTCTTCCCCACTGTCAGACGCGTCAAAAAAAAAAAGAATGGGCCTAATTCGTTGCATTGTCTTTGGGCCTAAATTTCGACGTACTTGGGTCTAACTTCAGATTGTCTTTTTATTATTTTTGGAAGTTACGAGAGAATTTTTTTTTGCGGGGAGAAAGAAACTTGATTAACTTGGCAACATTACAGAAAGGTCCACAGATAAAGCAAAATTACAACCAAGCCCTCCTGCAAGCCGACCACGGCGAAGCGACGAAGCTGGCGGGGACACGCCGTCGCAGCTACTACCAACGCCTTGGAACTGAAGCAGACCCCCAGCGAGCGGGAAGTCTCCATCCACCGGCCTCGAAAGACCTACCTCAAAGGCCACTGTCGTCAGCGTACCAAGCTTCATCATCGTCTTCCTCAAGATCTTGAGCCACCAGATCCGTCGCCTCAGATCCAGCCGGGGGTAGGGGAACTCGCACACGGAAGCTCCCAGGAGCTGCGAGCACGAGGAAGGCGGCCGCTCCACGGCGGAGCTCCGAAGAACACCGACATCGAAGGGGAAGAACGCCGCCACCAAACACACCGCCGACCGCACCTCCGCCTCCAGAGCGCCGCCGGCAGAGTACCTAGCAAACCCTACACTATTTACACACCGAGATTCGGCGTTCCCCCACCCTCCCGCTGCCGAAGCAGCCGGCGGAGGGGAGGAAACGGCCGGATCCGCGACGGCGAGGTGGGTTGACCTGGAGCTTTTCAGAAAATCGCCTCTCTCCTCTAAGGACGAAGGGGAGGGGACGGCCAAGGTTCCGTCTTACGGAAGTTTACGAGAGAATTAGCAAGGGGAGCACCTACTCCACGCATTATGCGGAGCTAACAACGCTCCGCGTACCCTCCTGAGGCTAAGTGGGCCGCTAATGGGCTCGGCCCACTTTTTTCGTGCGGGATGCTGGTTTGACAGTTTCGTGATTTGTCTAGAAAAAAAGACTGTTCTGTGATTAGTCGTGCAGATTTTTGGAAAGTACTAGACGTCCCCCGGACATCTTTCCGTCCGATCCCCGGGTCCCCAGCCCGTGTCCACTAAAAAAAGGCTAATCCCGCTTTTGCTACAAAACTCACGCTTTTACTACAAAACGTCTCGCTTTTGCTGCATTGTAGCAAAAAACGGTTCGTACACGGAACATAAAAAGAAAAAATCTGGTCTCGCCGGATATCTCGCCGGAGACGTGGTAGCAAAAAGTTTATGCTATTGTAGCAACAAAAAAGTGCTATTGTAGCAAAATCAACTTCGCCGGAGACATCGCCGGAGACTCTCGCCGGAGACCTCCGTAGCAAATCAATTGTACGATTGTAGCAAAGACAGAGAATGGTGGTAGCAAAAAAATTCTACAACAACATCAAAGGGAGAAGAAATTTGCTACAAAACTTTTCAAGCATTTGCATCACAAGAAGTAAAAATGCATCAAACGAAGAACGCCGCCCACCATTGATAGCAACGGCGGCTGCCGTCAGTAGCATCGCCATCCGCCCAAGGTAGCATCGATGTCGTCTATTTGCAGCACCGGACGCTCGGCTCGTACCAGCACCACCGAGCAGCACCATCGTGTGACGACCCGAGCTGTGACAGCCACGATTTGGTAGCACTGTCAGCCGCCTTTGCAGCACGCCGTCGCCGCCGGCTGTCACCGAAGTTGCAGCACGCGGGTGCGCCGCCGCCGCCCGTGGTCACTGTGGTTTGCAGCAAACCGGCCGCCGCTTTCGCATACGGAGGTGGAAGCCGAGGGGAGCATGGGGCGGCGCGCGGGTGCTCACGGCGATGGAGATCGGTGACCGGGAAAGCTCACAGAGGTGGGGGACGAAAAAAAAGGAGGTCCTCTTGGGGCAGCGCCGGCGTGCTCGTGGAGGTGTTGGCCGCCGGCGCGGGAGGTCGCGATTTCGAGGCGTGGGGAGCAAGGGCGAACGCCGCTGGAAGCACCATCGTCGCCGCCACGATAGCACCGCTGCTGGTCCATGGCAGAACCGTGCCGCCGCGACGGCAGCAGCGACTATGGGACACGGCGGCAGCGCCTCCAGGCCATGGCAGCACCGCGCCACCACCACGACAGCAGCGCTGCCGTGCCATGGCAGCTGGCGAGGAGACGAGGTCGAGCTCGCCCGGGGCCTCGCCGAGCGGAGGGAGATGGGAGGGAGGAGAGCGGACGAAGGCCGGGCGCCGGAGATAGAGGCGCGAGGGCGACGCCGATGGCTCGGGCGCGAGCTCGTCGGCCTTCACACGCGAGCAGCCGAGCCTGTGGTGGGAAGCTCGAGCTCTACCATGGCTTGGGGAAAGAGAGAGCCACGGATGGAGGGAGGGAGGGAGAGGGTGGGGAGGAGGTAGTCGCCGCCTCCACCGGAGGAGAGGGCGGCAGGATTTGGTGGCTGCCGGAGTGAGGTGCTCACGGCGCGGAAGGCAGCGGAGGTGGGGAGCTCGCTCGGGCGATTTATCTCGAATCTGAGAGAGTGAGAGGATATGGATGGGGAGGAGGAAGACGCATCGTGGTGTTGGGCTTTCGTGCGTGGGGCCAAGCTAGACACGCGTCTTTTCCCAGATTTTTGTGTTTCCCTGCTTCGTGCTCAACAAAGAAGAATATCGATGTTCAACTTTTTCATGATTCCTTTGACGGCAACTCGAGTGCACGCATGTGCTGTGTGAGTGCAGCGTTCCAATTACTTAAAAAACCATACGTGTAGTAACATATTGAGTGATTTTTCGGCTTTCACACATGTTTCCTCGTGCCGCGGCGTTTCCGAACTTATCTACAAAATTATTTTCCAAGTTAGAGTAAAATGTACATGAAAATTATCTGCGTCCATGGTAGGTTTCATTCCTGTAATTGGTTTGAACTTTCGTCGACTGTAACTTCTCAATTTTAAATCGATGTTTGGAACTTTTTTAGAAGAATTTTATTAAATTGGTCGCATTTGGTCGACCGATTGAAATATCCTTTGACGAGAAGTTTAACCTCAACGTTTCACACAACTTTTATGTTGTAATATTTCTATTTTGGCGGTCATATACGAGTAGATCTTGTATTTGTAGATTTGAAAGTGTTTACACTCCGCTCAGTGTACATGTATTTTCCAACTTGTGTTGTCGCTGCTCGCTGCGAATAATTCCGCCATTGTTGCTGCACCGCCACCATCTCGTGCCGCCGCCGATCGCCGCGGTGAAATCCGCCATTGTCGTTACACTGCCGCTGTCCCGTGCTACCACCGTCGCGCTGTTGTTCAGCTCGCCGCTCTTCATCGTGTTGTCACGTAGATTGTTCTAAGTTTAAAATCTGAACATTTTCTAATTTGATTTTTTTCAAAATCAGGACCATCTTCAAAAATGAACATTTTAAAACATGATATTTTTTTAAATCTGAACCATTCTCAAATAAATGAACGTTTTTCAAAATGAACATATTTTAAATCTGAACCATTTTCAAAACCTGAAAAATTCAAATGTGATTTTTTAAAATTTGAACCATTTAAAAATGAACATTTTTTATCTGAACATTTTTCAAAACTGAACATTTTTTAATTGAACATTTTTCAATAGTTGAACATAATCTGGTTTGAGCAATTTGAAAAAATAGTTCGAACATAATCTAGGTTTGAACAATTTTAAAACCCCGGTGAACAGAATCTGAGTTTGGACGATTTGAAAAACCCACTGAACATAATATATGTTTGAACGATTTGGAAAACCCGGTGAACGAAATTTGGGTTTGAACGATTTGAAAAAATAGTTGAACGAAATCTGGGTTTGAACAATTTGAAAAACCCTTTGAAAGGGATCTACGTTTGGATGATTTGAAAAACTCGGTAAACAAAATCTAGGTTTGAATGAATTTGGAAAAACTGTTGAACGAAATCTAAGTTTGAGCAATTATGAAAACCCGGTGAACAAAATTTAGTTTAGGACAGACTTGGAAACAGTTGAACGGAATTTGGGTTTGAACGAATTTGAAAAATCTAGTGAACATAATCTAGGTTTGAACAATTTGAAAATCTCGTTGAACAGAAATTAGGTTTGATCGGATTTGGATCCCGGTGAACGGGGTCTAGGTTTTAACGGATTTGCAAAACCCGGTGGAAAGAATCTATGTTTGAATGGATTTGGAAAATCCCAATGAACAAAATCTAGGTTTGAACGAATTTGAAAAACACGGTGAACGGAATCTACGTTTGAACGATTTGGAAAATCTGGTAAGCGGAATTTTTGTTTGAACGATTTGGAAAACCCGGTGAACGAAATCTGGTTTTGAACAATTTGGTACACTCGGTGAACGGAATCCAAGTTTGAAAAATTGTGAAAACCCGGTGAACGAAATTTAGGTTCGAACGGACTTGGAAATAGTTGAACGGAATCTGGGTTTGAAAAAATTTGAAAAAATTGGTAAACATAATCTTGGTTTGAACAATTTGAAAAACTCGTTGAACATAATTTAGGTTTGAATGGATTTAGATCCCAGTGAACAGGGTCTAGGTTTGAACGGATTTGCAAAACCCGGTGGAAAGAATCTATCTTTGAACGAATTTGTAAAGTCCCAATGAACATAATTTAGGTTTGAACGGATTTGGAAAACCCGGTTAACAGAATCTAAGTTTGGACGATATGGAAAACCAGGTTAGCGGAATCTATGTTTGAATGATCTGGAAAAACTAGGTGAAAAAAATCGGGTTCTGAACGATTTGGAAAACCCGGTGAATGGAATCTGGGTTTGAACAATTTGAATATCCCGTTGTACAGAATCTAGGTTGGAACTATTTTGAAACTCGGTGAACTGAATTTGTTTGAACGAATTTGGAAAATTTTGGTGTATAGAATCTATGTTTGAGGGATTTGGAAAAACCGGTGAATATAATCTAAGTTTGGATGATTCCAAAAAATTGTTTGAAATTTGAACGAAAGACGTGGGTGAACGGAAACCATACTTGAACGATTTGCAAATTAGATCTAGTTACAAAACTTCAACAAAACAAATTAGTTGAAACGAAACCATATTTCAATATTTTCCAAGGTAGGAAACCAAAAATTTGTCAAGTTTATATGGTGAACAAAAACTATATTTGAACAATTTCGAAAAATTGTTTGAAATTTGAACGAAAAACGTATGTGAACGAAAACCATATTTGAACGATTTCCAAATTAGATATAGTTAAAAACTTTAACAAAAAATAGCTAAAAGGAAACCATATTCGAACGATCTCCAAACTAGGAAACGAAAAAATTGACAAATTTATATGGAGAACAAAACTATATTTGAATGATTCGAAAAATTGTTTGAAATTTGAACGAAAAATGTAGGTGAACGGAAACCATACATGAACGATTTCCAAATTAGTTCTAGTTACAGAACTTTAACAAAAAAATAGTTGAAAGGATACCATATTTGAGCAATTTCCAAGCTATAAGGTGAAAACTATATTTGAGCAATTTCGAAATTTGAACGAAAAACGTAGGTGAACGGAAACCATACTTGAACAATTTCCAAATTAGATCTAGTTACAAAACTTTAACAAAAAAAATTAGTTGAAAGGAAACCATATTTGAGCAATTGCCAAGCTAGGAAACGAAAATTTTTGTCAAGTTTATACGGTGAACAAAAACTATATTTGAACAATTTTGAAATATTGTTTGAAATTTGAACGAAAAACATAGGTGAACGGAAACCATATTCGAACGATTTTCAAATTAGATCTAGTTTTAAAAAGGTAACAAAAAGTTAGCTATAAGGAAACCATATTCGAATGATCTCCAAACTAGGAAACGAAAAAATTGATAAGGAGACCAAAAATTATATTTGAACGATTTTGATTTTTAAAAGAAAACTTGGACGAAAATTGTAAATGAACGGAAACCATATTTGAACGATTTCCAAATTATATCTAGTTACAAGACTTTAGCAAAAAAAACATAGCAGAAAGTGAACCATATTTGAACAATCTTTAAGCTACGAAGCGAAAAAATTGACAAATTTATAAGGTGAACAAAAATTATATTTGAACGATTTCAAAATATTGTTTTAAATTTGAACAAAAAATGTAGGTGAACGGATATCTTATTTGAACAATTTCCAAATTAGATCTACTTACAAAAGTTTAACAAAAAATTACCTGAAAGGAAACCATATTTGAACGATCTCCAAACTAGGAAACGAAAAAATCGACAAATTTATAAGGAGAACAAAAACTATGTTTGAAATCTGAACACAATAAGTAGGTGAACGAAAACCATATTTGAACGATTTCTAAACCAGGAAACAATAAATCGAGAAATTTAGAAGGTGAACAGAAACCATATTTGAACGATTTTAAAAATTGTTAGAAATTTGAACGAAAAACATAGGTGAATAGAAACCATATTTGAACGATTTTCCAAACTAGGAAAGAAAAAAGTTGAGAATTTATAAGGTGAACAAAATCTGTATTTGAACAATTTCAAAAATATTGTTTGAAACTTGAACAGAAAAATTAAAAGAGTGAAAAAAGTAGAAAGAAACTAAGAAAAAGAAGCAAAAGCAAAAAAAAAAAAAAAAGACAAATAGAAATGAAAACAAAAAAAGAATGAAAAGATAAGGCAAAAAATAGGAATAAACAAATGAGAAAGTTTAGATAGAAAAAAAACATGAGAATTCTACTACTCCTTGCGGATTGGATGCATGCTACAGCAACTACGTATACGTGAGAAACAGCCATACCTATACGTGAGACACGAAGCGAAGAAACAGTCAGGACTCCATGTAAAGCATCCGGCGACCTGGGAGTAAATGGGCCAGGCCCATAAGTCACATGGGGGTATGCGGGAGCGTTAGGCTCCCGCAGTACGCGGCAACTAGGTTTCACTAGGCCGGCTCTGTCGTCAAGTTTTTTCCTGGTAATACATACGTGGGCTGGGCCGCAGGGTATGCCATGGCCCACCCGACATACCATGTAAGTCCGCCACTGTCCCCGAGGTATTAGGTGGTTGAAATCAATTTCCTTTGGTGAAACCCTAGATCTAGATCTTCTCAAGTACCCTACAAAGAATCAACACGTTTGGATCAATGGAGTGGGAGATTTAAAGTTTTGAGCTTTAGAAAAATGGAGGGGAGAGGATGAATTCATCACCTTATTTGTTGAATATGGGGGCTATTTAAACATGCCTCCACCGCTGAAAAGAACTACCCGGATTATCTGAGTCACGACCGGATTATCTGAGGCCGGATTATCTAGGCCACATCCGAGCTTTGGCCTTGGGGAATCCAGAAGTGCGCCCTCGCGAAGCTTAGGGCACCACCCTGTCTGGACCAGAAATCTGGAGGCCAGATTTACTGGCCGCCGGATGATCCGGGCTATCATCCGAAATATTCAGGCAGCCGGATTATCGAGTGTGAAATCCAGATCATTGTCCGGGGGCACCCGAGAGATGCGCCTTGCACGTCTCAGGATTTTTCCTCCCAGATGAGTGGCCGGTTCAGCCGAGGTCCAGATTATCTGGGCCCTAGCTGGATGATCCGGGCTGCCATTTTCAACAACTAACAAGTTGAATCAAGGGGTGAACTCTCTACTCATAGGTAGGTTTAGGGTGCGTTTAGTGGATTTTTATATGTGATTGAATTCACCCATACCTTTCCGATGCGTACACCCTCTTGATACTACCGATTTTCTACGACCCAATTAAATTAAAATCGCAAGGGCATCGTCTTTTTACCTTTTCACTTCAGGGGCATCAAATCATCTTGTGCCATGTTCGAATAATCCTATATTTCTTAAGAACATGGTTAATCCGCTAATCTTGTTGTCACTAACACCAAAAATAATTAGGGAGACAAATGCCTTTGAGATACAAACAGAACTATACATGAGGACTACTTCCAAACATGAAACAACAAGACAGTAATCACATTTTTTCGACAAGAAGATACCGGCCACCACCATTAGCACTAAGCAAAAAATTATGTCCAAAGGTGGAACAGTAGATAGCTTTGTGGCGACTGCTTAAGGAGGAAAATCTCAGTACACATTCTAGTGGCGTTCACATGTTTGGCTCATATTTATACAACCAATACATACATATATTTGTATACTTTCATCTGTGCTATGATCCAACAATTTACATTGGCGCTGCACCAAACCACTAAGTCATTACATCTCACTCGATTTGCAAGTTGCAACTCCCCCAGGGCCGACTAAAGCAAGGGAATAATGAGCGAGGCACATAAACTAATTTTATGTATTTTTCACACAAGGCAAGCAAAATTGTGACCTACTAAAAGTGCAGGTGACAATGTGCCATCTCGATTGTCACATGCTAGCTATCGCTAAGTGCTATCAGCTGGTCGACAACACCAGGATCAGCAAGCGTGCTCGTGTCACCGAGCTCATCTAGCTGCCTGGAGGCAATTTTCCGCAATATTCTTCGCATGATCTTGCCGCTCCGTGTCTTCGGGAGCCCCGGTGCCCAGTGGATCTTGTCAGGTGCTGCAAACGCGCCAATCTGGCACAAATGACACCATGTATTGTGTTGATGAGAGTTTATATATTTTTTAAACGTTAAAAGATATTGTATCATGTTGACAAGAAAACTCTCCATGTGAAAATATTCCATCCTTTTCCAAAATTTAGAATAAAAAAAGTAGTAAAGCATCGCTGACAAAGCACAAGGCTTATTTATTGATATCAATGGGGCAATTAGGGCAAGAATACTCAGGTTCCAACTTCTCAAGCACAAGAGGATGCCTTTGTTAACCGGGTTTTTTTTTCCCATCACATATGGACCTTTTCCAGTAGTAACCACCACTACAAGAAACAATCAGAAGAACATACCTGGCTGCGGACCACCATAATGAGGCTTTTCCGTAGATCATCACTATAAGGAACACCATCCACCAAAGTCACAAATGCATAGATTCCCTGACCTTTAACCTGAAACAAGTAGTACTGATTTAAGACCTGAGCTTCATGAAGCTACGGTGGGGTCGTCACATGGTGTCAGAAACAGAGGGGAAAAGTACTTGACCAGACCTCATGGTCAATTCCAACAACAGCGGCCTCAGCGCATTTTGGATGTGAAACAAGAGCAGATTCAACCTCTGCTGTACCAATCCGGTGACCACTGCAGTTTTAAAAGATAGGTAAAGTATTTACAGCTTCAAAGCTTCTGAAAGCCATGCATTCTCCAACCCATGGAGAAACTTAAATCAATATAAGTAGCTAAATTACCTGACATTGATAACATCATCAACTCTTCCAGTCAGCCAATGGTAACCATCTTTGTCCCTGAAACTCAAATTTAACTTGTCGAGATACGAACATGTAATTTTGGATGACATATATACCAGGATACCAGCTATCCTTTTCACTCTTTGAATAATTTTTGGCCAAATTTTGAAGAAATACTTGATGACTTACCTCCTACAACCATCACCAGAGAAATAATAGCCAGAAAATGGTTTGAAGTATGTCGTCTCATATCTGTCCTTATCTCCATACAGAGTCCGGAAAGCCCCAGGCCATGACTTCTTTATGCAAAGATATCCATTGCATTCTCCATCCAATTCACGTCCTTTCTCATCAACAATGACAGGCTGGAAATCATGTGTACAGTTATTACAAAATAAGAGATGTTATGGATCTTCCGTTTTAGTTAAATCATGTATACCTGTACACCAAAGAAAGGGAATGTCGCAGATCCTGGTTTCTGAGGCCACGCACCAGGTAAAGGAGTAATCTAACAAAAACAAGCAGTACAGTTTGATTCGACATGTAAGATGAAACTCACTCGTGAGAGCTCTAAAATTGGCCACACAAAATGCAAGACATAATTACCATAAAACCACCAGTTTCAGTCTGCCACCAAGTATCTGATATGGGGCATCTTGAGTCACCTACAACATTATAGAACCACCTGAAATGAACAATAGTGCATGTAAGACATTTTTAACACATTAAAGTTTTAAGAATAAGGAGATAACCACAAACCTCCATGCAGTGGGATTGATTGGCTCACCCACACTTCCTAAAACTCGGAGAGACTTACGGGAGTACCGATTAACATACTGCAATATATATAATAAAACAAAAGGGTTATATAAAACAGATATACATGTGGGACATTATTAACTAATTAAATTTAAAATTCTCAGGAACATATCCCCTAAATCAGATAAGACATTGTTTTGAAAACTAAATCAGATAGACATTAACTGGAGATTTCACACTGGGACATTTTTTTTCCTTATTCTTGTTTCAACATAAAAGCATATTATGCGGTAGAGACACTTCTGGTAGATCAAACACATTCAACCTGTGACGGAAAAAAGTGATGCATTGATGTACTCCCTCCGATCCAAATAATCTGTCGTAACATGTACTGTGGGTTTGTACGTACCTAGTTCACTATTCACGACACTTTTAGTGGATCAGAGGGAGTACCATTTACTTGGTGACGAGCCTAAATATTCAAAGACCACACAAGAAAAATATTAGCGCACCTCAGAACCATCACGCATGAGTGAACGGATAAGTGTTGGTGCAGTATAAAATATTGTCACTCCGTATTTGTCCACGATGTCCCAACACCGACCAGGATCAGGGTAGTTTGGAGCCTACACGTTGCATTAAAAAAATACTTTATAAACAGAATCCAATTTAAACACGCCTCAAAAGCAAAGGGTCACCCTTAGATCATGATTCTGTGTAACAGTATGAACTTTTTTTTTCTGAAGTTACCCCTTCATAAACGAGAACTGTGGCTCCATTCAGGAGAGGACCATAAGTCACATAACTATGCCCAGTAATCCAGCCACAGTCTGCAGTGCACCTGATGAAGTGAGACAAGGAAACTACAGTAAGAAAAGTAGAAAACACAGTCCTAGAGAAGTATCCCATAACATTAGATAAAATTTTATGCACCCCTTCCTGCGCGCCCGAAGACCCGAAACAACTTAAACCTTACCAGTATATGTCTGTTGGCTTGTAATCAAATGCATGTTTAAATGTTGTTGCGCTGTACACCATATAGCCTCCAGTTGTATGCAATACACCCTGCACACTTCTCAATATCTTAGTTTTTTTATCAAAAGGGATATATGATAATTTATGGGTTTAGGTACCTTTGGTTTTCCTGTGCTGCCACTCGTGTATAGAAGAAACAATGGATCCTCTGCATCGACCCATTCCACATCACATCTAGTTTGGAAAGTGGGCACAACATCCTAGGGACACATCATCTTTTATTGAGAAATAACTCACATACTTGTAATGCAACACAAAACAAGGGGTTGAAAGGAGATCTCCCGATTGATACAGAAATTTCCGAAAGGTTCTGTGCTTAATATATCAGATATATACATATTCAACATTGTTGAACTTGTTCGAATTGGATATACCTGCCACCAAACATCTCTTCCTGTTATCCATTGTGTGTCCTCTTTCTTCATGGCCAACTGATTTTCGTATGTCAAACAAATGCCTGCTCAGCACATGAAACACTGAACATGAGAAAACTTTTCACTCCGCATTAGATTTCTTAACCAATTTTTTGTATACTCGTGAAATATGCTATTTTACCAGAAGAAGTAAAAATCCATGATCAAGAGTATACTTGCACTTCAGACTTAAGACATTGCATAAGGCATCAACAAAGAACAGCAAGACCAAGAATTCAAGATGTAGAAAAGTGGCCACTGTCAAAGTATTAGAGGACTACAAATGAATGTTTTTTCTCTACACCTGGGTGCACGTGCATCTGGTGATTTGAATTTTCTCAATTCACAAACTTAGAATTTTAAAAACAAAATTATATTTTATTTTTATTTTCTGTAAATGTACAATTTTGCATGGAGAGCAAATTATATGACTATTTGTATGCCATACAAAAAGGAACTTTTTAGGGTCTAAAACAGTAACTATATAGGCACACAATTTGTCTTTTATTGTACAGAGAAATGGACATATTTTTGTACCAAAATTTGCAGATACACTGTACACTGAACATTGCACACGTTACAAGTTTTTTTTGGAATTTCCAAAAAAGTGTGCAAGTGCAACAATGCATTTTCGGACAAAAATGCAGTAGCAAGATAAAAATTGCACGTAAAGCGTGGTGACTTGATAAACTGAATCATGATTTCCAGATAGGCTAAAATTAATTAGTAAGACTATAGATACCAGTGGACTAAAAGTTAAAATAGCCAATGGTCATGGAAGTCGTATTAAAGTGCATACCTACAGTGACACCGTTTTTTGCACTTTCAACCAGAGATGCATCTACTATATCTTTGAGAGGGATGAGTTTCAGTCCCCTTTTCACCGCATTGCATGTAATCACAACCTTAGGTTTGCAGTCAATTATCCTTTGGGCTATGGCATCGGCGGAGAATCCAGCAAACACAACCTGATTAAAATTCAGCATCATAACATGGTAACAAACATAGGGTAAATCAGCATGATTGACAGTGTAAACTGCATTAAGCATTACAGAGTGAACAGCACCGATGCGAGCACATGCAAGCATTGCAATAGGCAGCTCCATCAGCATCGGCAAGTAGATCACCACCGCATCACCTTTTCCAACTCCGACACTTTTCAAATAATTGGCCAGCTGCCACAAGCATACCAAAACAATTAGAACATGTCTGCGATTATTCAAGAGATCTCATTGTTTCATCATAAGAAGCCTATTTACCTGGCAAACCTTGTCCAAGAGCTCAGAGTAGGTGAGCTTTCCATCCTGATCAGGCTCATTCCCCTCCCAGTACATCGCAATCTTCTCACCATCTCCGGCCTCCACATTGCGGTCCACGGCATTGTAGCACAAGTTGGTTTTGCCCCCTTTAAACCACTGCCAGACACCAACAAGGATCAATAAGGCTATATCCACCCATCACAAACAAGTATCATAATCAATCAACCATATCACTCAGGTCTCAGGCATGAGCTTACTTCGATCTCGATCGGTCCTTTTGTCACATCAAGGTTCTCGGTACAGACTTCATCAGGGTTCCACTTCTGCTTCCAGTAGAACGTCTCCGCGATCTCTGACCAGAAACCGGGGATCATCGATCGACCGCTGGTACATCTCCTGGTACTGCTCGCCAGTCATTGAGAAAACATCAAGCTCACTCGTCAGTTATTACATCACCAGAAATGACAAAATCACCAAACGTTCTACTCGGTGGTCACGGTCCCTACGAAAATGGAAAATAACCCACGCTCTCAATCCTAACTACTACTTTTGTACTTGTCTACTTATGTCCAGTCAGTCCCTATCTGCATTATCTGATCGCGGGTAGCGATGGATCACAGCTAGCCGCATACTCTGCACCTGTAATCCGGAGGGTCTTCGAACGTACGGCACCCGTCGGGAGCGAATCAACATAATCGAAATGGAAAGTGGAAAAAAAAAGGAGACGCCATTGTACCTGCTGCGGAGACGAGACGAGGGCCTGGGCGGAGAAGTCGGCGCTGGGGTGGACGAGGCCGTGGTCGTCGGACGCCGGCAGCGGCTCGCCCAGCAAGGTCGCCGCGCACGGCGCCGCGTGCCGCGGCTTGGCGGCGGCCACCGTCAGGCGATCGCTCGCGCCCATGGCCCACCTCCGCCGGAGCGACCGAGACGACGACGGGGGTAGCGCAACCGGAGCGTGGAGCGGTGTCGCGGGGTGGGCGAGTGCGGAGGAGCAGGAGCAGCGGGTGGAGGTGGCGAATATATACTGGGCCATCGACGGCCTCGCGGCCTGACGGCCACGGCTCACCTCACCTCCTTAACTCCTCGGCTGTTGCCGCTCGGCCCTGGGCCAACAAACTCTGACTCTCGGGCGCGTTCTGGCGGAGGATGTCAATCAGGATGGTGGACTCGGCCTTTCTTTTCTGGTGCCGCGGAGTTGTAGAGTGTTTCTGCAGCTAGTCTACAGCTACAGCCTACAGTCTGCTGGGTTTCCCGGCTTGGATTCGTCGGCGGCGGCGACGGGAACGGTGGGGGAGCAGCGGGTGGGGAACGAGAAGCCGGGTTTGTGTTGGACAGCCTGGGAATGGGGCAAAGCCCGCACCAAGTCCAGGCCGCACCTAATGATGTTGACTTTATTTCCCAGCCCACACCGCACCAAATATTTGATTCTTTAAGCCGCACCGCACCAAACCGCTTGTAATCTCCGGTCGCACCCGCACCGCACTGCCATTATGAAAAATGGCAAATCTAACTCCAACGATTAGCTTACAGTAATCTACATATATCAGTTACTAATACTACTACAACGATTACCTTACTAGCTAGCAACAGTAGCAGTCAGTCAGCCACAAGCCACAAGCGATCAATGCACAGACCCACGGGTTGAACCCGCGGGTTCAGTCCGCAATTTCCATGCGGTGCGGTGCGGGTGCGGCCGGAAATTACAAGCGGTTTGGTGCGGTGCGGCTTAAAGAATCAAATATTTGGTGCGGTGTGGGCTGGGAAATAAAGTCAACATCATTAGGTGCGGGCCGTGCGGCCTGGACTCGGTGCGGACTTTGCCCCATTCCCAGGCTCACCCGCACCATTCCCAGGCTGAGCTTGGAGAACTGTCTGGTTCTTGATCTGGCTACGGGATCCACCGTTGGAGCAGAACGGACGGACGGCATTGCCTGGTTTGTGTCGCCGCTCGCGAGCGTTGGCTGGTATCGAGGGATCGAAGGAATTACAAAATCATTGTATATTTTAAAATTTAATAAATTCGTGTTTTGTCTAATTTCATAAATACCCACTCACGCAAGTTTGCACTGTAAGCTGTTAAAATGTATTCGGACAAATATTCAAACATGTCCCAGGTGCAACGTGGTATTACTGGACGATTCATAAGATTTTCAAATGATTTTATAGGAGTAAAATGCTATGCAAATTTGTCTTCGCAAGCCGTTTGATTTATAGGATCATATCGCATAGAATTTTTTTTCATAAAAATCTTGTAATGTAAACTTCATTTGGAAATAACATAAGGTCTAACATCATGATTTTTTTACCACGATCAAAAGGAACTTGCTCTTTCCATAGGATTTTAATTAGACATGACATTCCAATTCTATAGAATTTATATTTCTACACTTTTTCTATCCTATGATTTTAATAAGAGGTGATGTGAAAATATTTCTAAAAAAAATTTAAATGGGAACAACAAACAACATGTTTGCTTGCATCACCTCAACATCGAGCACATGATCATCACCAACTACCAATTTTTCATTTGATTTTGTTCGGAGTGTTCACTGGATCCACAACATCAACTAATAAATTTTAAAAATTATTCCAATGATCTGTAGTCTCGCCCCACAACGTTCTCCTGAATCCGATGCACCTAGTTCGCCCCACAATTATTCCAATTATTCTATATTTTTTTTGCTTTTGATCAAAATGCAATTAGCGGACTCATCGTGTGCATGAGTTATATAGGTATTTTCGAAGATGACACAAGACGGTTTAATGTTTTTCTCAGAAGTTAAGACGGTGTTCTAGAGGTTTTTATTTTTGTTGAGTCGTAGGAATCCCCGTACTATCAAGAGAGGGTTTGCTAAATAAAGGTACGGGTGGATTAGTTATCACGTACACAAACCAAAATACACCCCCAAAGCCTTCCCATCCGGTGATAGAGATCACCCTCAACTAACCTAGCCTCGGAAAATTACCATGACTAGTAGTAACTGGTGGAACCCCGGTAATACCGCTCATGCTTGAGCTATGCTGCCTAGGGTTCTCCTTGGTCTGGTTGTACCGGCTACTTCAGCCTCCTTCCTAGGAGCGGTACTACCGGTGCTAGTACCATACCACTGTCGGGCATGGGTCCAGATCTCTCTGGAACCTCGCCGATACTGCACGGTACCGCCACGGTAGTACCAATGAACTTTTATTTGGAAAATTACAAAGATGTTCACCGTTAGTACCGGCACTCGCGCACTCCGATTGGGCTGTGGTAATGTCATCCCTGGTACTGCAGCAATGCACTGAAGTGCCACCACTAGACCACGGTAGTATCGCTTGACCAAACACTTCTACCGGCCCATGTAATTTTGGCAGGCAACAGCTAGTTTTGAGGGCCCTATATGAAAGGTCGCCTTCTTCCCAAGAGTTGACCATGAATTTCCCCTCTCTCACCACCATTAATGTAACCTTTAAATGCCTAGATCTCCCACTCTCTTACCCAAAACACTTTGATCTTTGGAGGAGTGAAGCACGGGACTTAGAACTACATCTCCACCAAAGGAATTTCGAATTCTCCTACTAATCCATAGCGGATGTGCTGAAGCTCAATTCTTGGTGATTGAAACTTCGTGGTGTTGTTGGAAGACTCCAATTGAGTTGTGGAGTTGTGCCCCAACCTTGTTTGTAAAAGTATGGTGCCCCCCTTCAAGTGTCCGCTTAGTGTGGATCGTGTCCCCTTATTTTGTGCGAGTGGCACGAGAAGAATAAGGTGAAACTTTGTGGCGTTGGTGACCTTTATGGTACCACACCTCTCCAACGAAGACGTACTTTTAATATGGAAATAATTTCGGGAATTATATTCTTGTCTCCACTATTGCGGATATCTCATGCACTTTACTTGTTGTTACATTGCTTTACATATATTGTTGAGCTTATCACATAGGTTGTTCACCGAGTTGCACATCTTGAAAACATTGTGATTGCATTTTCTCTCTAAATTTAGCATTAACATAAAATTTGTTAGTCACCTATTTACACCCCCCCCCCCCCTCCTCTAGTCGATTATACCGAACCTTTTATATGTGTCTCTGACTCTCTTCAGAGTAATCAACTTTGAGAATGAGATATTATATAACCTAGGCAATGAAATTGTTAATGTCGTGAACCATTCGCCCATGAGTCTTCCCTAAATAAAGATTTAGCTTCATCACCCATCACCATTACAACCCATTGTTGAAAGATATGGTTAATCGCAATCAAAACTGTACCAAAGTTGAGAGCCACTACTATGTGATTTCATCTGAGAGGGAACCTGATTTCTCGAGTAGTACTTCGATATCATTAACTGTCAAATATCTTCAGTATTTTCATGCTTGCGGCCCATAGTCATTTGCACAATAGGCTCTGGTTCATAGTTGTCAAATCTAAAATCCCTAGACCACCACAATTTTTTAGGCAACCAAACAGAAGACCAATACATGAAATGAAACTTCCTTTTGTCATTAATCTCTTGCCAGAATACTATTCCCTATGATAATTTATTATTTAATAACACCTTTTGGGGAATAAAGCACTTAATCAAAATAGCACTATCTCCAATATAGAGCAGGTTACCGTTCCAATCTACAAGTTTTTCTACAATTTCTTTTCTCCAGATTTCTATTGAGATTTTTCATTTCTTTTAACATCAACAGGAATCACCTAGCACAAGAATCTAACATACAATAAATTTCACTTTTTGGATTTTTTATTTCAGTCGAGATATACTTCCTAGAAAATGCACTGAATAATTGTTAGATTCCTAGCATTTAACAAATCATGCTCTAACTGTAGAATTGTGTCATTCGCACAGTCAAAAATAGTTAGACTACAATATAGTAAGTGAGGAACTACCTTTGATCATGTCATGTTCTTTTGTATTCTTTATAAGAATGGTTAGCCCATGCAACTATATATCAAAAAAATGTGGAGACATGAGATCCCCTTGTCTAACTCTCTTTTGAATAAGAAATATATGATTTTGCTACATTTCAGCCGACTGTTTCTTATTTCGCGAGCAGTCAATTTTTTGTCCGTCTATCTCTTTTCAACATTAGTGTTGTCTCCTCACGTCTGTCAGCCCGTGTGTGTGTTTGGTTCGCGTATAGTATTTTTCTTATCGGGTCTAGATACTAGTCGGGTTGGCTGGTTTTCGGGCCCGTTTCATTCTGTCTGGATATGTCTGTGCCTGGGCGCTGGCTGCTGCTAGCTAGCATGCTGCTGGCTGCTATCTTTGCTGTAATTCCTGTGAGCTCTTTGTTGTAATTCCTGTAAGCTGCTTGTTGTAATGCTTATACAGCCATGCATGTCAGTTATTTGTGTCTGGAACTTCACTAGTGCTTCCTTCCTGGGCACTTTACTACTGTCTGTGTTTGTGTGAGTAATCAGACTATTTGATATACTGAACTTAATCATTTTTATGTACTGATGCATCTGAACATTTAAAACATGCCATTTTGCTGTTTTGAAATGCTGGAATATTCCCATTTGATGTGCTACCTGCAGACCCGATGGGCGACCCGTCGCGTCCGGGCATGGGTCTGAGATCTGACCCATGGGCAGGGTCGTGGGCAGAGACCCACGCCCATTTGCTATTTGGGCATGGGTCTGGAATAGGTCGACCCGACCAGACCCGACACGATTGTCGGGTTTACGGAGAGAGTGGTTTTATTTTTTAATTTTCTAGTGCTTTCTATCCGTGTGTGTCTGTCCCTCTCGAACGCAGCTTTGGTGACTTGCTATTTCTAAGTCACTGAGCAACTTACCTACTCATTTGTCCCTCTGTTTTAGATCTGACGGACAAGATTCACTTAAATCTGAAACTCAAAAATAAAACTTTTTAGAAAAAATTTAAAAAAAATCCAGTATATCATAAATGTATCGTTATGTATTCACTGAAAGTTTTATCCTATTTTTCGATTAATGGTTGGCGAATAAATAGCATTTTTATTTTGTTAGCTAGAAAAGCTATGTATTCACAAACCATTGGTCCAAATGAGATAAAAAAATTCTCTCTGTCTGTGTTTCTTCCTCTCTCTCTTTCGCTTTCTCTCTCCTAAAATCGACTCTCTCTTCTGAAATCGACCGTCTGAGATTGACCGCCGCTCTCTCTCTATTAGTGGCCTTATGTCTGTCCAGTCTCTCTCTCTCTCAGTCAATCATCGGACGGTCTGAAATCGACTCTCTCTCTTTATTGTACATCTCTCTCTTTAAAATTCAAATTTACAAGTGTCAAAAAATTCCAAGAAAAATGGTGGGTGTTCAGATGATGTATGTTAACATTGCATAAAAGTTTTAGAAAAAATTCGAAAAACACACATAGAAAAAAATCTCTCTCTCTCAATGTTGTTGTCTCTCTCTCTATTCCCGGCGTCTCTCTCTCTCTATCTCTATTTCTAGCCTCTCTATCTCTATTCGTGGCCTCTCTCTCTATCTCTATTTTGTCCTCTCTCTGAATTCAGTCTCTCTCTCTATTTTTTAGATTCAGTATCTCTCTCTCTGTTTTTTTGCTCTATTTCTCTATCCCTATTATTCTCTATTTCTCTATCTCTCTCTCCCCCTCTCTCTCTCTCTTTTTCTGGCCCCTCTCTCTCTCTATTATTTGCTCTATTTATCTATCCCTATTATTTAGATTCAGTATCTCTATCTCTCTCTCTATTATTTGCTCTAGTTCTCTATCCCTATTATTTAGATTCAGTATCTCTATCTCTCTCTCTCTCTATTATTTGCTCTATTTCTCTATCCCTATTATTTAGATTCAGTCTCTCTCTCTCTCTCTCTCTCTCAATCTCTATTCCTCTATTTTCCTCTATTTCCTCTATTTCTCTATCCCTCGGTCTCTCTCTCTCTCTCTCTCTCTCTCTCTGACTATTCTTTATTTTTCTTATATCTGTGTTTGCATCAGTAGCAGTAGCTTGCTGTTTGAAATGCTTGAAATAATTATAGTGTTATTATGTGATATACTTGCGCGCACCACCTATATACCTCTGCTGCATGTTTTTATAATTTTTATGTGCTTATATCCAGATGTTATGCGAAACATGTGGATGGCCAGATGGAACTTGCCAAGATAAGAAGAGGAAGTCTTCTTTCTTTTATGTGTATCTTGGGAAAGGTTTCTCGAGTCAATGGTATATCTTTTCCTTTTCTCTCTTTTTGTCTTGTCTAATGTTTTTGTTACATGTCTCATTTTTTCTCCTCACTATTTGATATCCATGTTTCATTTATGAGCAGACTATCCCGTGTTTCATGAGAGCACAGTTTAACAACATGGTATTAGGAAAGATCATGCTTGCCATGTCTCCTGAGCAAGATGAGTACGTGTTCGATGTGAAGAAGAAATATGACAAGACACTCATCTTTGGTCCTGGATATGAGAGGGTATTGACTGACTTTGATATGAAGAGTGGAGACAGAGTAAGGATTGAATGGGATCACCCAATTGGTGCGTTTTTTCGCCATCTTCCTGGAGGGAGCTGATGGTGTCCCCAAGCAAAGGGTGTTAGCTACTGTCAGTCTGTGTATATATTTCTTTGATAGGTCTTTTGGTCTATTCAGACAGTGTGATTGTTTTTCTAGGTTTTTTCCTGCTTTTGTTGGTTCAACGTGTATAGGCCCATTTTTAATGTTTTTGTTCGGTTTTCCTGTTTTTCCTTTCCGTTTTTCAGTGCCTTTTCTATTTTCCCATTTGTTAAAATTCATGCAAAAGATTCCTTTCCAAATTCATGAATTTTTTAATTCATGAACTTTTTCGTGAACCATTTTCAAATTTAATGAACATTTTGTCGTGAACAAATTTCAATTTCATGAACATTTTAATGAACCATTTTCAAATTCATGAATTTTTTGTGAACCATTTTCAAATTAATGAACATTTTTTCGTGAACCAATTTAAAATTCATGAATATTTTTTTAATGAACCATTTTCAAAATCATGATCCATTTTTTCAAACTAAACATTTTTTCGTGAGCTTTTTCTAAATTCATGAACCATTTTTCAAATTCATGAACCATTTTTCATATTTGAAATTTTTTCAAACTTAAGAAATGTTCAGATTTTTAAAAATATTTAGATTTAAAAAAGTTCACAAACCATTTTCAAATTCATGAACTGTTTTTTTAATTCATGACATGCTAAATTAACGAGACATTTTTCAAATTGATGAACCACTTTTCATATTTGAAAAGGTTCAAATATAAAATATTCAAGTTTTCAGAAATTTTCAGATTTTTAAAACTGTTCAGATTTGAAAAACTGGAACTACTAAGCGTGGAATCTAGCTTATAATCTAGTCACGGAAGGAAGGAACGTACAAGAAATTTCGTTCGTACCGAATCAGTAAAGCCTATAGCGTGCGTACATGGGCTGAGCCCAGACCAAAGACCACAGCGTAGAGGGTATGTAGAGGGTATGCATATGCTGCGTAACGGGTGCTAGAGGCGCGGACCTTTTTTTTCGCAGATGCGTTCTTGTAGTGGGCCACAGTTTACACGTGTCAACAAATGATTGGCTTAAAAATTAGACTGTGCCCGAAATCAAAATCAGTCTAACAAATAGACAGTCCCGAAATATATCCCCGTCTGGCCATTTACTTTAACATTCACTCTTCTACCTCTAACTGATTTTGTATTCTGGATTCGGTCAGACTGCTTGTTTACAAAAGCCTTGGCTTGTATCATATGACTAAAAAAGTCCAGTTAACTTTGTCACTGGCTTTCTTAAAATCAATTTTGAAAAGCACTCATGACATTTTTCTGTGATGAATTTAATGAATAATTTCATGTAGCAATTTTTCTTAGGGGAAAAGATAGAGGACTCTCTAGCTTGTGGCTCTAGATCATCGTCAGATTACATTTACATATTTACAGTCATATTGCAAAATTATCCCTCCCATTATGTTTTGTTTCTGATTAAAAAAATCAGTTTTTGAGCATCTGCAATTACTTTATGGAGTATTTTCACCTAATTTATTTGTCAGAAACATATGGGAGCTGCCGATGCTTTTCGGTTTTTGCCGGGCAGTAAATTTACGGTATTGCTCGTTCTCGTTGGTCGCTATCGCTACAGTTCTTTCATTAGGCTGGTGCCAGTGGGGGCGGTAGGGCGGGCGATACCGCCCGGGTCGGGGCGGGAGCGAGGCGAGAGGCGGGCGGGACGGCAGCGCCGGGCGACGGATCCATCGCCCGGCGACGGGGGCCGCTACTGCCCCGCTGTCGCCCGCGTTGGCGGCGAGAGGGCGGCGAGAGGGAGGCGGGAGCGGGCGGGAGGCGGGCGACGCGATGGTGGGTCAGGGCGAGAGCAGGGCGAGAGCAACGGCTAGCTGACGTGGCGAGCTCTGATTCGTCCACGTCAGCTAGCCGTTGAGGTATCCGTTGCAGCTTCAAAAAATTCGATTTTTTTTTGCAAAAAATTCCAAATTTCATCCCCAACCCCCTATAAATACCCCCACCTGGTTTCACTCATTCCACACCCCACTTCATCTCATTTCTCTCTTCCACTCTCCATTTCCACTCCTCTCGACGCCATGTCTTCGTCCAGCAGCAGTTCGAGCGAAGGAATGCAGGGTGCTATGATCGATGCATTCCAAGCGGAGTACGAGGAGGCGATGCTCAACCTCCAGGCGGAGTCAAGCCGGACGCGACGCCATCGAACGTTCATCAGGCGTGATCGTGCTGGTGCCGCCGATCGGCTCTACGAGGACTACTTCGCCGACAACTGTACTTATCCTCCGAACTTTTTTCGGCGAAGGTATCGGATGAGGCGAAAGCTTTTTCTAAGCATTGTAGATAGATTGGGTGAATACTCTCCGTATTCCACCCAAAGAGTTGATGCTCTCAACCGTCCTGGTTTTACTCCCCTACAAAAGTGTACTGCGGCTTTGCGCTTGTTAGCTTATGGAGCCGCTGCGGATACGGTAGATGAGTGGCTAAAGCTAGCTAGACAAACTTCATCAGAATGTCTAGAGATGTTCTGTGAAGGCATCATTCACTGTTACGGGGAAGAGTTTTGCCGTCGACCAAATGTCGCGGATACTCAGCGTCTCCTAGCGAAAGCCGAGGAGCGTGGCTTTCCGGGAATGCTAGGGAGCATCGACTGCATGCACTGGCAGTGGAGGAACTGCCCAGTGGCGCATGCCGGTCAATTCACAAGGGGAGACATCAAACACCCTACCATAATCTTAGAAGCCGTTGCATCGTATGATCGTTGGATCTGGCATGCCTATTTTGGAGTGGCCGGGTCCAACAACGACATCAACGTACTGAATCAGTCGACGTTGTTCACTGATGTGCTTAGGGGAGAAGCACCCGTAGTGAACTTCACGGTGAATGGACACGAGTACAACAGGGGTTACTACCTTGCCGACGACATCTACCCCTCCTGGCCGGTGTTCATGAAAGGTGTTACTCTTCCACAAAGTGAAAAGCATCGGCTATTCACAACTGCTCAATCAGCTTGGCGCAAAGATGTCGAGTGTACCTTTGGAGTGCTCAAGTCTAGGTTCAACATTATAGCAGTTCCCGGACGCTCCTACTCGCAGCGTACTCTTGGGTTGATCATGCGTGCATGTGTCATTCTGCACAACATGATCATCGACGATGAGCGTGGTACCAATTTGGACGACATCTATGAGACAGTTGCGTCCAATGTCGGGCCGGGGATCCACAACAATGCACCACCAGGCCTAGCAGCCAGGATTCAGATGGACAACGAAATGAGGGACTCACCGATGTATACACAGCTCCAGCAAGATTTGATTGAGCATGTGTGGGCAAATAGTCATGCCTAGATTATGTAATTTTTTAATTTTTTATGTAATTTTTTTATTTATATGTAATTTTTTTATTTACTATGTAATCGGTAATATTTTTAGTTGAATAAAATAATTCTATTGCATTATTTTGAATGTCTAAACAAAAGCGAGTGAAATAACTAAATGTGAAAAAGAAATGCTGACGTGAAGGAGAGAGAAGCTGACGTTGCTACAGCCTGCCACTACAGCCCGTGCACTGGCACAGTGAGGTAAGAGTGGGGTGAGAGTGGGGGTAAAATCTGACGTGGCGGGGCGATAGTGAGGCGGTGGACTGGCACCAGCCTTACGGCATTCACCGCATTCTGGCCTGGCTTGGCACTAAATCTACATCACTACTCGCCGTGCATGATCTGATGTTTATGCTGGGTACGTTTTATTGATCTGCTTCGCTGGAACATCAAGTAGCTCATGTGTGATACTGTGATGCAGATGCAGCTGATAGCAGAGGTCTTGACTGGAGACGATCCGGTCATTAATTAATCCGGGAGTCAGCTGGACGAAAGAAGTGGAGCGGTGGAAGATTGTTGCACTCGGACTGCGCCTACTCACCTACGTGCGACTGATGGAAACTGACAACGCAACGCCTGACAGGACTTCTCTTTCCAGCAACTCCAACCAAGGGCGCATTCTATACAGAAGGAGTGACCGGCGCGGCCGTCCGATAGAAGCAGTGCGGGCCGCCTCAGGATTCAGTTCACGTCTACTTCATTTTTTGTGTGGTGAGAATGTCTACTTCATGTGGTCACTTTCTTTTTTTGAACGCAGCATAGTAGAATACATGAATACCTGTGCCATACATCAACCTAAGCAAAAGTCAGCAACGACATCCAAGCTCAAGCCAAATTAGTTTGGTAACAAGCAAATAAGAGAAGTGAAACAAGAGGCTAGAAAGTTGCGGTAGTTCATATGTTCAGCTAAGGGTGGTATATATGGTATCAGCAGTCCAGCACGAGAGGTCATTCTTTGCTCATCGCATTTTGCTTCTCTCAGTTCACTATTGCAGACTTCGCTTCACCTTGGTTTTCCACACCTTGTGTAGTGACCTCTAGGCTTGATTTGGAAATCAAACCAATACGTGCTGCAATTTCCATTTTCTTTCTTGCATAATCCAAATAATTCTTCCGTTTCGGAAGCATTTCCTCAACGGCCTCTCTAATCAAGGGACGAGCTTCCTCTTCCGTAAACTTTGCATCAATGTGATCCATGAAGTTTTCATAATTATATTTTATCAAACTGCAGCCCGGATAGTTATCTAACGCTGATTCTATCTCAGGCCTGCGAGAAGGGAAAATGTTCTCTTCATACAATTGCCTCAGAACCAAATCAAACTTAACCTTTTCCTTAGCAAACCGTTTCCATATTTCAAGATATACATCATCCCAGTCCTTCCGACAGTCCAAGTCAAACCGAAGGCTATCCAGATGCTCACTTGAGCCAGAGATAACTTGACGTGCCAAAATATTAGGAAACTGCACTGAAATATTCAGTGATTGATGAAAAGCCACTAGCTCGTATCTCGGCCACTGATCCCCGAAGAGTGCTGCTTCATCTTCAATCCACTTCATTTTCTTTGACATCTCTTCACAGAACTGGACATATTCTAGATCTCCTTGGTAGGTATGATAAGTTAAGCGGTAGTTATCCCAATTCATATACATAGAATCATCACGAAGCACTAGCCGCTGGTAGTCGTCCAAGCCAGCAAGCTTGCATTGTACAGGATGGAAGTACCATTCAGTATCCTCTTTGTCGTGCTGACATAAAACTTTTTCATAAACATGCAGAGGAAACTGCAACTCCTCATTCAGTTGTGCGTCATCCAGTTCCTCTCGAGGTGAGGATAACTCATGGGCTTCGATGCAGTACCGGGATAGCCGCTTGTAGACCTCAGCGAGCTGCTTTTCATCGAATGTAGAACAAGATTCAACTTCAGCAGGAGGGCGGGGGTTTAACTTTTCTAAGAGAACACTGATCCGTGTCATGATGGCCTCATGGTCTAGATCAAAAAGGTTTTGTATTTCCTCTGGTAACACTTCTTGTTTGTGGTCTGTAGTGTTCACCCACTTGTATTTCATCCAGGGGATTTCTTCAGAAATGCTGCTGTCATGGCAGGCAAGAGGAATTAATTGGTCCATCCTCGGAGTTACATCGAGGCAATTGTCAACAGCATGACTTCGCTCGATGTCCCTGTCCAATGTGGGAGGGTCGATTTTGTTGGCAGGCTCAGTGCAATCTGCCTTGTGACCCTTCTCCCCTCCCATCAACATGTTTTTTCCCTTGCCAGAATCAACAGAGACCTCCACAGCTCGGCTAGCGCTCCCTTCCTTCCGCTGACGGATGTCTACAAAACGCTTAGTCATTTTCTTCTTCCTTGAAAAGGAAGCAGAAGCCTCTCCGGTTACATCAGTGTTGCAGTTGCTAGAAGGCGACTCAGATCGACTGGAACGTTTTGGCGGCCGCGCCGTAACCATCCGCTTGATGATATTATTCTTACTACAAAGGGGAGCAGAAGCCTCTTTGGTTGCACGTTCATCCACATTGACGTTGCTGGGCGGCGACTCTGGTCGCTTCACCACGGGCACGAGATGAATCCGCTTGCTCCTTTTCTTCTTCCTAGAGAGTGGAGATGAGGCCCCTCCAGTTGGATGTGCTTCGTTGCCGCTGGACGGCAACTCAGGTCGTTTGGAACGCTTTGGCGACCACACCATAACAATCCGCTTGATGATATTATTCTTCCTACAAAGGGGAGCAGAAGCCTGTTTGGTTGCATGTTCGTAGCCATCGACATTGCTGGGCTGTGACTCTGGTCGCTTCACCACTGGCACGAGATGAATCCGCTTGCGCCTTCTCTTCTTCCTAGAGAGCGTAGATGAGGCCTCACCGGTTGTCTGTGCCTCGTCGCAGCAGGATGACGACTCGGATCGATTTGAGCGATTCGTCTCTCCCAGACGAAAAGTGACATCTTCTCCATCACCCACCGACACGAGATCGGATTTCTTCAGCTTCATCGTATTTCCCTGGCCATGAGCACCAGAAGCAACAGAGGAAGCGGCGGCTACTTTGGGTCCTAGGGCGGAAAGCGAGGGATACGAGTGGCGATTCTTCTTCATCTTCGTCTGCCCCTGGATGCCCAGATCTAAGCTTGAACCCTAGACTATAATCAAATCAGCAAAAAATCGTCGAGACTTATTCTCACGGATACAGAGCTAGCCTGGTGATGCAGAAAAAAGAGGATTAGGGAGGCAGAGGCCAGAGATCGCGGCATCGTGAGGGGAGGCTGGTTTTTTTTTATAGCATACGGGAATATATTAGGCTAAAGCTATCCGCAAAAAAAAATATATATATATATATTAGGCTAAAGCCAGATGCAGGTACAGTATGGTACACAGAGAAACCGGATCGGTCCAAAAAGACGCGTGGACCCGTACACTTTGCAGAAACAACCCTCGAAACAAGGAAAATTACAAAGAAGTCCTCCGAGAGGTCTGCAACTCCGGACTCGAGCCGCCGCTCGCCGCCGAAGCCGTGAAGCACGACGAGATCGAGAAGCGCAGCCCAACACTCCCGAGGAAGAGGGAGCCCCATCGCCGGAACGGCTTTGTGAACCTCCAGAAGGAGTACCAAAGGCACCCACCTATCGCTGTGGCGCGCGGGTCGGGGATCTTCCCGGGCTTATCCTCTTCCTCCAGACCCGGCTCCTCCCGTCGTCGAAGACGAGGAGCATGGCCAGATCTGCCTGCCGCCGACCTTCCACCTAGCACGGACCACGCCACCAACGAACCGGCGGCCGTAGTACCTGCATCTGCACCTTCATCTTCCAGGCAGCGTTGGAGACGACGCCACCATGTCGCGTACGAAGAGAAGGTCCAAAAAGTCCCCGGCGAGGCCGCTGCCGCGTCGACGACCACCCCTGGACACAGCAGCTTCGCATCTCCCCGGCGCCGCACTCGACGCCGTTGAAACGGAGACACGGCGAAGCTCTTTCGCATCGGCGGCGACATCAGCCGCACCCCGCGGCGAAAACCTAACAAGCAGCTAACCTAGACTACCTGTACACAGATCCGGCCGGAGATCCTACCCCCCTCCCCTCTCCGACGGCGCAGAGGCCGACGAGAGAGAGGAGGGCGGCGGAATCGCCGGCGGAAAACTCGGCGTACTCTGTTTCTCCTCTCCTTCTACTGTAGGTGGGGAGGGGAACGAGAGATAGACTGGAAGGAGGTGGAGATTTAGGGGGAAAGATTCCAAATCACTATGAATCACTAAAATTTGTACCAGATCGACCCAAATTCGAATTAAAGAAATTCAAATTGTTTAGAAAATAAAATAAAATTCGATTAAATCGTAAATATTCCATTTTTTATTATGGGAAAGTTTTAACCCACTTAGATGTATGGTTTGCGATTATATAGCCTTTTAAGCTCAAATATATAAATAAATATTTTTTCACAAACTATACATTCAAATTGATTGAAACTTTTATATAATACAAAACAAAATATTTATGATTTATCGGGATTTTTTCAAAAAAAAATCTGAACACTATAGATTTTTTAGTTCGTAATATCTGTCAATCTGGTAGGTCAGATCTTTAATGGATGACTGATAAAGAGGGAAGCCACAGTGAGACTTAGGTTCATGAAGTCACCGAAGCTGAGTCTGCGAGGAAGACCCATGTGGGCACTTTTTTCTTGAGATGTCATGTGGTCACTTGTGAGTGTGACACTGCATCCCATACAAGAGAGTAAACATGAGAGTAAACATGTTTCTTGTTGTCCTCTCTTTTCTTTGAGAGGACATGATTTAAACTCTTGGGCGGCCATTTGGCATCCGACCTTTGTTCATCCAACCTCGGTTGAGCTCGCGCGAACACTTGGCCCGCCCGTAGGTCCGAATATCTTTCCAGCCCAGATTGCATCTGGTTTACATGTCACACGACCCATGGAGGCAGGGGCGGATCCGGGACATGTCACACGACCCATGGAGGCAGGGGCGGATCCGGGGGGGGGGGGGGGGGCCCAACCTTTTGCCCCCCTCAAGGATTTTCAGTAGGTAATACTAGAGATATATGTTGTACTGCATACGATCATTGCGTCGAACGTGTGTGTAGTGCAGTGTGCTAATGGCCGGATGTAATCACACTTAATTAGCCCATTGTTAACTAATTGATCCATTGCATACAGAGGTAACTAAGCCCAATACACAACAGCCCACGTATCAGGCTTAGGCCATCGTGAAGTATGGACGCAAACCCCAACCGATCAATCTAATCGATCGAAATTATGCCTGCTTTTCTGCCTCTCCATCTCCTCATGTCCTTGCTAAGACCTAGGGCGCTCGCCGTCGCCACTGCCGCCGTTCTGCGTTCGCCGCGTAATTCCGCTCCAGCGCCCGCGGCTGGATTGCCAGTAATTAGAGACAAAGAGTTCAACATTGCTCCAGGACACCTGAAGGTATGAGCTGACTCTTGTTTGTTCTATATCGTCAACACTGTCTTGAGCGAATTAAAATCTTAGTCACTTGATCTGATTCATTAGCAAACAAACCAGTAGATTAGTTTATTAAAAGGTGTCTTTTATCATTTTGTTGTGCTAAAAGATGAAGAGAATAGGACCATCAGGGAGTAGATTTCTTCTAAAGCGGATTGGTTCGACTTCCAGCGCTAATAATGTTATTAGATTTGTTTCCAAGGGTTGAGCATATATATATTTGGATATTTATACGGATTTTCAATAATATAATTCAGACTTAATATTTATTATGTTTATTCACTTTGATGGTCGTCGACTTTTCGCCCCCCTATGTCTGAATCCTGGCTCCGCCCCTGCATGGAGGGAAAAGAGGATTGGGGAGGTAGAGATTGACAATTCTAGCGCATCGTGAGGGGAGGCTGGTTGGATAGATTTGAAGGAGATGGAGATTAAGGGGTAGATTATACCAAATCACTATGAATCACCAAAATTTGTACCAGATCGACACATATTCGAATTGGAAATATAACTTTTGTGACGAGGATGAAAAGATCGGTTTGGAAAGCACAAGCTGTACATATATCATTGTATACTAGTAGGTGCTAAACTTTCCGTCGGGTCTAATTACGGGATCTTGTAAACAGTGTAATATTTTCGTGTGACTTGTTACTACATGCAAACGTTGGGAAACCAAGGTAAATTATGCAACCAGTGTCAATTTTTTTAGAGTGAATCGCACGAGAGGTCGCTAAGTTGCACGAAAAGTTAGTATTGGTCACCAAGTTGAAAAAGCTCAAAACACGGTCACGAAGTTGCAGATTAGCGACACGTTGGTTACTCCGTTACCACGGACGTTAAGTCGATGACGTGGTTGTCTATTTTTACAAAAAAACCCTTAAAATTCGGTTTCTTCTAATTACTAGGTTCTTTTCGGTATTTACTTTTTTCCTTTTTTGTTTCCCCAAATTCGGTTCCTTCTAATTACAGTGTGCGGCCACACGAGGGAGGGGTACACCAGCTAGCGACGTCCCACTCTCTCCCCTGTCGGATTCCCCGTTATTTCGCCGAGTTGCCGGAAGCGGCGGCGCCGTCGGCGCGCGGGAAGGTAGATAGATGGACGACGCCGGCGAGATACACGCGTTCGGGCGCAGCCTGCGGCAGGAAAGCACGGTGTGGTCGCGGGGCGCGGACGACGTGTTCTCGCGGTCGTCGCGGGACGAGGACGACGAGGAGGCGCTGCGATGGGCGGCTCTCGAGAAGCTGCCCACCTACGACCGGGCCCGGACGGCGGTGCTGGCCATGCCCGAGGGGGAGCTCAAGGAGGTGAACGTGCAGAAGCTCGGCGCGCAGGAGAAGCACGCGCTCATGCAGCGCATCGCCTGGGTCGGCGACGAGCACCAGCGCTTCCTCTCCAGGTTCAAGGACCGCCTCGACAGGTAAGATATACCGAAACAAGTATTTGGGGAAACAAAAAAGGAAAAAAGTAAATACCGAAAAGGACCTAGTAATTAGAAGAAACCAAATTTTAAGGTTTTTTTGTAAAAAATAGATAGCCACGTCATCGACTTAACGTCCGTGGTAACGGAGTGACCAACGTGTCGCTAATCTGCAACTTCGTGACCGTGTTTTGAGCTTTTTCAACTTGGTGACCAATACTAACTTTTCGTGCAACTTGGTGACCTCTTGTGCGATTCACTCATTTTTTTAACCAGTGTCAAATTAAAGAGTTAAAAAATAGCAGTTGACTAACATGGATAAGGCATGTGGACAAATATCGAAGCCCACTGTTAGTAACGGCACCAATGCAATGCACCACACTGCAGCACAACACATAGAAAAACCATATCGGCCGCGCAGCTATCTTGCGCGTGCGTCTCGGCCGCACGTCATTCTTCGCTCTCTAGCTATATCTTGCTTTGCACCGTCGAATCGAGCTCAGTTGTCGTGGGAGACGCCGCCGCATATCTGCAAAGGATTGCATCTGGGGTTTCTTAATTGGGAAACCCGGGATAACACACACTAACCCCACGTTTCTGCCGCCCACATGCTATTATGTCTTGTCAAAGTGCGTAACTACGCAGACTCAGTTCGATTACAGTGCCCCGGCCACTACAGTGCCGTGCAGTACTTGCTTCTATGTCGGTCATTCCAACCTTCCAAGTCCCAGTAAATGAAAAGGTGAACATGCATGCACCTTTATTCCCCGGCCTCACGCGCGATCGTGACCACCTGATCTACCTCCGAGTGTACAATATGCACGTGCCGGTAATCATGTCAAAAGATAGCCTTTTTTCTAAGAAGATTTTCACTCTAATACAAAAATATAAGATCTAATTTGCTTTGTTAAGATGAGACTTGAATTAGTTATTACATACGCTTTATCAATATTTTTTTTCAAACTATTTACTTATGATTTTTCATTTAGTACCATAGTAACCACACTTAGGCCTCTTTGATTCAAAGAAATTTCATAATTTTTTTGGAGGATTCTAATCCTTTGGAATTTTCATGTTGTGGTATTGATTTGTAGGACTGAATCTTATAGAATTTTTTCCAAAAGAATGATTTGCACTATCTTTCATAGGAAATTCAGCATCCGCTCAAAACTCTTTGTAAGAATCTTTTGTTTTTTCTATGGCGGAATCAAATGAACTGTGGTGCATATAAAATCATGTAGGAAATGAAATGGACATTGACACTAGCTACAATCCTGCGGCTTTCATGTTCCCGGGTTTTTGGAATCTTGCAAATTAAAAAGGCCCTGATCTCGTGAATTCTATTTCGCCCAAGTTCGTCTCGCATAATACGTAAAATGGAGAAAATGCTCAACCATCGTTCGTTCATAAATATAAATTGTTTTGTTTTTAATGAATCGCGTGTATCTAGACTTGTTATTGTGTGGTTGTTCACTCATTTCGCATATGTCGATACAGCAAAAGCCACTATCAAAGTCCGCATATCTTGTCTGTACAACAAAATCCATGAGCACGACATGGGTATTGGGTACATCTGACCATTGCGTGAAATATTCATGCAATTCATTACAAAAAAAAGTCATAAAGAATCCGTAAAGAATTGTACATATAACTCTACTACTACTCTACCTTGTTATCAACTTTCAAGTTTGATGTGATGAGTAAACAATAAGATAACTCTGGCAAATTATCCAAAATTTCTCTCTTGTGTTACTCCCAGCATATGTTTATTTAAACTTCAATTTGAACATAGATGGAGTAAGTCTAGAAGTACATGTATGGAATGGGTAACATTATGGACTCTCAAAATTAGCCCATTCTAGCAACCTACGTTGATCAGATAATGGCCGGCCTCCAATAAAAGGCAGATTAAGTGGGTTTGTAGTGAATAATATTGGATGTAGTAGCATGCTTTTTCTGCACTATAAGTAGGATGGGATTTTTTTAAACGATGCAAAAGTTTTGCTTTTTATATTGATATAGAAGGAGAAAATAGGGATAGGCCTAAGCCCCAAGGAAAAAAGTACACAAAGCTAAATTAACTGATAATTTACGCCCGCCAGGATCCGGTCACGGCCTTCGTTCTTGATATTTTGGATAAGTGTGCACAACATGGAGAATTTGTTGTTGAAGACCCTAGCATTTCGATCTTTCCAAATTTCCCAAGTGATGAGGACGATTGCAGTTTTGAGTCCTTTTAGATGCATGGCGGGAGATTTTGAGATAGCCTTCCAATAGTGAAGCACAGAAGGGTGATCAGAGCCAATGCACTGGAGGAGCGCGCGTGGCGCGTTGGTGGTTCCAGCGGTGGCTGGCCACCCGCCCGCGAGTTCGATTCCCAGGAATCGAATTTCCGAGCGTCTCACCTGCGCGGCACTGTTCACGTGAACAGTGCTCGCGTGGCACTGTTCACGTGAACAGTGTCTGCTTTTGGGCCAATTTCACCGTGGTTCAGTCAGAGGTATTGTGGTGTGCCCACCATCGCAGGGGTTTCCTAGTAGGTCTAGGCTCACGGGGCTCAGAAGCTTAGTATAGTCTGTTAGGTCTAGCTTGCGCACAAGTGGCGTGCGTGTGGTGTTGTGTGTGTGTGGAGTGAGTTGTGCGTAAGTTCAGATACTACAACTGTACTGTAAAAGAGCAGGAATTCTCAAAAAAAAAAGAGCCAATGCACTGGGGGATTATAGGGCATAAAAGTCAAGAGGCCACGGCAAATCAAATATGTTTAGAGTATCGACATTCAAAGAGGATGTTTCTAGCTGTCTCAGGCAGGCATTAGAAGAGCTGGCAAGTCAGTTGGTGAGGCCGTCACCCAATGGCGAGACGGTCCAAGAAAAGGACATGTTGTCACTAATGTACTTACTTGTTGCGTGTGCGGCCGGCATGCTTGATGGCGTGAATCACACGTTCGCTGGGAGACCCCAAGAGCAAGGTATGGTGTAGCGTAGTGGCAATTTTCCCTTGATACAAAACCAAAGTTTATCGAACCAGTAGGACTTGGAGAAGGCTTCGGAAAGGTGTCTCCCTCTCCTGGCGCTAGGAGGTAAATGTGGACCAACGCACACACGAACAAACTACTTTGGCCCAACGAAACAGAGAGGTTGTCAATCTCTCCGGCTTGCTGAATACAAAGAATTAAATGTATGTGTGTAAAATAATATGAGAGCAAAAATGACCAGCGAGCAAATGACTCAGGAAAATGTAACATCCCTAGTTTTCAAAAAGTTGAAAAATCAGAAAAATTTAAAACTTTTTAAAACTATTATGTATTTTGCTTTGAAAAGAAAATTCATGCATGCATTCATCATCATATAGCATTGTTTGCATTTGGATATTTCAAAAGTGGGAATTATAATTCTACTTGAAAACATATTTAAGAAAATATATTAAAAGGACTATCTATGTCCAATATATTATTTTGAAGTATTATGGTATACTCCTTTGTGTTAAATTTTGGTTGTGAATTGTTTGTATGTTTTGGAAATATTCTATTACTTACCTATTCTTTATTTTCAAGTTTTATAGTTTTGTTTTGAAAGAAAATATTTATTTGGATTTTAAAAAGAGTTTTGAATCCATTTTGATTTATCAAACTCTTTATAGACAAAATGATTTGGTGCAAAATTATCTATTGAGTGATATGGGATATTATTGCCCATATTTTGCTATGGATTTTAAATCTAAGTTCAAAAGAATTGTTATAAATCCTATTTATAAAATTTAACATAAAGATCTAATTAAACCTTTATGCAATATTTGAATTTCAAATTTTGAAAAGTTTGGAAAATTATTTTTGAAAGTTTTAATGGAAAGGTTTTGATTTTACAAAACTATAGAAATTGGTTTGATTCGATTCCGATTCCGAAATCAAAAGTTATAAAGAAAACTAGAAAAGAATAAAGAAAAAGAAGAAGAAAAAAAAACGAAACGGGCCAACCGGCCGGCCCAACAAGAAACAAACCAGCCCAGCCGTTTCTCTTTTGTTCTCCCTGCGTGCGCGGCCCAGTTCCAGCCCAACAGCAGCCCGCGCCAGCTTCCCTCTCTCTCTGTCAATGACAGGTGTGCCCCACCAGTGACGCAAGCGGTGACGTCACCGTCTTCAACGTCGTGCGCAAGAAGAACTCCCCGAACCCTAGCACCAAATCCGCTCCGGATTCGTCGCGTTTAAACGGATTTTATCCGATCTCTTCTGCCCCATATAAACTCGCTCCCTCCTCTCTCTTTTGCCCCAAGAATCACCGCCGGAGAGCCCCCAGGCTGCGAGATCTCGAGCTTGAAAATCCGCCACGGCCGCCGGCGAACTCCATCGATCCCGGCGAGTACAGGACACCCCGAGCTCTACCACCTATCTCTTTCTTCTTATTTCATCGCTGCGCATCGATCTGACCCTGTCCCGCATTTTTGCGTGCACCAGAACGTCGTATCCATCCTCGACAGGAGCTCGCCGCCGCTTCCTCGACTCCGGCGAGCAATCCTGGGCCATCCGGAGCACCCCGACACCGCCAGCTTCGTCATCGTCTCCGCCACGCCTTTCTGCATCCGTAGGTATAAGACACGCATCCCCGCTCTCTCTGTAGCGCTAGAACACCAACTCCGGCCATGGCGCGCCGCGGGAGCTAGGTTTCCGGCGAACAGCGCCGCTCGTTTTAGGTCAAATGAATCTGGGCCGTCGGATCTCGTTTTAACGGCGTAGATTAGATCCTTTAGCGAATCGGTACGGGCAAATCAGAGGCCGCCACGTCGACGCCCAGTCAGCATCTCCGTCAGCAGCCCAGTCAGCGCCCCGTCAGCGGTCAGTGCCTCGTCAGCGCCAGCGTGGAGAAGGATTTCTCTGTTTTCTTTTTAATTGGCGTTTTGCAGATAGGTCCCTGTAGATTAGATCTATCACTACTTTTTATTGGCTCGGCCAAATTTTGCAAACTTTATATTTTTGGAAACCTTAGGACGTGTAGAAACTTTTGGTATACTTATTTTGAGGTTTTGTCAAAATTAATTTGGATAATTTTTAAAAGTGGTTTAAATAGTAATTTGGCTATAATTTGAGTTTAAAAATAGATTTTTGAGCAAACTCTTTTGCTATAGTTTTGTATGCCTATGTTTTGGCCGTAGGATTAATCTATTATTTTTGTATAATTGTTTTCCTATGTTTTATTATGTATATTTGTTTTTATTTCTTTTTAGGTGTTATTTTAATAAGTAATTTATATTAAAAGTGTTCTCCACATTATTTTCGAATGGAAAATTTAGCTAAGTCATTATGATCATGTTAGATGGAAAATAACTTAGAAATATTTCACCTTTTCCACCAAAGTGTTATTTCTTCCTTAGAAAATATTTGGGTAAAATTTGATAACACTTTTCCTTAGAAAAATTCTCCACCCTTATCTAAAAAGCTAAATCCTTTCCTTAGAAAAATTTAGCACTTTAGGAAAAACTTAGTTGATTGGTTATTTTGCTAAGTTATAATAGTTGACAAGTTTTATCCTTAGAATTTATTTCAAACTTCTGCTGGAATACTTTCCTTAGCAAAATCTAGCACCTCTTAATTAGTTTACTTTTCCTTAGGATTATTTTTGACTTGTTGTCTTAACCTTTATTTCCTTAGTGGAAATTTCGAATCACATGTTGTGACTTGGTCCTTAGTCATTTTGGACCATCTTGTTTGCTTGCATTTCCTTAGAGCATTTACATAAGCATGGCATGCATAATTAAGTCCTTAGTATTATTTTATACTTTTCACATGACTTACTCCTTAGAAAATTTTGAGGATGCATGGTAGATCTCTTGACCTCTCTAGTCAAAACCACTAAGTTAGAAGTTAGTGGAAACAATGAAGGACCAAAGAAGGACATAGCATGAAAACAAGACTCCAGAAGCATCTCCAAGAAGAAAGGACTTAGAAGAAATCAAGAGGAAGTTCATGAAGACCAACCAGCTACATTTTCTAAGTCTCCCTTCCTTTCTCTCTTTCTTCCTTCTTTTCTTAGACTTCATGGTGACTAAGTTATATTCAAGACCAATCCTTCTGCCAACAATCAAGTCTTCAGAATCAAGTCTTCAGTCATCAAGTTTACAATTCAATAAATCACACAAGGAAAGCTACAAGGAAGCAAGGAGAAGATTCTTCGAAGACCAACTACTATCTTCTTTCTTTCTATTTTTGTCTCACTTTGGACATAGACCAAGTCCTTGGTGTTTAAGACTAAGTAGTGCTAATTGAAGACCATTGAAGATCAATGAAACTACAAAGGAGTTGAAGATATTTTGAAGATCTAACATGTGAAGACTTGAACTAGCTTTACAACTTTTCAACTTGTTATTTCTCAAGTTTACTTTTACTCTACCTTGACCTTGCCTTAGCTGAATGGGATAATGTTATTTTGTTGTCTCTCCCTTATTTTGTTTTGCTTGTCTTTCATACCACAATTCTTTGTATCATCCTGCATCGCATGCACATCATAATTTTTCTAAGTGTTGCATTTATGATTGTATGTTTATTTGTGGTTTGTTTGACTTGTTAGAAATTCCGGAGAGAGACGAAAGTGGTTGCAACTGCTACTACTACACTTCTGTTTGCCAAGGCAAGTGGCACACCCCCATAAATTTCCTAAGTATTTTATATGCATTACTTAGTGTATTTCTTATATGCATGTGTTGGATAGTATTTATTGCTATATGCTAAACCCACCATACCTTTACTCTAGTTGTGTCTAGAATCCCTTTTGATAACTTAGTAGATTATTGGATGCTATGCAAATGTGTTTTCCTTAAAGCTAAATTCTACTAAGTAATTTATCACCTGGGTGGACTTGGTTATGAAAAGATGGAAAGGTTGAGTGTCATCTCTTAGGGGTGACCTCTAAGGGATGGTCACTTGTGGTTGCCACCCAGGGTATTAAGGGGCCAATGTTTTCTCTAAGTGAAGATTGCTTACCGTGCAACCATTAGTCATATGGGCTCTGACTTGATGGATTAAGTTGCGTGGACTCGTCCCGTCTTGACAGGTGGTGGTAGATGGTTAGAATGGGAACGGGTCAAGGCGGCATGGGATGAGGAAATGCTTCTGAAAAGTCTCGTCTCAACTCTCTCCTTTTCCTTAGCACAAATTGAGTGCTTGAGGATAGTTTGGGTTTGTTGGGTCTAATGGTGAAAGTGCACAACCTCTGCAGAGTTAAAAACTAAGTACTTAGCCGTGTCCCCGGTTACGGACAATTTGAGCAGCTGATCAAGGATTCAACGGAGGCTTCATCATTCCAATTTCGAAAGTAAAACTTGATGGTGAACAAGGGTAGATGAGACTATGGTCTTATACCATATCGTCTCCAACTTTTGAAGAAAATGTTTTACAAAGTGTTAGGCAAAATTGGCATTTGTGCAAAATAGCCTTGAACTCCACCAGCCAAATATGCATATAGGCTATAGAGTTATTCCATTAAGTGTCCACATAGTGTCACTTGCCAGATCCATTTTTAATGGTATCTGACCCACTCTGTTGCAAAATTTTATTTTGTTGCAGATTGTTCCGACGACGAGTGAGTTTCGTTAAGGTTTCGAGTCTGCAACCAACATGTTTTCGCCTGTGGCACATGCAAAGGATGAGGACTCCATGAAGATTATTATTTCCGCTGCTTTACTCTTTCAAGCTAGCTTTATGCTATGCAAGTTGTAATGAATATTTTACCAAGTCTGGATCATTCGATGTAATGATGATACTTTGTTGTGATACTACATCTTAAACTGTGTGTGCAAATGAAACGATCCAGGGGTTTGCACTATACACAGGTACCTTGCCATATTTTAAGTGCAGGTACGTTACAGATGGTATCAGAGCACTGTGTTGCCTGTAGCATGGTTCAAAAAGGCGTTTGCCTAGGCGTGCCTAGGCACGCATAGGCGCAAGGCGTTGGCCAAACGCCTAGCGCTTAATCACGCATAATCACCGCATAATTGCGCATAGGCGTGCGCTTTGGTCAGAAAAGCGCAAGGCGCTGGCAAAACGCATAATTAACGCCCAGCGCCTATTTGAACCTTGGCCTGTAGGTTCGAAACCCTAAGTTTGGTTAGAAATAAGAAAGCCCATAGGACAAAAATTTATTTGCTCTTCGTCTAAAACTTTTCTAATGTCATTCTTGTAACTATCTTAACTATTTGCATTCTAAGTATCTCCTCTTATTTTTAGATGACCAGCCTCATTGAATCCCTCAAGAAAGGACCAGTGATGACCATGACTCTACAATGTGAGACTGATTTTCCAAAAGCACTTAATGATAACATGAAGAGCTTGGGATTTGAAGGAGCAGCAGTCTACAAAGGTTTTCCTTTCATGGGTGAAGGTCAAGAGTACTGGTGGGTGCAACTCCATCTATACAAGGACAAAGACGATGACCACAAGACCAAAGGTTGCTGCATGTTCACAAACCCAATAATTCGAACATCATTCTTTGATTCAGCAAGAAGTGCAGCATGGGAGGCCATCGAGAACCTTGGAAGAAGACTTCGATTTAGACTCCACAACACTCAGAAATATCTTGATGAACTCAAGGAAATAGAGGAGGAACTCGATGCACTCAAGAAGGAGATAGAATAGACACCCTTATGTATTAGAATAAAGAAAACATGTTGATGTATTGACCTATCAAAATTGTGGTATGGCAGTACTATCATATTGTTTCCCCATATCCTAGGTGTACTTCGATCCAACAACGACTAGTTTGTTTTTCTCAAAACTTTGTGAGTTTTTATCATGTGTGTTTTATTGTTAAATGCTTGTATGGGTAGAAATATTTCCCTTAGAATCCGTCTATCTTGTACTTATCTATTCCAAAACCCACAGATGTCTCCCCAGAGTGCACCTGAAGACAACAACAACAACACCAACACCAACAACGTTGAAACAATGTTGCAGAAGATGATGGCAACACAAGCCCAGCTGATGACCATGATGACCCAGATCAAAGCAAATCAAAGTGAACCACCACCACCCCTAACCCATACGGATAGACTTGTCAAATTTTTAAGTCTTGAACCCAACACGTGCCACCCTACAAATGATCCAATTATGGCAACCGACTGGCTACGATCAATAGAGAAGGATCTGATACTTTGTGAGTGCACCGACACAGAGAAAGTGAGTTTTGCATCTTATTTCTTGGAAGGACTTGCGGCTAAATGGTGGAGAACTTATCATAGCACTCACACATGTGATACTTTAACCGGGAAAGAGTTCAAGGAAGGGTTTTGTAGTGTTTACAGTTCCCCTGACATGTGGAACATGAAGCAAGAAGAGTTCCTAAACCTGAGGCAAGGGGACAGGACGCTCAAGGAGTATAGAGATGATTTCTATGCACTGTCTCGTTATGCCCCTGAAGGCATAATTATCGAGGAAGAGAGGAGGAAAGTTTTCTCAAGAGACTATGTGATGAGATGAAAGTCCCTTTCACAGTCACACACGCTTGGGAGTATCAGGCCTTACTGGACCAAGCACTCATACTGGAGGATGATATCAGGAAGACTGGAAATCTGAAGAGAAAGCTAAGTATCAACAAACATCATTCTGAGCCTTCATTCAAAAGACACCATACTCCTGAGGTGAACCATAGCCACAAACAGGGGAATCACCATAATAAAGGGAGTCATCTCAAACATCCTGATCGCAATGGTGGGTCCAAAGGAAGCAATGGAGACCGGAAGGGAAATGGACATGATGACCATAACCATAACAATGGACAACATCGCCCAAATCCAGAACTCAAGAAAGATAACAGCCAAGTGCTCTGCTTTAAGTGCAATAATAAGGGCCATTATGCCAATAAGTGCCCGAAAATAAACTCCAGAACAACCCTCCCCAGAAAGACATCAGCAAGGTGATGTGCTTCAAATGCAAGAACATGGGTCATTACGCCAATAAATGCCCAGCTAAGATGAAGACCGAAGAAATTGCTAAGACAAAGCCTTTTGGTAAAGAATATATGAACCACACCAATGTGGAAGGAGTGATTGAGGAACCTAGCTTGGAGAATGGTACGTTATCAATCAAGTTTACAGTTTGAAGTTTGACTGCCAACACAAATTTCTTTTAAGGGTGGTAGCCCACCGAGTCATCCCAGTCACAACCTTTTGCTAGCCTTCCCGAATCTCGGGACGAGATTCCTTTTAAGGGTGGTAGTCTGTAACATCCCTAGTTTTCAAAAAGTTGAAAAATCAGAAAATTTTAAAACTTTTTAAAACTATTATGTATTTTGCTTTGAAAAGAAAATTCATGCATGCATTCATCATCATATAGCATTGTTTGCATTTGGATATTTCAAAAGTGGGAATTATAATTCTACTTGAAAACATATTTAAGAAAATATATTAAAAGGACTATCTATGTCCAATATATTATTTTGAAGTATTATGGTATACTCCTTTGTGTTAAATTTTGGTTGTGAATTGTTTGTATGTTTTTTAAATATTCTATTACTTACCTATTCTTTATTTTCAAGTTTTATAGTTTTGTTTTGAAAGAAAATATTTATTTGGATTTTAAAAAGAGTTTTGAATCCATTTTGATTTATCAAACTCTTTATAGACAAAATGATTTGGTGCAAAATTATCTATTGAGTGATATGGGATATTATTGCCCATATTTTGCTATGGATTTTAAATCTAAGTTCAAAAGAATTGTTATAAATCCTATTTATAAAATTTAACATAAAGATCTAATTAAACCTTTATGCAATATTTGAATTTCAAATTTTGAAAAGTTTGGAAAATTATTTTTGAAAGTTTTAATGGAAAGGTTTTGATTTTACAAAACTATAGAAATTGGTTTGATTCGATTCCGATTCCGAAATCAAAAGTTATAAAGAAAACTAGAAAAGAATAAAGAAAAGAAGAAGAAAAAAAACGAAACGGGCCAACCGGCCGGCCCAACAAGAAACAAACCAGCCCAGCCGTTTCTCTTTTGTTCTCCCTGCGTGCGCGGCCCAGTTCCAGCCCAACAGCAGCCCGCGCCAGCTTCCCTCTCTCTCTGTCAATGACAGGTGTGCCCCACCAGTGACGCAAGCGGTGACGTCACCGTCTTCAACGTCGTGCGCAAGAAGAACTCCCCGAACCCTAGCACCAAATCCGCTCCGGATTCGTCGCGTTTAAACGGATTTTATCCGATCTCTTCTGCCCCATATAAACTCCGCTCCCTCCTCTCTCTTTTGCCCCAAGAATCACCGCCGGAGAGCCCCCAGGCTGCGAGATCTCGAGCTTGAAAATCCGCCACGGCCGCCGGCGAACTCCATCGATCCCGGCGAGTACAGGACACCCCGAGCTCTACCACCTATCTCTTTCTTCTTATTTCATCGCTGCGCATCGATCTGACCCTGTCCCGCATTTTTGCGTGCACCAGAACGTCGTATCCATCCTCGACAGGAGCTCGCGCCGCTTCCTCGACTCCGGCGAGCAATCCTGGGCCATCCGGAGCACCCCGACACCGCCAGCTTCGTCATCGTCTCCGCCACGCCTTTCTGCATCCGTAGGTATAAGACACGCATCCCCGCTCTCTCTGTAGCGCTAGAACACCAACTCCGGCCATGGCGCGCCGCGGGAGCTAGGTTTCCGGCGAACAGCGCCGCTCGTTTTAGGTCAAACGAATCTGGGCCGTCGGATCTCGTTTTAAACGGCGTAGATTAGATCCTTTAGCGAATCGGTACGGGCAAATCAGAGGCCGCCACGTCGACGCCCAGTCAGCATCTCCGTCAGCAGCCCAGTCAGCGCCCCGTCAGCGGTCAGTGCCTCGTCAGCGCCAGCGTGGAGAAGGATTTCTCTGTTTTCTTTTTAATTGGCGTTTTGCAGATAGGTCCCTGTAGATTAGATCTATCACTACTTTTTATTGGCTCGGCCAAATTTTGCAAACTTTATATTTTTGGAAACCTTAGGACGTGTAGAAACTTTTGGTATACTTATTTTGAGGTTTTGTCAAAATTAATTTGGATAATTTTTAAAAGTGGTTTAAATAGTAATTTGGCTATAATTTGAGTTTAAAAATAGATTTTTGAGCAAACTCTTTTGCTATAGTTTTGTATGCCTATGTTTTGGCCGTAGGATTAATCTATTATTTTTGTATAATTGTTTTCCTATGTTTTATTATGTATATTTGTTTTTATTTCTTTTTAGGTGTTATTTTAATAAGTAATTTATATTAAAAGTGTTCTCCACATTATTTTCGAATGGAAAATTTAGCTAAGTCATTATGATCATGTTAGATGGAAAATAACTTAGAAATATTTCACCTTTTCCACCAAAGTGTTATTTCTTCCTTAGAAAATATTTGGGTAAAATTTGATAACACTTTTCCTTAGAAAAATTCTCCACCCTTATCTAAAAAGCTAAATCCTTTCCTTAGAAAAATTTAGCACTTTAGGAAAAACTTAGTTGATTGGTTATTTTGCTAAGTTATAATAGTTGACAAGTTTTATCCTTAGAATTTATTTCAAACTTCTGCTGGAATACTTTCCTTAGCAAAATCTAGCACCTCTTAATTAGTTTACTTTTCCTTAGGATTATTTTTGACTTGTTGTCTTAACCTTTATTTCCTTAGTGGAAATTTCGAATCACATGTTGTGACTTGGTCCTTAGTCATTTTGGACCATCTTGTTTGCTTGCATTTCCTTAGAGCATTTACATAAGCATGGCATGCATAATTAAGTCCTTAGTATTATTTTATACTTTTCACATGACTTACTCCTTAGAAATTTTGAGGATGCATGGTAGATCTCTTGACCTCTCTAGTCAAAACCACTAAGTTAGAAGTTAGTGGAAACAATGAAGGACCAAAGAAGGACATAGCATGAAAACAAGACTCCAGAAGCATCTCCAAGAAGAAAGGACTTAGAAGAAATCAAGAGGAAGTTCATGAAGACCAACCAGCTACATTTTCTAAGTCTCCTTTCCTTTCTCTCTTTTCCTTCTTTTCTTAGACTTCATGGTGACTAAGTTATATTCAAGACCAATCCTGATGCTGCCAACAATCAAGTCTTCAGAACCATCAAGTCTACAATTTTTCAATAAATCAACACAAGGAAAGCTACAAGGAAGCAAGGAGAAGATTCTTCGAAGACCAACTACTATCTTCTTTCTTTCTATTTTTGTCTCACTTTGGACATAGACCAAGTCCTTGGTGTTTAAGACTAAGTAGTGCTAATTGAAGACCATTGAAGATCAATGAAACTACAAAGGAGTTGAAGATATTTTGAAGATCTAACATGTGAAGACTTGAACTAGCTTTACAACTTTTCAACTTGTTATTTCTCAAGTTTACTTTTACTCTACCTTGACCTTGCCTTAGCTGAATGGGATAATGTTATTTTGTTGTCTCTCCCTTATTTTGTTTTGCTTGTCTTTCATACCACAATTCTTTGTATCATCCTGCATCGCATGCACATCATAATTTTTCTAAGTGTTGCATTTATGATTGTATGTTTATTTGTGGTTTGTTTGACTTGTTAGAAATTCCGAGAGAGACGAAAGTGGTTGCAACTGCTACTACTACACTTCTGTTTGCCAAGGCAAGTGGCACACCCCCATAAATTTCCTAAGTATTTTATATGCATTACTTAGTGTATTTCTTATATGCATGTGTTGGATAGTATTTATTGCTATATGCTAAACCCACCATACCTTTACTCTAGTTGTGTCTAGAATCCCTTTTGATAACTTAGTAGATTATTGGATGCTATGCAAATGTGTTTTCCTTAAAGCTAAATTCTACTAAGTAATTTATCACCTGGGTGGACTTGGTTATGAAAAGATGGAAAGGTTGAGTGTCATCTCTTAGGGGTGACCTCTAAGGGATGGTCACTTGTGGTTGCCACCCAGGGTATTAAGGGGCCAATGTTTTCTCTAAGTGAAGATTGCTTACCGTGCAACCATTAGTCATATGGGCTCTGACTTGATGGATTAAGTTGCGTGGACTCGTCCCGTCTTGACAGGTGGTGGTAGATGGTTAGAATGGGAACGGGTCAAGGCGGCATGGGATGAGGAAATGCTTCTGAAAAGTCTCGTCTCAACTCTCTCCTTTTCCTTAGCACAAATTGAGTGCTTGAGGATAGTTTGGGTTTGTTGGGTCTAATGGTGAAAGTGCACAACCTCTGCAGAGTTAAAAACTAAGTACTTAGCCGTGTCCCCGGTTACGGACAATTTGAGCAGCTGATCAAGGATTCAACGGAGGCTTCATCATTCCAATTTCGAAAGTAAAACTTGATGGTGAACAAGGGTAGATGAGACTATGGTCTTATACCATATCGTCTCCAACTTTTGAAGAAAATGTTTTACAAAGTGTTAGGCAAAATTGGCATTTGTGCAAAATAGCCTTGAACTCCACCAGCCAAATATGCATATAGGCTATAGAGTTATTCCATTAAGTGTCCACATAGTGTCACTTGCCAGATCCATTTTTAATGGTATCTGACCCACTCTGTTGCAAAATTTTATTTTGTTGCAGATTGTTCCGACGACGAGTGAGTTTCGTTAAGGTTTCGAGTCTGCAACCAACATGTTTTCGCCTGTGGCACATGCAAAGGATGAGGACTCCATGAAGATTATTATTTCCGCTGCTTTACTCTTTCAAGCTAGCTTTATGCTATGCAAGTTGTAATGAATATTTTACCAAGTCTAGATCATTCGATGTAATGATGATACTTTGTTGTGATACTACATCTTAAACTGTGTGTGCAAATGAAACGATCCAGGGGTTTGCACTATACACAGGTACCTTGCCATATTTTAAGTGCAGGTACGTTACAGAAAAGCTATTAAAACGGTTGTAAACAATATAGGAAAATAGGACCGGGGTCCACAGTTCACTACTGGCGTCTCTCTAAAAGATAAACATGTTGGGTAATCAAATTACAGCGAGGCAATTTACAAACATGAGCGCAACACAATACTATCATGACACAAAGTGCACCGTTTCATCTAATATGGGCATTACGACAAAATAGATAGACCGTTATCCAACTGCATCTATAACTAACAATCCACCCCGGGATCGCTATCCAGCCTGTCACTCGAAAGTATTAAGTTGCAAGCAACATATAATTGCAATAAGCATGGTGCGTAATGTAAGCAATGGTTACAACATATAGCAATAGACACCATTGTTTTATCCCTAGTAGCAACAACACATCTCAAGTCTTAATCGTTTCTGTCAACTCGAGCTCAGACAAGAGAGGCTTGAACCCACTATCTAGCATAAATACCCTCTCTAAGATACTAGCAATTACTACGGGCAAAGCATCCACAAGCATCGGAGAGCATGCAAGATCATAAATAAAACATATGTTAAATAAACTGAACAATAATGTCATGACTCCATAATTCATCGGATCCCCGCAAACACAACATGTAGCATTACAAATAGATGATTTTGATCATGTTAGGCAGCTCACAAGATCTAAACAATGGAGTACAAGAGAGAGACAACCATCTAGCTACAGGCATGGACCCGTAGTCCCGTGGTGGACTACTCACGCATCACTTCGGAGGCAGGCATGGTGGTGTAGATGCCTCCGGTGACGATCTCCCCCTCCGACAGGGTGTCGGAAAGAGCTTTAGGACCCTCCCGATCTAGGGTTGGCGACGGCGGTGGTCTCGGATGTTTTCTGGAAAATATGATCGGGTACGGAGGGTTTTCGGGAGGAATAGAATTTATAGGCGAAAGGTCAACTCGGGGAGACGCCCGAGGGCGCCAGGTGGGCCCTAGGCGCGGTCAACCCTTTGACAGCGCCTGGGTGGCGTCTGGGGGCTGTGGAGCCCCCCTGTAGCTCCCCTTCTGGCTCCGTCTTTGTTTCTTCGTAAAAATAATTTCATTAAATTTTCAGCCAATTCTGAGAAAATTCCCCAACTAGCTTTTCTGAAACAAAAAGACAGCAGAAAACAGGAACTGGCACTGGGCATCTGTTAATAGGTTAGTTCCATAAATCATGCTAAAATGATATAAAACATTATAAAAACATGTGGCAATGTTATATAACAAGCATGGAACAATCAAAAATTATAGATACGTTTGAGACGTAAGTTTTACCAGCAGCGCGTTAGTAGCAGCATGGGTGAGCATGCTGCCAATAAGGGTTTTCGGCACGTTGCCACTTGGCTTTTTCCTACTAGTGGTCTATTCTATACAGCAAGCCAGGCAAAAAATGGCACTTGGGAGGAGCCGAGAACTTCCATACAATTTTCTCAAAGGGGCATTTCATGGAGCCAAGAAGTTGGGCTTCGTAGGCCGTGCTTGGAGTAAACACGGTCAGACGTTAGAGTCCAAGTGATTGTGTCCTCAGTGTCCGGGTTTGAGTGTAGGATGGATTTTTTATAAATTTCTAGCTAAATAGTTTCATGTTACTGTACTTGAGTGCCATTTTCCAAACTTCCTTCGAAAAGGAGAGCATGCTCCCAGCAATTTCCTAAATGGACCAACGAAATATGAACCACTAATAGTTATTCTTTCAATCCCCTTTAGGCATCTCAAATAACGAGAGCATGAAAATAGATAGTATGGTAGTGTTAAATGCTGATTGAATATGAATTAGTTTTTGACCAACTGACTAGATTTTAATTGCTCTAGGTACTCAAACGCTTTTGGAAGTGGTCTTCTACTTTCAATTCACTATTTCACCAAGGGTTCATGGGATCCCAAGAATCATATGCAACACAAGATTGCGTGAGCCTGTCATTCAGGAATTCTGGATGAATTATAGAAAAATCAAATTTATTCATGATAAACGACATTCAAATTCGGTCATATTTTGCATAGGTGTCCATGGCAAACAAAATAATTCATGGAGACAAACAAGGTGGTATGAAAGTTGTAGGTGCACATATACCGGAAAATGTTATTTGCTCCCGAGCACCAGTGATCCTGGTGTTTTAAACAATTCAAAAAATTACAAAATTCAAACAAATATGAAAACAATCAAGAATGTCGTCAATGATATATCCTACAAAAGTACAAAATTTCATGTTCAAATACTTGGTATTCTGCTCTACCCAAAAATGATAAATCTGATAAAATTGGAGATTTGAAAATAGAAATATTAAGATCCACACTTTTGCCATTTTTGTGTTGCCCAAAATACAAAGTATGTGAACTTGATTTTTTGCATGTTTGTGAGATACATCATTGTCTACGTCCGTGATTTGTTTCAGAATTTTTTTTTGAGGAAGGATCCGACCCAAATATACAGGAAACTCAGTATAAATTACAGCCAGGTCCAAAGGAAAAAGGAAATTACACGACGACCCAGAAATTTACACAAAGCCCCCTGAGTCGCCTGAAGAGATCACAGCCGGATCCACATCGCTCCCCAAGCCTCCTAGACGATGACGGTGACGCCGTACCGTTCGCCGGCGGGAAGTGGACGCCGCCACATTAAACTCGTAATTTTTTTTCGTTTTTTAACACAGCAGGATCACCGGTGCTCGGGAGCACGAAATTTCCTCCCCACATATACTGCTAATATAAAGAAAGAAGCACATATCATGCTAATATTTTCCTTGCAAGCATGTATGACGCCACCTGTTTCTTCGCTCTTCCTACCTTTCTTTTTGGGCGCATGTCGCATGCTCCATTTTGTCCAAGTGCTTGCACCAGAACAAGAACGCCACCAACCTAGCAACCAGAGTACCTTTTTTGGGGGCAATATTTGTAAGCAGGAGTCCAGGACAATGTCAAAATTAAGCTACATGAACTCGCAAGACAAGCACATAGAAAACGTCACGCAACGGAGCAATGGACGACCCACTCAAATTGCAAGACACGAAGCAAACAGCGACTGGCCGGCTAAACAACGCCACACGTACTTCCCCCGGACGCCACGCCCTTGGCGCGCCACCCCCACTCCTCTTCCCGTCCCCATCACGGTCCCGCTACCTCCACGTCTAACCCGGCCGCCCGCATGCACGTGCCGCACCCGCACCGCCTATATAGATGCCCCGATCCCGGGGACGAGAGCACATCAGCACACACAAGTCAAGTCACCGAAACCTGCTGCGGATCAGATCAGTGATCCTACTATCGTGGCGTGTGTAAACTAGTCGCAGCTCCGAACTCTCGTGACCATCCTACGTGCGATCCGTTCCCAAGTAGTGTTGCCATGGTTGCTGTGCCGGCCACCTTCGTCGTCTTCATCGCCTTGGTGGCGGTTGCTCTGTGCGGTGGCGTCGGCCGAGCGCAGGACATGGACAACGAGTGGGCGCGGTACCGCGGCTTCGGCGGCGGCGGCGGCACGATGCTGCCGCAGTCGGACGTGGACCTGCTGGAGTTCCCGCTGAACCTCGAGTACCTGGAGGCGGAGTTCTTCTGCTGGTCAGCGTTGGGCTATGGTCTCGACGGCATCGACGCCAGCCTCACCGGCGGCGGCCCGGCCCCCATCGGTGGCCAGACCGCCGCCCTTACCCCCTTCGTCCGCGACGTCGCCACCCAGTTCTGCTACCAAGAAGTCGGCCACCTCAGGTATGCAAATCAGTTAACCTCACAATTCGATCAATCGAACTCTCTCAAATTATCAACAGAGAAGTAGCATGCGATTTATGGACTTTGCGAGTGTGTGTATGAGCAGGGCGATCAAGCAGACCGTGATGGGGTTCCCTCGGCCGCTGCTAGACCTCAGCGCGACAAACTTCGGCAAGATCGTGGAGCAGGCCATGAACACGACGCTGGATCCGCCCTTCAACCCCTACGAGAACAGCCTCAACTTCCTCATCGCCTCCTACATCATCCCCTACGTTGGCCTCACCGGCTACGTCGGCGCCAACCCCAAGCTCCTCACCCCTCAGGCCAGAAGGGTACGTATATGCGCTACACGGCTACACCACAGGCGTGATCACTCTACCCCTACGACTCTCTCACCCTTGCTGCCATCGTGAGGCGTATCGGTCACACACACAAACTGCGTGCATGTTTCCATATTGATATTCCCAATTTCCAATTACATGTACGTGATAGTTAACTGATATTAATTGTGCGCAGCTGGTGGCGGGACTGCTGGGCGTGGAGTCGGCGCAGGACGCCGTGATCCGGGCGCTGCTGTATGAGCGCGGGATGTCGCGGGTGGCGAGCTACGGCGTCGGGGTGGCGGAGGTGACGGCGCACCTCTCCGAGCTGCGGAACGATCTGGGGGGTAAGGGGATCAAAGACGAAGGTCTCGTGGTGGCGCCGGGGCAGGGGCCCGAGGGGCAGACGGTAGGGAACATCATCGCCGGCGACCGCTTCTCGCTCGCCTACGACCGCACGCCCGAGGAGATCCTCGCCATCGTCTACGGCACGGGGAACCCCGCCCAGGCCGGCGGGTTCTTCCCCCAGGGCGGCGACGGCCGCATCGCCAAAGGGTTGCTCATGTAGTCGATCGTATCAGTCGAGGGTCTCGGCATAGATACATCAGGATTGTTGTGTTCTCGCAAACTGTAGACTATACATCATGCATGCATACATGTGTGTGTTGTCCTTACGGATGAAATTGGGTATGTACATGCATGTTGGATGCTAATAATCAATAAAAGGACTTATGCAAGGAAAAAAGAATTATGACCTGCGTTTGGTGGCTCTCGGTAGTATTTGTGAAAGTCCAGATCTGCGCAATTTCGAATTGATCAAGTTCCTTTCTCTCACATTTTTTTCAGTGGAGTTTCTTTCTCTTAGAGGGAAGTTTTTTGTTTCAGGGTTTCTCTTAAGGGAAGTGACAAAACCTGTCTCGCTGTCTCTGGCTGCCTGGCACATAGAACAAAGCCCGTTAATAGTTGGGCCGACTGTTCTGGCCTATCATGTTATTTTTAGAGTCTGGGCCTATCATGTTGCTAGGTATATGTGTAGGGAGAAAATGGTTTTCCTTTCGGGCTAAAAATGGAAGAAGTGTTCAACTTCTGAGATGTGAGTCATGACTCTTTGCCAAGTCCTGGTGAGGTCATCTAAGAAAATCTTGGTGGGGTGCAACCTGTCCTCATAAGTTCAATTCTTGGATTGAGAGCACGTAAATTGCGCCATCATATGCATTGCGCTATCAGTGGTAAACAATTGTCGCGTGGCCAGTCAAAAAAATTAATATTAAATTGGAATAGGTGGTGATGGTATGGTACATAAAAAAACCAACAATGATAGGGAAAAACTGAAAGTAGTGATCAGCGGTCCGAAAGCTAAAAAAACAAAGGTGGAGTCCTCCCAATCGGTATTTTTGAGAACTTCCTGTTGCAAGATGGTTAGGAGGGTGGTTGTACCCCACTCCACTAGAGTTTAAACCCTAGATTTGACACACTGATGTTTCTCATTTAGGCAGAATATTCTTCAATGGGAGGCGACGTTCCCGTCAATAGCAAGACGCCTGTGGTGAATTCGTCAATCTCAAGACTCAACCCGCCGACTCAGTCTCTCGGAAGTGCTCATAGGGGTAGACATTGCGTGTGTGCGTTCATAGGGGTGAGTGTGTACATATATACTGCGTTTGTGTTTCGCAAAAAAAAATAAACTTATCATCGTGGATCGGACTAGGACGCAAAAAAACTGTAGTCCTCCTGATCGGTGCGTACACGAGATCAGGCATCCGGGTCCCATGATTGGGTACGACAGCTTGCTCCCAGGCTGCTCAAAACAGAGATTAATCCAATCATACAGGACGACCCTAATTAGCAAACAGGGATAAAAATCTAAATCACCGATACAGTCAAATTAAATGAAGACAAATTATTGTTCCGGCAGCAACATGCTTGTAGGCCTCAATATCCTTTGATGAGAACATCACCGTACGAGTTTGCAAAAGATGGGTCGTTGACAATGATCCATGCACTGTGCAACAGTTCACCTCAGTTAGGATGTAAACGGATAGGATAATTTCCGCATCGTATTCTATTACGAAACCTTTTGGAAGAATCCATATCTGGTTTTAAGGAATCTGATTCCGAACTTGACACCCGGATACGATATAGGATATGGTATGTCAAATAGCTCCGAATGTGGATTATCCGAAAATTAAATAGGATAATCCGATGGTTTTAATCCGAATAATTGAACTTTCTACCGAAATGTCTAACCTAATAGAGCATAATTTGTATTAAGTGAGTTGTCGAGTTCATCTTTTGAATAACAACTGAGTACAGTTTTTTAGGTTACAAGGTTATTGAACAATATGCTCCAGTTCCGTTCCAAATCCGTGATCACAAATATCTGTCTCCAAATCCGATACCGGTCATTATCTGCTCTGCTCCGAATTCGAAGAAAAAATGTGGTAAAGGTTATTGTATAGACGAAATCTGATTTTTTTTTTTACATGGGCTATTGAACCAGACATGGCGGCCCACGTTACGAGAAACTCAAGCTCTGGCTGCTCCACGAGCCTCCACATTTAGAAGCTCTTCGCTCGTGTCTCGTGTGTAATCATGTTGCTTATCCATGTTGATGGATGGATTAGCCACCCGTCAACAGCGAGGCGCCTGTGGTGACTTCGTCAACCTCAAGATCTGCCGGCTCGGTCCTTCAGAGGTGCTCATAGGGGTAGGGTGTGCGTGCGTGCGTTCATAGGGGTGAGTGTATGTGCGTATTTGTGAGCGTCTGTGTTGTACTGTGTTCTCAAAAAAAAAAAAAAAAAAATAAGCAACATGCATAATTGCAATACTTGGTCAAGCAAATGCGCATGGGCCCAAGCCTGCCTAAGTATGGTCGCGTGAGGAGCCTGGCAGCACCAAGAAACATCGAGACGGCGCATCTTCTATTCGGCCGCCGCCAATAAATTCCTATTCATGCACTAGGGTTCGTTTTGGATTTTATTCGTCTACGCTCGTAGCGGCTCGTTCTCAAGACATTCTTTTGAAAACCTAAACTTTTATCTATTGATATTATTATTCATTTAGCATATCCGTAATTTTAGATTGGTTACGCTATTTTTTTGCTTGTTCTTTATTTGCACACAGAAAAAGTAATTCGTAGGCAGGTTGATCAGGTCGTTGGCTCGGGTGATAACATCGTGGAGTTGGTTCAGCCATTGACTTGGATATCAGTTGTGTACGGTTCTCCCTGTAGGGTTGGTAGCCAAATCATGAGAGTCAAATCCTACAAAAAATCATAGCTATCCTCTCTCATCGAGAACGCAAGAGAACATCACTTTGTTCACTCCTTGTAATATGAATTGCACTTCGTACTCCAAGCACAAATTAGACCCAACTGAACTAAATATTATAATTTGTACAAAAAAATTATAATTCTTGCAAATTATTTCTGCATACCACAATATTAACTGTTGGATTGTCACCAACATTAACATCTATAAATTTCTGGTATTTATTTGCAATATTGACCATACATAAGTACTGCTAAAAAATTAGTTGTAATGTTTTTTCTTCTACAATTGTAAATAATATCTCCAAACAAACTTTATTGTGCTAAGTTGTTTTAACTTTTTCTGAACTGCATGTATCTAAACTTATTTCATTGTGTTCACTCACTCATTTCAGTCTATATATAGTTCAAGCTGAAATATCCAAACATCTTATAATCCGGGACGAAGGGAGCACTACTAGGAAAAGGGTTATAGGTGGGTTGGCATTCTGTGGCGCACCCTTAATTGGTGCGCCACAGAAATATTTCTGTGGCGCACGGAAGAAGGTGCGCCACAAAAAATTTGGCCTTTCTGTGGCGCATCTAACAGACATGCGCCACAGAAATCGGACATTCTGTGGCGCATGGAAGCAAATGCGCCACGGAATCTCATATTTCTGTGGCGCATTCCCACCCGTGCGCCACAGAAATAGCGTGGGTCCCACGTTCCAATTATTGGGCCAGGTCCATCTGGGGAGATTCTGTGGCGCATGTGGCCCAGTGCGCCACAAAAAGTTCATTTTCTGTGGCGCACCATCCGCCATGCGCCACAGAATATTGGATTATTTGGCGCACCCAACACGGTGCGCCATAGAAAGTTGACATTCTGTGGCGCACCGAGATGCGTGCGTCACAGAATGTTGGCCCAGATCCACAAAAAGGTGGCAGCACCCACTTTCCCCATGTGACATTCTTCATTCCCCCCCCCCCCCCCCCCCCCCATGCATCTAGCTCGAGCTCCTCCTCTCTCCCATGGCATTTTGACCATCCTATTATCCATTATTTGTTGTTAAACTTACTTTGTTTGACATAGAATTGGTGAGGGCTTGGGGAAAGCCTCCATATATATTCTCCTCCTATCTTTTTGTCCACTATTTTCCCTCCATCACCACACACTCTCTCTCATCGATCACGGTCACGTCTCGGGAACGGATCTAGATCTACTAGGTGGGTATTGTTGGATGGGTGTTTGTTAAAGGCATGAGAAACTTGTCGGCGGGCGATTTGTGTGTGTGGTTTGCATGAAGCAAACTATTTGTTGAACGGATCTATGCATGAAACTTGTGTGTGTAGTTTGCATGAATCTTTGCTTGTTGTTGCTTGCGCCGGCGTGGTGCATGGATGTTTGCCGAAATGTTGATTCATTTCCATTTCGGTAAATTTTTGCACCACATATGTCCTACTTCTAGGGGAAGTCATGCCGAATTTTTTCGTCGAACATTTCCGACTTAATAACACATACTCTATATGTATACCGTGTAGGCGACCATGGTCATGAAGATGAGCTCCAGTCGAATCAACAACTACAAGGAAGAAGCGAAGGCGGAAATGATTCGGTGCAACAAGCGCCACATACGATGTCCGTGTAGAAGTTGCAAATTTGTGAGATGGATCGACCCTGATTCCGGACTATTGGAGGAACACCTGCTCAGGCGCGGTTTCATGGAAGGCTTCAATGAAGCGCCGACAGCAAATGTTGCGCCGACAGCAAATGTTGCACCTGAAGACGAGGGCGGGCATGATGATCGTGACGAAGGAGATGCCGACGGAAATGGTCATGATGAAGGAGTAGATGGTGGTGGAGAAGACGCGAACACGCCGCAGAGCTCGCTAATGTCGGCCTTGATGGAGTCTCATGTTCAAGAACTGCTCCTTAAGCAGGCGAGGACCGTTAGAGAGAAAGCCAAGCTGGCGCAAATGGAGATAGACGGGAAGACTCCGTTGTATCCAGGGTGCCGGCCACAGGATACGCGCTTGCAAGTAACGCTTGATGCTCTGGAGATGAAGTCAGGAAACAAATGGACCGACGTGAGCTTCAACAAGAACATGAAATTCTTCCATGAGCGTCTTCCCGAGGGGAACACATTGCCAACTAGTATCGAGGAGGCCAAGAAAGTCGTGTGCCCTCTTGACCTACCGCACGTTAAATACCACGCCTGCATCAATGATTGCGCAATTTATCGGGGCGAGTACGAGGACAGAACCACATGTCCGGTGTGCGGCCAAGGACGGTACAAGAGCCGTGGGAAGAAAGGTCCTCACAAAGTGGTATGGTACTTTCCTATCACTCCCCGTCTGCAGCGGTACTTCGTGGACCCTAAGGAAGCAAAGCTCATGCAATGGCACGCGGAAAGGGAGAAGCCTGAAGAAGATCCGGAGAAGGGCAGGATCCTTACACACCCTGCAGACGCTAGCCAGTGGCAAGAGTTGGACGCCGTCGGAAATTTCGGAGGCGACGCAAGGAACGTCAGGCTCGGTATGAGCACCGATGGACTCAATCCGTTCGGCAACCAGAGTAGCACGCATAGCACCTGGCCCGTGTTTGTATGGCCTTACAACCTTCCCCCGTGGTTGTGCACGAAGCAAAGGTATATACACATGAGTCTTCTCATTCAGGGACCGAAACAAGCAGGTGTCCACATACATACGTATCTCGCGCTGTTGGAAGAGGAGTTAGCCACGTTGTGGGCGACCCCAGCACGTACGTGGGATGCCTACACTGGAGATTATTTCCCCATGAGAGCCGCGCTGCTCACGACGGTGCAGGACTATCCTGGTTGCTCATATGTATTGGCCCAGGTAAGCCACGGATTCTGCGCATGTGTCAGGTGCATGGACTCAACCCCGCATCTCCAGCCACCAAGAAATCCAGGGTCTTTGAAAACCGTGTACCCTGGGGCTCGAAGGTGGCTTCGCATGGATCACCCGTGGAGGAAACGCGGTGACCTGTTTAATGGTAAGGACGAGCCCGAAGGACCGCCGATCCCGAGGAGCGGCACGGAAATCGATGAGCTGTTGAATAATTGGAAGGAGTGCCCCGCGCCGGGAAAGAAACGACCGAAGGTAGATCCGCTGCTGGGTGTATGGAAAGCGAGGTCTGTTTTCCACAACTTGCCCTACTGGAAGGTCCTCAAGACGCCACATAGCCTCGATATGATGCACATTACAAAGAATGTCACCGAGAGTCTTCTTGGCACTCTTTCCAACATGCCAGAAAAGACCAACGATTCCAACTACTGTGGAGAGGTGGTGCCAATGTTCCGTGTAAGATGGGCCAAGGACATCGTCAAAGAAGGCCGGTATTTCACCACCATGGTAATACCCGATGCCAAATCAAAGAACGCCTCCGCGAAAAATGAGCCATGGGTACTCGCTAGCCAAGTTGAGCAATGCTTCTTCATTACCGACCCGTCAAAGCCTAGCCGTGTTGTCGTGAGGAGGGGCAAGAGGAGCATCATCGGAATGGAAGGAGGCGCCACCGAGCAAGAATTGGACAACGAGCCAAAGACCGAGGAGGAATTCGACAAGTTCTTCGACATGCCTACTACTAGTACACAAAGAAGGAAGACCTCTCTACCTACCAAAGGTTGTCCGTTCACGCGAAGAAATCTCAAGGTCACCGGCCTAAAGTTTTCAACCGCGAAGAAGGGAAAGAAGAGAATCTAGCTCACGGAACCGAGATGAAGAATACTTTTTTGGTGTATTTAATTTGTGTGTGTGTGTGAGACAATGCAAGCATATATATGTATGGGACATTTGGTGTGAGACAATGCAAGAGTTATGTATTCAGTGAACTAAATATGTATGAGACATATTGTGTGTATTTTTTGAAACAAATTTAACCAAAAATATTTTAAAGAAAAAAAATTTATCATATTCTGTGGCGCATCCGTTAGCTGATGCGCCACAGAATTATCATATTCTGTGGCGCATCCCCTAGCTGATGCGCCACAGAAGTATCATTTTCTGTGGCGCATCGGTTAGGGATGCGCCACAGAATATGATAATTCTGTGGCGCATCAGCTAGGGATGCGCCACAGGAATTGTTTCCACCCGCTTACATGTGGGCCCTGCCCGCGCTGCCTCTCTCTATCCAAATTTCGCTGTGAACCGCCGCGCGCGCTCTCTCGAGTTCCCTCGCCGTCGACGCACCGCCACAACTCCCCTGCGCCATCTCCGCCTCGACGCGCCCGTCCTCGATGCCACCCTCTGCCGTCGTCGCCCGCGCCGCGCCCGGCGACCTCCCCTGCGCCGTCTCCGCCTCGACGCGCCCGTCCTCGACGCCACCCGCACCGGACGCCGCCTGCCCCGCCTGCTGCCCGTGCTCGACGCGCCCCGGCCGTGCTCGACGTGCCCGCAGGTATCCCTCCTCCCTCCCTGCCATCTTCCTCCTCCTCCTCCTCCCTCCCTGCCAACTTCCTCCTCCTTCCTCTCCTGGAACCTCCCCGATCCCCTCCTGCACACTATGTGCTTGTGGAAATGCTTAAGTCAAATACTTCCTTGTCCAGCTAAATGTTCTTTACAGTTTAGGACTTTTGCGCTTATTTATTTGTATGTTGTTTGCTTGTAATTGTTAAGTCTTTGTATGCAATTTTTAGTATTTTGTATTTCCAACATCTTCTACATCCTACTGCCACCATGTTCTCGGTCCCGAACTGAGCTGTAGATTTCTAAAAATTAGCTGTGAAAAACCTATTATGGAAAAACTGTTGTGAGCTAACAAGTGTGGTAAAGCAGAAAGTTCATCGATATCTGTATACTATAGTTCATCGATATCTTGACTAGGTGACCTAGGCCGCACTCTAGGTGTTGAATTCATGGTGGCAGTAGGTGTAGAAGATGTTTGCTAGGATGTGGCAGTAGCTAGTAGCCTAATTTAGTTTGCTAGGATGTGGCAGTAGGATGTAGATGCAAAGTGGATTTCCTTGTGCTTGCTGTTGGACTTCCTTGTGCTTGCTGTTGGATGTGGCAGTAGTTTGCTAGGATGTGGCAGTAGGATGTAGTAGTTTGCTAGGATGTGGCAGTAGCACAAGTGAAGTTAATTTATTCACAAGTTTTGACTTTTTTATGTACTATGCAGTTTGAAGAGGAGACCTCGACGCTGCTGTTCCGGAGCTCATCGACAAGTGGTGAGAAATTATGGATGTGTTGTGAATGGTGTTGATGGATATATATGTGTCCACGACCATCGTGTCGTGGTTGTTTGTGCTCCGACCATCGTGTCGTGGAGATGCCGGCCGGAGTTATGGATATTTTTTGTGAAATGCTTGCAGGTACCCCGTGAGGCCCTTGAGATTGCCGGAACGTCGATTAACTTCCGTTCCGGAAAATTCGGGTACTCCATATGTCCTATTTTTAGCAAAGGCCATGCCAAAAAAATTCGTGAAATTTAGCATGACTTTGATAAAAATAGGACATATGGGGTATTGCGGCTAATGCATGGGCCGGGTATCTTAGTACTAAATTAAGTGATGCTTTGTTATATTTGTTGTACTAACATTTTGACTCTTTTTAATGTAGTGCAAAAATGTCCTCCGAGGCCGGTCCTTCTGAGAAGCACATGAGCGTCGAAGAACAAGCTAGACAAAAGAACATATCGTTCTGGGAATTGAACCCGCAGATGGAGGATGCGGAGGCCGCCGAACTGGCTCGTGACGGCGATGGTGACTTTCAGTTAGAGTCTGCCGAAGACACCACCACCACCGATGGAGAACCCACCAGCACGGATGTCGGGGGTGGTGACCACACGGATGGCGGTGGTGGTAGTAACCCGCCTGCTAAGAGGCCTGCTAAGAGGCTTAAGAAGCCGAGGAAGGACCGGACACCGCAAGCGGTCGGCAACATCATAGACACGTTCACTAAGGTCTCCTTAAGTGGCCAACCACTGGAGCCTAGGGACATTGCAAAAGGGTACGGCATGCAACTAGGGTGCATCCTCTGGGAAAACGCATCGATCAACACGTATGACCTCAGGAATCCGGAGAATGAGGCTTTGCGCAATGACCTCCTCAAGAAGCTTCACAAACGATATATTTTCCCGGCTGATGGAAACAAAAAGGTGGACAACTTCGCCATCACGAAGATGAACACCGCCTTGACAAGCTGGAGAGGCCGGGTGAAGGCGAAGATTCTTGAAAAGGGTCTTAGCTGGGAGGAGATCAGTGCCAAAGAGCCATACCTCGAGAAAGACGATTTCGATATATTCAAGGCATCCTTGTCATCTCCGGAGGCTGAAAAATGGACCGAGTGGGGGAAGAACATGCGGGAACTGAACTTAGGTAACCACCATTTGGGAAGCGGCGGTTACGCAGGAAAAAAGCCCGTTTGGGACAAGGAGGATGCCGAGGTTGCGAGACTTGGGAAAGAGAACCCGTGGCATAAATTCACGGACGAGCAAGTTAGGAACTTTGTTCGGTCCCGCTACTATCTGAAGCCGGGGACGGGGGAATTCGTTACCGACTATGAAGATGTGTTGGAATTCGAGAAAAAGCTGGTAAGAAACTTAATTACCGTGGATATCTCAAAGTCCATTTGCGTTGATTTCTACATGGGTTCACGTTTATTTCCTTTGTCCGCAGGCGGCTGAGTTGGAGATTGAGGCTGAGGCCGGCCCGTCGTCCCAGGAGCCTCCGGCCGGCCCGTGGGACACGACTTTCAACCGGGTGATGAACGTTCACAAGGGGAGGGACAAGTCAAAGCCGCCGACGTCAGCTGGCCGTGTGATCGGCTTTGGTACGGCGATGAAGTTCACCGAGTACTACAGCACGGACACCGAGAAGAAAAAGGAGAGGAGGAAGCCGGCTAAAGATAGAGCCGAGGTTCTCGAGCTAAGGAAGAAGCTGGACGCACTAGAGGCCGAGAAGGTGGACTCCAGCGTGGTGGACAAGCTAGTGGCCGAGAAGGTGGAAGAGAAGCTCCGGGCTTTGTTACCCGATGCATTGGTGCAGGGGATAACTGCTTGGCATGCGGGAGGTCAGCAGGGGCCGATACACGTGCCCAGCTTCGCCGGCAGCACCTCCAGCAATAACGTGTCGCCGTTCCTGCCGACCCCACCGGTGCCCCCTGCCGTGGAGCAACATACACCAACGCCGGAGAATAATGATAATGCAAACGAGCGGCCGGAGATTGATAGGCCGGCCGCCGGCACCGGCGCCCTTGTCTCGACATTAGCCGAGCTCAACGCCGTCACCAAGGTAACTAATTAGTATGTGTGTGTGAGGCAATGGAAACATATATGTATGATCATGAATATATATGATACATTGTGTGTGAGACTATATATGCCTTATCTCATGGTGCCCGCTATGTGTTGACTCCCAGGACATGCCTTGCATACTCCTGCATAGGGTGGGTACCGACGGCGAGTTGAAGGAAGTCGCAAGGGCCTCGACCGTACAACCTTTGACCCGCGATATCCACAACGTCCGAATGAGCGAGCTCGTGATGAAAGTAAATGTGAAGGAGGTACTGCCTGAGTTCTGTGACATCGACCCCCCTAAGCAACCTCAGGGAGCCGAGAAACACATGAAGCTTGGCGAATGCGGGTGGTGGATGCTGGAGTACCTCGTTAGGGTCTTCCTGGCCAACAAGGAGAAGACCGCCCTTCTTCTGCCTTACTTTTTCTAGTAAGTACACATCTGCTCGCCACCGTCCTATCTTATGTCTTCTTGTACATTTCTTCCATCGCTGATCCTTTGTCCAACATTCTGCTTCAATTGTGTTGAGCAGGGACAAGTACTGCGCACTCATCCACGTATCCCCGAGGTGGTCCGTTGCCACTTATTTGGACTCGGGGAATAAATCCCAGCCGAGATCATACAACAGAATAAAGGGTGTTCTCGATGACGCTCTCGAGGCCTATGCCAAAAAGGGCGGCCCCTTCCATAAGAAGTCGGAATTTTTCACGGAGGACGACAACACACACAAGTTCTTGCATGGGACCGGATTCCATTGCATCAAGCAACTGGATGGCAGTGTGATGGAGGCCTACTATGCCCTCCGTCACCTTAAAACGATTGTCCGGGATTGCGAGAAAACGAAGATTGCATCTAATCTCGCGGAATACACCAAAATGGCGGAAAGTCTCACCGATGCTGATTATAGACAAGACTTCCATCGCATCCGGCTGCAGTTAACAAATATCATCCTCGACGATGTCATGCACGCCTCAGGGTCCTTCCACTTCCGCTTCGGTACGTAGGATGTATTATAAAAGATAGCCTTGATAAGCATTACTAGCTAGTGTGTACTTTTTTATAGAAGTGCATGTGTAGGGTTATATATTATATATATGCTATGCTATGAAACCCAAATAGGATAGCCATATGATTTCCAACCATGACAACATTGATTGATCGTCTTGCCTCTATACTTAGATGAACAAATTATACTCTATGTATATCACTAACCAATATATATCCCAATCCATCTTCAGCGTTGCCTCAGAGGGAGATGGAACAACGACTAGCGGCGCAGAGTGACACCAGGGAGTGGAGGACGAAAGGGGGCATTCTACCGTTCCCGGCGCCGCTCAAGAAGAGGAAGCCATGATCATGCATGCTCCCGCGCGCTCTTGCTCACCATCATCGCCGATGTGTGCTACATTTGATCCTAGTTAGGCGGTGAACACTTCATTTGTATTGTGTAGTGTGAAATGATGAACTTTTGTTTCTATCATAACTAATATATTGTGTAAATTAATATTCGGCACTTTTGTGACTATGTGTATGTATCTCGGGCACACTAAGTAATATGTGTGATGAAATAGTGATTAATGTGTGTCTGTTTATATACCTGTCAAATAATCTGTATTTCTGGATAAATCCTGTATATACCTGTATTTATACAGCAAAATGAAAAAAATACCTGTAATACTGTTTCATATTTCTGTGACGCACGCTTTTATTTTTTGTGGCGCACCACTTTCTGTGGCGCACCAGGCGTTGGTGCGCCACAGAATTCCTATTCTATGCGGCCTACCGAGCTATTTCTGTGGCGCACGGCCTCGGTGCGCCACAGAAAGTGGTTTTCTGTGGCGCATGCCCATGGTGCGCCACAGAAAACAAATTTTAGTGGCGACGATTCTGTGGCGCAACCAGCAATTCTAGGGGTGCGCCACTGATAGCCCTTCTCCTAGTAGTGGAGTAGTTTACAACAAAATTTTCTTATCAAAATATGTTTCAGCGATTGCGTAAACTATATATTTTAAACGTATTCATGAAAAGGATATATAAATATTATGACCTACCAAATATCTTAATGGTGTCTTCTAGTATTTGACTCCATAATCATACCGTAAATTCTGGAAAAAAAAGTTAAAGTATTGTCGTGATTCTTTTCTGATATATCCTGGATAAAAAATGTCTTATAAGTTATGTGGGATCATTAATAAGTTGCTTCTCCTCATCGGCGATGGTTGTTGTTCTGTTGTGCTGTTCCTGTGGGGAATTAGCACGACGACTTCCCGACTGTCTACAACAACAAGGTTTGCCTGACACAACAAGGTTTGCCTGACTCTAGTGAAGGAGGGGCAATGACAGCGGCGCGCCTTCGGCTCGCTTCATTGCTTGTAGTCGTCGCTAGGTGTTCTACGGATCTAGATCTAATTTTTATTATTTCTTGTGTCCTTTCTACCGCCTTGATAGCTGATGAATAGATCGAAAGTTTTTTCCCGCAAAAAAATTAATAAGTTAAAAATTTGTGCACCACATGTATTTGAATACATCGCATTCTGCTATACAAACATACAATTTAATTATTTTCTTGCTTCTCCCTCGCCTACGACCATGGAGAACACCATCGCAAGTGACCGCTTCTAACTCACCTACGACCACACACCCGAGGAGATCCTCGCCATCATCTACGGCAAGGGAACCCCGCCCAGGCCGGCGGGTTCTTCCTCTAGGGCGGCGACGACCACATCTCCAAAGGGTTTGCTCATGTAGTCGATCATATCAGTCGAGGATCGGCAAAGATACATCAGGATTGTTTTATTTTTTCGCAAACTTTAGACTATACATCATGCATACATGCGTGTGTTGTCCTTACGGATGAAATTGGGTATGTACATGCATGTTGGATGTTAATAATCAATAAAAGTACTTATGCAAGGCAAACAAAAAAAAAGGACTAACAAATTCTGACCTGCGTTCGGTGGCATTCACTAGTATTTTGTGAAAGTTCAGATCAGTACAATTTGGAATTGATGAAGTTCCATTAATTATCTCTCCTTTTCAGATTGATAAAGGCCTGTCTCGCTGCCTGTGGCTGCCTAACCCATGGAAAAAAGCCAATTAATCGTAGGGCCAACTGTTCTGGCCCATCATGGTTTTTATCAAGTCCAGGCCTATCATGTTATGGGTACCGTATATGTGTAGGATTCTTCAAAAAAAGATGTGTAGGAGAAAAATGATTTCTACCCTCAAAAAAAAAGGAGAAAAATGATTTTCCTTTCCCTCCAAACATGGAAGAAAGTGTTCATATTGTTGATGAAACCTATGTACGCACCACGTGCAGGTCCCACTCTTTTTTGGCGGGGTTTTCTCTCTAGATTTGGTACTCAACCGTCTACCCCTCTCCTCTAGCAAATTATAAAATCTCCCACATACCCATACCCATTGATTATAAAGATAACATTTACCTATTTCTTTGTGTCCTCTTTTTTTTTGCGAAAAAGACCACCGGTCTAATAATCATCCACAGCTGTATAAAACACACAAAAGTAATAAAAATTACAAATAGGTCATTCAACCACCTAGCGACCCTAAAGGCCCAGCGCACAAGAGCAGCAACCATCGCCAAAGATGAGAACCATAGATCGGAATAATCTGACCTGCAACCACACGGACGAACACGTAAACGGACAAGATCCCAGGAGATCCGCCGGATACACAACTCCACGCGCCCTCTGTTAGCGCTAGACGCACCACTAGAGCGGGGATAGGGCGGGGAGTACCTTATTCTGACACCGGGATGTAGCTGCCGTTTCACCACCTGGATGAATACACAAAAAACTGTAAACGGACCCCGGCCTCCCGCCGGCGAGAGGTCGGGGTCCGCCGCCCCTCCAAGGCCTATAAGGCCATCGGAAGCGCAGAAGACCGGCGACATCGCCGGTGGCCGGGACGGAAACCCTAGTCGCCGTGAGATCGCCTGATCGTCTATGCCCTCGTACGTACCGGTTCAGAAAGGCTCTTTTACTTTTCGTATTTGTGATTGTGCCGCGTATACGACAATTTTGACTATGCTCTCGCTACATGCCCATGGACCGGACTTGCTGGCAAAGGTTGGGGAACACGGTATTAGCACGTACCGCTCCACTGGCTGATTTTCCCTGAGGCTCCATCGAACAGGTTCTCGTCGTTCATCGCAGAGGTATAATTTAGATCTAATCTTGAAAATGGTTTCCTTTCCTGTGTCTCAATTCCCTTTTTTATCCAATTCTTTTATGGATTATTTGGCACTTACGATGAGCATTTCCTTCCCGAGATCTGAGCAGGATCGATGTCGCCGAACAATGTCGATGAATCTCGCCATGATGCATCCGATTCTACATGTGTCATTCAGATCTACGAGACGCTCTGGTGGCGGACGATCAGGACGAAATTAATTTTGGCCTTCTTCAGGCTATTGATGTACCAACGCTACGCCCGACCACCTGATTTTGTTTATGCAATTTGTTTTATTAGGATTATTTAATACCTACGATGTGGATTTCCCTTCCGAAAACCGAGTTGGCTCTCTGTCGCCGACCAATGTCGATGTTCTAGAATTTATGGGGACTTGTTGACTACACTGTAGGTAGTTGGTATAGAAACGCTTTATAGATGATCACGGTACAGTCGTGATGCACCAGATGTGTTACGCATCGTCTCGTTTCCAAATGAATGGACAAATATGAAATTGCCATCGAGACGTTTCATTATTTGCGTAAAAGTCGTCGGCGGCTGCCGTAGAGCCGCTCATCGTGTGTTGCCTGGTCGTCCGAGCCGCCAAGCCGCACGCCGAGCTCCACACTATGTTGCACCACGCTACCTCGCATGACTGCCGCTTGAGCTGCTCGCGGCCTCGCGTCATCGGCTCACGTCGTCGTTTCCGCCTGAGTTTGGCTCGATCCTACCATCTCGTCGTTGACTCCTTCTTGGTGCATGTGTAGGGGTACATTTCTCGGGGCAGCCTCATAGCCGTGGTCGTGCTACACGTGGTGTCGGCTCTAGTCGTGACGCGGTCTTGAGGCTCGATGTCCCACCTCCTCGCCATTCTTGACCAGAGGTTGGCGGTGGCACGGTCCAGGGTTTTCCTCTTACTCGCCTGGAGGGGACGATACAAGGGGTACCACGTTAATGTCCGGATTTGGCTTGTTGGTCATACTAACCCACAAGTCCTTGTGAGACGATATTCCTCCAAGAGGATGATAACCCACAAGTATAGGGGATCGCAACAGTCTTCGAGTGAAGTAAAACCCAAATTTATTGATTCGACACAAGGGGAGATAAAGAATACTTATAAGCCTTAACAGCCGAGTTGTCAATTCAGCTGCACCTGGAAAAGCACTAGTAACAGGGGTGATGCGAAAGCAGCAGTAATATGAGAGCAATAGTAACAGTAACACAACAGCAGTAGCAGTAACACAGAGGCGATGGCACCAGAAAATAGTTGATACTACTTCTAATGGCATATAGGACCGAGTGAGTATTTGATGATGAAAGATGGACCGGGGTTCCCAGCTATCTACACTAGTGGTAACTCTCAAATAACAAGTGACAAGTGTTGGTGAACAAATTACAGTTGGGCAATTGATAGGATCATAGCATTAAGACTGAACATCTAGTCTATTAATCATACGTAGGCATGTTTTCCATATATAGTCATACGTGCTCGCAATGAGAAACTTGCACAATATCTTTTGTCCTACCAGCCCGTTTGCAGCGGGGCCTCAAGGGAATCTACTGGTAATTAAGGTACTCCTTTTAATAGAGCACCGGAGCAAAGCATTAGCACTTAGTGAAAACATGTGATCCTCATATCTAAACCATCCCCTCCGGCTATCCCAGTTATTGTCACTCCGGGACCTCGGGTTCAGGACATAGACATGTGCAAACAACTTGTAGATACAATCTAAGCAATAATATATAGAGCTTAAATCTAAGATCATGCCACTCGTGCACTAGTGACAAGCATTAAACACAACAAGGTTGCAGCAACAATAACTTCACAAACATATTGATAGACTGATCATAATGTAACAATTCATCGGATCCCAACAAACACAACACCAATTACATCAGATGGATCTCAACCTCGCGAGCCTATGGTTTGGAGGCCGTGGGCCTCCCCCTGGCTTCCCCTTCTGGCTCCGTGTGTCCCTCGGAAAAATAGGAGGTTTGGCTTTTGTTTCGTCGAATTCCGAGAATATTGCCCGAACAGCTTTTCTGGAACCAAAAACAGCAGAAAACAGGAACTGGCACTGTGGCATCTTGTTAATAGGTTAGTCCCAGAAAATGTATAATAATGATATATAATGCATATAAAACATGTGACAATGATACATAAAACAAGCATGAAACATCAGAAATTATAGATACGTTGGAGACGTATCAAGCATCCCCAAGCTTAGTTCCTACTCGTCCTCGAGTAGGTAAACGATAAAAAGAAAATAATTTCTGAAGTGACATGCTACCAACATAATCTTGATCCAATAATAATGTAAGGCATGTGAGCTGAGATCAAATCATTCAAAGCAAATGTCTATAGTTGATATAAGAGATAATAAAGCAAGAGTCAAACAAGCTAAAAGTTTTCATGAACTATCGCTTTAAAGACATGAAACCGTACAAGGTTCATTAAAGATGGTTTAAGTATCCAGCGTAGAGTTCTATCCTTCAATCCAAGCATCAAGCAAATTTTCATAACATAGAAGGATTCAGCCAAGTAAACATAAACATGAACGTCATGAATCAACTGTTTCGAAGTCTACTCAACCGGTGAGCGCAAGCATTTGGTATTGGCACCAGGATGTTATGGCAAAGAGAACATTAATGGGGGTTTGGAAGGCCAATGGAAGAAAGTCTCACAAAGCTATAAGTGATCATTAGACAAGAGGAAGTCTTATAATCGAAGCTATGTAAGGAGTAGTGATTGCCATGCAACGGATGCACATAGAGCTATATGTGTATGAAAGCTCTCCAATGGAACTAGTGGGGGTGCATCCAACTTGGTTGCTCATGAAGACCTAGAGCACTTTTGAGGAAGCTCATCATTGGAATATACAACCCAAGTTCTATAGTGTAAATTCCCCACATAGTTATACTAGTAGAACATGAAAACTCTCTCACATGGAGTATAGGTGCTAAACATGAGCACAAATGATGACTATGAATACTGCAGGTGCTATAACATGAGCACAAGTGTGGATAAAGGATAGTAATGTTGCCCCCTTTTTCTTTATTCTTTTTTTTCTATTTTTTTTTCTTTTTCTGTTTCTCTTTTCGATGGCCACATAGCTCTTTTCACTTTCAGGGGCAACATTCTAATATGACAACACACTTTTTGGTACAATAACTCATAATGAACAAACATGATGTATGAAACTGTATGCCTCTGCCAGTGTAGCAGGATATGCAATGATCTAGCGTAACATGGGTAAACCACACATCAGCTGTATAGAATCATGCAAAGCAATATATAAGTGATGAATGACAACAAGTCATGTAATGTAAATGGAAGTTGCATGGCAATATATCTCGGAACAGCTATGGAAATGCTGTGGTAGGTAGGTATGGTGGTTGTTTTGAGGAAGATGTATAGGCTTATGTGTAGGAGAACAAGAGAAGTCCTCCCACGGGTTGGATGTACGGCGAAGTATGCACAACTCTCAATGTGAGCAGAAGGCAATGCACAGCACCGAAGAGGCTAGCAAATTTGGATGGTGGAAGTGCCAAAAACCGTAGCTTAACATTAGTCAAAAAGAACTCACAAGTTTATTGCAAACAACTAGCAGGTTCAACATTAAGAGCATGATTAAAATTCACTCCAAGAAGGGCCGTTCACGGCGGCACAAGTACCCCGTTAGATCCCTCGACCTTCAGCACAACTTAGTTACTATGAACTTTCAGACATGGAAAGCTATCAAGTCCAACTACACCTTCAACAATTTTAGAGTTTGTAGTACGGTACAAGCTTAAAGACAACAATCCACTAATGATTTTAACTTAATTAACCAGCAAGCTTTACCATCTAAATACCTCAAAACGTTTGCAAAGAATCAGATTATCAAAGTTCAATGATCTACAAGATTATGCAAGTTTTTCATTATACCACTACCACATGCAAAAATTTCTGGACCAACACATCAACCAAGCAACTCTCCAAATAAATATAAGTGAAGCAAGAGAGTACTTTCTATAAAATAACTAATAGCTCTGAACAAGAGATACATGAAAACCAAGAGCTAGAAGCTAAACAGTGCGAAAATGAATACTCAACAATATAAGTGAAGAATAGGAGTATTCAAATGAAAAAGCGGAGCGTGTCTCTCTCCCAAACAAGATAGATAGGATCCGACATTGATATGATCAGAGAATAAAACTAACAAACTAAACACAAAGACGCTCCAAGAACAGCACATATGATGTGACCGAATTAAAATATAGTTTCACTAGAGATGACCTGATAAGTTGATGATGAAGAAGGGGATGCCTTGGGCATCCCCAAGCTTAGATGCTTGAGTCTTCTTGAAATATGCTTGGGTGACCCACGGGGGCATCCCCAAGCTTAGGCTCTTCACTCTTCTTGATCACAATATCATCCTTCTCTCTTGACCCTTGAAAACTTCTGCCACACCAAACTTCTCATAAACTTCATTAGAGGGGTTAGTACTCAAAAACATTAATCCACTTTGGTTCTGTAGTGACACATTGCAATACTCAATAAAACATTAGCTACAGCCCTCCACGTCTAGAAACCTTACTTAAAGTCCACAAGAGACAATGCAAAAAAACAGAGACAGAATCTGTCAAAACAGAACAGCCAGTAAAGACGAATTTTTTCGAGGTACTTCCGTTGCTCAAATCGGAAAAAGTGAAGTTAATGAAAGATGCGTACATATCTGAGGAAGATGCGTGATTTTTTATAGAATTTTTCGATTTTTCTCCAGGGAGAAAAGCTCAAATTCGTGACAGCTAAAAATCTGTCCCTGCGCAGAAATCCAAATCTAGCATCATCTAATCATTAAAGGCTCTTCTTGGCACAACAATGCAAAATAAAGATACAAAGGAGTTGTTACAGAAGTAAGCAAGCTCCTTGACTCAAAAAGCAAAAGAAAAATTACAGAAATAAAACATGGGTTGTCTCCCAAGAGCGCTTTTCTTTAATGCCTTTTAGCTAGGCTTGATAGTTTTAATGATGCTCTCATGAAAATAGAAAATGAAGCAAAAGGAGCATCAAGAAGCAAATTCAAAACACATTTAAGTCTAACCCACTTCCTATGCATAGGAACTTGTACACAAATAAATTCATAAAGAACAAAGTGACAAGCATAGGAAGATAAAACAAGAGTAACTTCAAAAGTTTCAGCATATAGAGAGGTGTTTTAGTACCATGAAAATTTCTACAACCATATTTTCCTCTCTCATAATAATTTTCAGTAGCATCATGAATAAACTCAACAATATAACTATCACATAAAGCATGCTTTTCATGATCTACAAACACATATTTTTATCAAGCTCACAAATAGTGGGATTAAAATTTCGAACCCACATGTAACAATTTTATAACAAGATGATTGATCACTCTCAACATATATGGGACGCCTAGATAAAGTCAAGACTTCTCCAATCCCATTTTCATTAGTAGCACAATTAATATTATCAAGTAACATAGGACCATCATCTAGAGCTTTATCATAAACATTTTCTAAGCAAAACTCTTTAGTACCATGCATTTCGATATCAGCCACAAATAAAGGATTATCATAAGATTTTCAAATAGCATGGATTATCATAAAAACAGTAGCATAATTATTTCACAAGTTTTACTCATAGGAAAAATTTCAAGAGAATCAACAGGAACATAACATTCATCCTCCTTGGTAAGCATGGAGGGCAATCAAATATGTAAGAGATGAAGAGTTACTCTCATTAGAAGGTAGGCATGGGTAGCTAATCCATTCTTCCTCCTTTTGTTCATCACTCTCCTCCTCTTTTTCATCTAATGAGCTTTCAGTTCAGCAATTTCTTCTTCACAGGTTCCTGCAAATTGTGAGTGCATTCTTGTGCATGAATGAGTCTCTCTTTATAATCAATGATATAAGGATTATTGCTGTAATGTTCTATGCAATAATCAAGGATAGAAGAGACATAATCTTTAAGGTCCTTACAAGCAATACAAGTTTCATAATTTTTAGCCATGAAGGATTCTATCTCAGAGGCTCCCATAAATAAAACAAATTGTTCTACTTCTTCGAACCCAAGATGAATATAGTTATTCCAATGATAGTTCACAATTAAAACTTCTTCACTAAAGCTACACTGGAATTTAAGATGTTTAGTATCCTGTTTAGAGCAACAGTTTATATCATGGCGTTTAAGCAAGATTTTAGCAATTGTATTCAACTTTTCTAACACAGCACTCATGACTTCACCCTTTTTTGATTCTCTATACTTCATATATAATTCATAAGCTCCATATAGGTTGTGGGTTCTTCCATAACAACAGTTTTTAATTTTTTGGTTTTTCAAATTTTTATGGATTTTCGAATTTATAAGAAAAAAAAACAAAACAAAAATAAACTAAACAAAAGTAAACTAAACAAAACAAACTAACAGAAATAAACTAAGCACAAATAAACTAGACAAAACAAAATAAAATAAAAACAGAGAGAGGTAGAGTGTACTCCCCAGGTGAACTTATGAGTAGAGCTATGCTCCCCGGCAACGGCGCCAGAAAATAGTCTTGATAACCCACAAGTATAGGGGATCGCAACAGTCTTCGAGGGAAGTAAAACCCAAATTTATTGATTCGACACAAGGGGAGACAAAGAATACTTATAAGCCTTAACACTGAGTTGTCAATTCAGCTGCACCTGGAAAAGCACTAGTAACAGGGGTGATGTGAAAGCAGCAGTAATATGAGAGCAATAGTAACAGTAACACAGCACAGTAGCAGTAACAGAGGCAATGGCACCAGAAAATAGTTGATACTACTTCTAATGGCATATAGGACCGAGTGAGCATTTGATGATGAAAGATGGACCGGGGTTCCCAGCTATCTACACTAGTGGTAACTCTCAAATAACAAGTGACAAGTGTTGGGTGAACAAATTACAGTTGGGCAATTGATAGATCATAGCATTAAGACAAACATCTAGTCTATTAATCATACGTAGGCATGTTTTCCATATATAGTCATACGTGCTCGCAATGAGAAACTTGCACAACATCTTTTGTCCTACCAGCCCTTTGCAGCGGGGCCTCAAGGGAATCTACTGGTAATTAAGGTACTCCTTTTAATAGAGCACCGGAGCAAAGCATTAGCACTTAGTGAAAACATGTGATCTCATATCTAAACCATCCCCTCCGGCTATCCCAGTTATTGTCACTCTGGGACCTCGGGTTCAGGACATAGACATGTGCAAACAACTTGTAGATACAATCTAAGCAATAATATATAGAGCTTAAATCTAAGATCATGCCACTCGTGCACTAGTGACAAGCATTAAACACAACAAGGTTGCAACAACAATAACTTCACAAACATATTGATAGACTGATCATAATGTAACAATTCATCGGATCCCAACAAACACAACACCAATTACATCAGATGGATCTCAATCATGTAGGGCAGCTCATGAGATTATTGTATTGACGTACATGGGAGAGAGAGTACCAACTAGCTACAGCTAGAACCCGTAGTCCATGGGGAACTACTCACAAACCATCATGGAGTCAAAGTGGAGGCGGTGGAGTCGATGGAGATGGCTCCGGGGGTCAATCCCCGTCCCGGCAGGGTGCCAGAACAGGAACTTCTGACCCCCGAAACGAGATCTCGTGATGGCGGCGGCGCTGCGGAAGTCTTTCTGGAGTATGAGAGATATCTCTAGGGTTTTCGCGTCGGGGGACTAAATAGGCGAAGGGGCGATGTCGGCGGACCCCCGAGGGAGTCAAACCACCTGGCGGCGCGCCCTAGGGACCAACCGTGCGAGCCTATGGTTTGGAGGCCGTGGGCCTCCCCCTGGCTTGCCCTTCTGGCTCCGTGTGTCCCTCGAAAAAATAGGAGGTTTGGCTTTTGTTTCGTCGAATTCCGAGAATATTGCCCGAACAGCTTTTCTGGAACAAAAAACAACAGAAAACAAGAACTGGCACTGTGGCATCTTGTTAATAGGTTAGTCCCAGAAAATGTATAATAATGATATATAATGCATATAAAACATGTGACAATGATACATAAAACAAGCATGAAACATCGGAAATTATAGATACGTTGGAGACGTATCAGAGGACAACTGCAGAAGTGCAGACCATGAAGACAAAGTCACATATTCACCACATTCAAAATTCTCAAATTCTCATGGAGCATTTGCACTAAAAAGGAGTTGCCATGCAGATTCATGAACTGGCTTACATATGGGCACGTAACACATTTCGGCCAACCGGCGTGCAAAGCGGTTAACCGTCCAAATCTGGATGCGGATAACAAACCAAACGAAAACGTAATATTGTACTTGGGAGGGGGCCAAAATTTCCGCGCCTGGGGTTCATCATATTGAACATAATACTTTAAATTCAGATATTCAAGTTGAATCCCGAGTTCACCTGCTCCTAGCTGAATAAACAAATTGAAACAAATAGTAAAACATTTCCAAAAATTCTAAAAAAATTGGTGAGTAACATATACAAGTTTAATACATGTGCGCCAAGTTTCGTACTAAAATGACATTCGTAGTGCTCTGTGAAAAAAAAAGGTCAGTGCTCAAAATGAGATTTCAAAATATATTTTTAGGTCTTTGACAAAAGTCATTTCACCACGAAACTTGGTGCATACGTAGAAAATTATATTTGTTTATCAGCTATTGTTTTTAGAATTTTTTGAAATGTTTTACTATATTGTTCGATTTTTTATTCAGCCAGTAGCAAATGAGCTCGGTAGTCAAAGAATACTTCCGTCGGTTCTGCTTCTGATGAATTAGCCTTTTGGTGTTGGAGAAGGATCAGGAATATTCCAATCATTAAAAATAGAATACTTATTGGTATTGTTTTAAGTGTTGGGAATTTTTATGATTTACCTTTTACTCGTTATATGCCTATTGTTTCACCTGAATCAAATATTATGTTGACAATTATAATGATGATTATACTGAAGTTGATGAAGAAATTTCTAAATAATTTATGGCTTGTGACACTTCTAAAGGTACTGAGGATTATTACAATTGATTGAAATATATCCTATGAAAAATAAATTTCTGCCTAATCATGTGTTTGCTACTTCGTTGGAAGACCCCAAGAGGAAGGTATGATGCAGTGTAGCAGCAGTTTCCCTCAGTATGAAACCAAGGTTTAATCGACCAGTAGGAGCAAGAAATCACTTCTGAAGGTTGTTGGTGGCGGAATATGGCACGGCGCAACACCGGGGAATCCGGCGCTGATGTGGAATCTGCACACAACACAATCAAACTACTTTGCCCCAACGAAACAGTGAGGTTGTCAATCTCACCGGCTTGCTGAAAACAAAGGATTAAACGTATGGTGTGGAAAACAGTAGTAAATTGCAGAGAATGAAAAGGAACAATGTTTGCAGTTGGTTGTATTATCAGTGTAAAAGAATGGACCGGGGTCCACAGTTCACTAGTGGTGTCTCTCCATAAAAGATAACTAACATGCTGGGTGAACAAATTACAGCTGGGCAATTGAAAAATATTGAGCGCATGACAATGCATATATATGACATGATGATTACTATGATATTCATGTGGGCATTACGACAAAATACATAGACCGTTATCCAACAGCGTCTATGACTAATAATCCACCGCCAGGTTGTCATCCGAGTTCCCCGTTGGTATTAAGTTGCAAGCAACGGATAATTGCATTAAGTAATGTGCGTAATGTAAACAAATGCATTAGACCTAACGGCGCACCCTTAAGCTAAGCATCGGTTATTTTATCCCTAGTGGCAACAGCACATCCACAATCTTAGAAGTTATTGTCACTCTCCCAGATTACCGGAGGCATGAACCCACTATCTAGCATAAATACTCACTCTTGGAGTTACAAGCATCTACTTGGCCAAAGCATCTACTAGTAACGGAAAGCATGCAAGATCATAAATAACATATAAGATAGATTGATAATCAACTTGACATAGTATTCAATATTCATCGGATCCCAGCAAACACAACATGTAGCATTACAATAAGATGATCTTGATCATGATAGGCAGCTCACAAGATCTAAACATGATAGCATAAAGTGGAGAGACAACCATCTAGCTACTGCATGGACCCGTAGTCCAAGGATGAACTACTCACGCATCACTCCGGAGGCAGGCATGGTGATGTAGAGCCCTCCGGTGATGATTCCCCTCTCCGGCAGGGTGCCGGGAAGAGCTTCTGAACCCTCCCGAGCTAGGGTTGACGGCGGCGGCGTCTCTGGAACTTTTCGTGGATAATGGCTCGGGTATTTAGGGTTTTCGCGTCGGGAGGAATAAATAGGCGAAAGGGCGGCGGCTGGAGACGCACGTGGGCCCCACACCACCCCACGGCGCGGCAGGGGGGCCCGCGCGGCCCCATGGTGTGGCTGCCTCGTGGCCCCCCGTTCTCCTCTGGACTCCGTGTCGTGTTGGAAAAATAGGAGGTTCTGTCCAAGTTTCGTCCAATTCCGAGAATATTTCCAGACTAGCTTTTCTGGAATACAAAAACAGCAGAAAACAGGAACTGGCACTGTGGCATCTTGTTAATAGGTTAGTCCCAGAAAATGCATAAAAATGCTATGAAGTGTATATAAAACATGTAACAATTGGTATAATATCAACATGGAACATCAGAAATTATAGATACGTTTGAGACGTATCAAGCATCCCCAAGCTTAGTTCTACTCGTCCTCGAGTAGGTAAAACGATAAAAACAAAATAATTTCTGAGGTGACATGCTACAATCATAATCTTGATCAAATAGTATTGTAAAGCACATGTTATGAATGAAGTGATCCAGGTCAATGGTCTATAGTTTGCTAGCAAGTAGATAATGAGCAAACAACTGAATCATATAAGCAAAAACTTTTCATGAATAGTACTTTCGAGACAAGCATCAAAGAGTTTTGCATAAGAGTTAACTCATAAAGCAATAGATTCTAAGTAAAAGGTATTTAACCAACACAAAGGAAGATTTAAGCTTCAGCAATTGCTTTCAACTTTCAACATATATATCTCATGGATATTTGTCAACACAAAGCAATATAATAAGTGCAATATACAAGCATATAAAAATTGTTGCACCAAAGTTGACACTAGTGTTTGCTTCTAAGATAGAAAGAAGTAGGAAAACTGACTCAACATAAAAGTAAAAGAAAGGCCCTTCGCAGAGGGAAGCAGGGATTAAATCATGTGCTAGAGCTTTTTAAGTTTTTGAAATCATATAGAGAGTAAAAATAAGTTTTGAGAGGTGTTTGTTAATTGTCAACGAATCAGAAAATGGAAAGTACAATATGACCCCTGCCAACCAGACTTTTAAGAGCGGCTCCCATGAAGGACGTTATTTCTACCAGCAAGGCAGATCATCCCTCTTTCTCTTTTGTTTACACATGCAGATATTTCACTGTTTGTCATTGCTTGACTGATAAATCAGGGCAAAAATGTGAAGAGAATTAAGCGGTTAAAGTTGTAATTAATTGGGACTGGGCACCCCATTTGCCAGCTCTTTTTGCAAAATTAATGGATAAGCGGATGTATATGCCGCTAGTCCGGTGGTAAAGTCTGTTTGACAGTTGACATAAAGACATCCACCCCGTCCTCATGAGCTTGGTAAACATTGACACAAAATAGGAGTAATAATTTTGAATAGTTTAAAGGTAGCACATGAAAAATTTACTTGGAATGGCAAGGAAATACCACATATAGGTAGTTATGGTGGACACAGATGGCATGGATTTTGGCTCAAGGTTTTGGATGCACGAGAAGCATTCCCTCTCAGTACAGAGTTTAGGCTAGCAAGGTTATTTGAAGCAAACACAGGATATCAACCGACACAGCAAGACTTATATGAAAACATATTGCAAGCATTATAAGACTCTACACTGTCTTCCTTGTTAACCAAACCCTTTTACTAGAAAATATCTAGACCTTAGAGATACCAATCATGCAAACCAAATTTCAACGAGCTTTACGGTAGTTCTTCATTAATAGGTTTTAACTACATGATACAAAAGCTTAAACATGAACTACTTGATAACTCAAAACAATTGACAAGTATCAAATTATCCAATACAGTGATCTACAAGAATATGTAAGCTTTTTCCATTATACCATCTACCACATGCAACATTTTCTGTTCCAACCAAACACCAATCAATTTATTTCAACATAAACTCTCCAAACAATTATAAGTGAAGCAAGAGAGTACTTTCTTTAAAAGAACTAACAGCTCTGAATAAGAGATGCATGCAAAACAGGAGCTAAAAGCATAGCAATAGCTAGATAAGAATACTCAACAAGTATAAGTGAAGAATAGGAGTATTCATATGAAAAAGCGGAGCGTGTCTCTCTCCCAATCAAGAATGCTGGGGTCCAATCAAGTTGACCATAAGAAAAATAAAATACTGAAAATAAAAGCACACAGACGCTCCAAGTAAAGCACATATGATGTGAAAGAATTAAAATATAGTTTCACTAGAGATGACCTGATAAGTTGCTGATGAAGAAGGGGATGCCTTGGGCATCCCCAAGCTTAGACGCTTGAGTCTTCTTGAAATATGCTGGGGTGATCCATGGGAGCATCCCCAAGCTTAAGCTCTTCACTCTTCTTGATCACATTATATCATCCTTCTCTCTTGACCCTTGAAAACTTCCGCCACACCAAACTCAAGTAATTCTCATTAGAGGGTTAGTGCACAATCAAAAACTCACATGTTCTATAAGGACACAAACATGACCGTTACTTTTAACATTAACTACTGCCACTGATGTTATGTGAAGCTCTTCACCCTAAAAAAGAATTCCACTCAACACTAGTAAAAGAGAGAATGCGAAAAATAAAAGACAGAATCTGTCTAAACAGAACAGTCCGTAAAGACGAATTTTTTCGAGGCACTTACGTTGCTCAGATCGAAAAACTTTAAACTAACGAAAGATGCGTACATATCTGAGGATCACGCACAAAAATTTGCAGATTTAAATAATTTTTCTGTGATTTTACAGAATTAAAACGGTGAACAGCAGAAATCTGTTCCTGCGCAGAAATCCAAATCTAGCATCATCTTCCTATTAGAGGCAATACTTGGCACAACAATGCGATAAAATAAAGATACAAAGGAATTGTTACAGAAGTAAACAACTCCTTGACTCAAAAAGAAAAGAAAAATTGCAGAAATAAAATAATGGGTTGTCTCCCATAAGCGCTTTTCTTTAACGCCTTTCAGCTAGGCGCAGAAAGTAAGAATCAAGTGTTTCCAAGTGATGAAGCATCAACAGAATAATTTGCTCTAACAATAGAATCAAAAGGTAACTTCATCTTCTTTCTAGGGAAGTGTTCCATACCTTTCTTGAGTGGGAATTGATATTTAATATTCCCCTCTCTCATATCAATAATAGCACCAACAGTTCTAAGAAAAGGTCTTCCCAAAACAATAGGACAAGAAGCATTGCATTCAATATCCAAAACAACAAAATCAACGGGGACAAGGTTATTGTTAACCATTATAAAAACATCATCAACTCTCCCCAAAGGTTTCTTTATAGTATTATCAGCAAGGTGAACATCCAAATAACAGTGTTCCAAAGGTGCTAAATCAAGCATATCATAGAGTTTCTTAGGCATAACAGAAATACTAGCACCAAGATCACATAAAGCATTGCAATCAAAATCATTCACTTCATTTTAATGATGGGCTCCCAACCATCTTCTAACTTCCTAGGGATAGAAGCTTCATGTTTTAATTTCTCTTCCCTAACTTGCATGAGAGCATTAGTAATATGTTTAGTAAAAGCCATATTTATAGCACTAGCATTAGGAGCACCCAAAGTGATGGACATAAAGGTACCTCTAGAGGCCGAATCCAATAGGTTTCTTGAAGAAAAATTTAGTCCTGCATAAAAGGTTTGGATGATCATCCAAGCAGTCAGTCCATGGGTGGGACAATTCTTTACCAATGATTTCATTCTCCCAAGCTTGAGCAACATGCTCATTATCAAATTGTTTGAAATTCATAATGCTACTTCTCAAAGATATAATCTTAGCAGGAGGATAATATTTTCCTATGAAAGCATCTTTACATTTAGTCCATGAATCAATACTATTTCTAGTCAAAGATAGCAACCATTCTTTAGCATGTCCTTTCAAAGAGAAAGGAAAAAGTTTCAGTTTAATAATATCACCATCTACATCCTTATACTTTTGCATCTCACAAAGTTCAACAAAATTATTAAGGTGAGCAGCAGCATCATCAGTACTAACACCAGAGAATTGCTCTTTCATAACAAGATTTAAAAGTGCAGGTTTAATTTCATAGAATTCTGCGTTAGAAGCGGGTGGAGCAATAGGTGTACTAATGAAATCATTGTTGTTCGTACTAGTGAAATCACACAACTTAGTGTTCTCAGGGGTACTCATTTTAGCAAAATTAAAACAAAACAGAAAGATAACAACTTGAAAATAAAAGTAACTAATTTTTTTGTGTTTTTGATAAATAAAGCAAACACGACTAAATAAAAATAAACTAAGCAAGACAATAACAAAGTAAAGAGATTGGAAGCGTGAAACTCCCCTTGCAGAAATCCTCTTGCTCCCCGGCAACGGCGCCAGAAAAAGAGCTTAATTGCGTGGATCACACGTTCGTTGGGAGACCCCAAGAGGAAGGTATGATCCAGTGTAGCAGCAGTTTCCCTCAGTATGAAACCAAGGTTTAATCGACCAGTAGGAGCAAGAAATCACTTCTGAAGGTTGTTGGTGGCGGAATATGGCACGGCGCAACACCAGGAAATCCGGCGTCGACGTGGAACCTGCACACAACACAATCAAACTATTTTGCCCCAACGAAACAGTGAGGTTGTCAATCTCACCGGCTTGCTAAAAACAAAGGATTAAACGTATGGTGTGGAAAACAGTAGTAAATTATAGAGAATGAAAAGGAACAATGTTTGCAGTTGGTTGTATTATCAGTGTAAAAGAATGGACCGGGGTCCACAGTTCACTAGTGGTGTCTCTCCATAAAAGATAACTAACATGCTGGGTGAACAAATTACAGCAGGGCAATTGACAAAATATTGAGCGCATGACAATGCATATATATGACATGATGATTACTATGATATTCATGTGGGCATTACGACAAAATACATAGACCGTTATCCAACAGCGTCTATGACTAATAATCCACCGCCAGGTTGTCATCCGAGTTCCCCATTGGTATTATGTTGCAAGCAACAGATAATTGCATTAAGTAATGTGCGTAATGTAAACAAATGCATTTGACCTAACGGCGCACCCTTAAGCTAAGCATCGGTTATTTTATCCCTAGTGGCAATAGCACATCCACAATCTTAGAAGTTATTGTCACTCTCCTAGATTACCGGAGGCATGAACCCACTATCTAGCATAAATACTCACTCTTGGAGTTACAAGCATCTACTAGGCCAAAGCATCTACTGGTAACGGAAAGCATGCAAGATCATAAATAACATATAAGATAGATTGATAATCAACTTGACATAGTATTCAATATTCATCGGATCCCAGCAAACAAAACATATAGCATTACAATAAGATGATCTTGATCATGATAGGCAGCTCACAAGATCTAAACATGATAGCATAAAGTGGAGAGACAACCATCTAGCTACTGCTATGGACCCGTAGTCCAAGGATGAACTACTCACGCATCACTCCGGAGGCAGGCATGGTGATGTAGAGCCCTCCGGTGATGATTCCCCTCTCCGGCAGGGTGCCGGGAAGAGTTTATGAACCCTCCCAAGCTAGGGTTGACGGCGGCGGCGTCTCTAGAACTTTTCGTGAATAATGGCTCGGGTATTTAGGGTTTTCACGTCGGGAGGAATAAATAGGCGAAAGGGCGGCTGGAGACGCACGTGGGCCCCACACCACCCCACGGCGCGGCAGGGGGGCCCACGCGGCCCCATGGTGTGGCTGCCTCGTGGCTCCCCTCCGTCTCTCCTCTGAACTCCGTGTTCGTGTTGGAAAAATAGGAGGTTCTATCCAAGTTTCGTCCAATTCCGAGAATATTTCCAGACTAGCTTTTCTGGAATACAAAAACAGCAGAAAACAGGAACTGACACTGTGGCATCTTGTTAATAGGTTAGTCCCAGAAAATGCATAAAAATGCTATGAAGTGTATATAAAACATGTAACAATTGGTATAATATCAACATGGAACATCAGAAATTATAGATACGTTTGAGACGTACCAGTGGTACCCGCGGACTTCCTTGTGTCATCGCCATTGCGCGACGACACGCGCGTGATGGCCCTTGACGTAGTTACCTGCATCAAAAGAATATGGGTTAGGTTGAGACTACAAGTGCAGAGTGTATAGTATAGGAAAGACGGTTTTCCCCACGAGGGGTGACTCGAGGGTTTAATATCAAACTCTTGGGGAATCGGTACTGAAAGATTTATCTTCTTATCCTTCTCTTGAAAACCTACAAAACAAAGTAAATTGTTTTGGCCCTCAACCTCACCAAGTGGTTGTCAAGCACAAGGTGTGAGAATGATATCAAAATAAAATGAATGCAAAACAGTAAATAAATATGCAATGATGATAAATAAATATGCAAGGATGGTGGAAACAATGATGGATGATATTTTTGGGTTTTGTATTGTGAATGCAAGATGTAAAAGTGTTTTTGTATTTTCGGATTTTTAAATGGCAGAAAATGTAAAGTGGATAAAAGTTGTTGGAAAGGTGTTTCTTATGATTAAAAATGGACCGGGGTTCATGGTTTCACAAATGCACTCTCTCTTTAATAAAGTGGTAGACAATGGAACACTAGAATTGACATATGAGATTGCAACAAAAAGGTTTCATGACAAGTTACTAATTATATGGGCATCACGTCCTAACATAGAGATCTTTTGTTTATTAATCTCTCTTATACTCCACCAAGATGCGAACTAAATCATAACACCTTAGTAATTAAGATAAATCAGAGCATAGCATTAAGTATCATGACATGAAGTTAAAATAAGAACATGCTAGATCTAGTCATGGAGTAGTGGCAATGGTCACACCCACATCTCCGGTAGCAAGGTATTTTTCTTTATCCCTAGTGAGGCAACAAAGTAAGGTAAAAACCCAAGTGGATCGGAACTTTCTCTCACGTTCACCGCACTAGCCACCCCCCGTTACTCCAACTAATGCACACGTTCCCCCTCACACGCTCTCATACACATGCTTGATCAAACAAGTAAACAAGAACGGGGTACATAATATGCATCTACTTTCATAACTGAAACAAAACTATTGCAATCTCAAACATATATTAACTCATAAAAAGATCCACCACAAAGGTATTACATAGATGACCGTAATCATGTTCAGCAGCTCATACGGTACTAATTAGTGAAGCTCAAGAGAGGAGAGATACATAAGTTACTTCCACAAACCCATAGTCCAGGGGTGGACTACTCCCTCTTCATCATGGAGACGGTGGAGAAGTCGTTGGAGAAGATGGAGACCACGCCGGCAGCGCCCCGCCGGAGTTTTCCCCCTCCAATCTGCAACTCCAGGTCTCTGTTTCGTGGTTTCTGTGTTTCTGCGGCGCTCCTTTCCGAAGTGCGTCGGGGACTATTTTTATAGTCGTTTTTAGGTCAAGACGGAGGCTCGGGAAAAAAGATCGACGGCAACGGAGCCACGAGGCCCAGATATGGGTCCCACGCGGCCAAGGAATCTGGCCACGTGGGCCCACTCATCTTGGCCCTCGGGCCTCCGTTTGTTCGCTTCCTTCGCTCCCACGCTTTGTTCCTTCCAAAAACTGATGCTCGTAAATTTCTAGGTCATTTGGACGTCGTTTGGGTCCCTGAAACATCAAAATATAGAAAATAGGGTTTTCTGCCTGTGCAGGGTTAATTCCAGAAAAATAGGGAAACAATGAAATATTCCCAAAATCAATATAAAACAATGATATAACCCTTATATGATGCAAATATGATTGAAATATAAGTAATATAATGCAAAGTTCATGTATGCATTTTACATGCATCAACATCCCCAAGCTTAACCTATACTCGTCCTCGAGTATGAAGGTGATAAAACTAACATGGACTTTGCAATTTAATACTATCAAAGGATATCAAAGATGATTACTATTGCTACATAGAGTCAAATGATTCATTCTTCAAAGGAGTAGCAATATACAAGATAGATTATGAAGTGATATCAAATATTCAATGTAAGGATGTTCAATGATAATTCACAAAGTGTAACATAGAAGAAAGTACTATGGACCAAATGTATGCATAATGAAAAGTAAAAACATCCTATAATGGTCATAGAGTATTCTTATAAATCTGAATATAAAAGGTGGACACTTTGGAAAGATATATAAATGAGTAGAGGTAAAACATGAATAAGTTTCATCTAACTTCCAAATGCTTCTACTTAAGTTAATGTTTGCAATGTGGTATTGGTGTCAAGCTCTCATTACCCCTATCATAGCATCTTGAATGGTTAAAGTTTAAAGTGAAAGCAAATATGAGTAGTGTGCTTGACAAAGTATGGGTTGAATGTCTCATGCCCCGTGAATACGAGTACCTACACCACGGTGTTACTCAACTTGGGACACAAAAGCAAGTTCAAGTTAGGTCATTGTAAGTAATATAATAGCGTCATCAAGAGCGTCAACTGGGGTACCTCTTGTCCCAGGACATGGAACAAGCCCATGTCAAAATGACAAGACAAACAAACAAAATGAACAATCTCCACACCCTTTTTATTTACTATTGGTATAGCTTTTTATTGTGGGGTGCATCACTGAAGGTTCACCATAGCATGTAAGTAAATTTCCACCATGAATGATGCATGGCTTAGATTAGCGGCCCAGGCGTCTCTCTAGCCATTTATACAAACTCATTAAACTCACTAAGTTTCCGCATTTATTTGGCACCATGATAAGCATCCATAAACAAAAGTACATGATATCAACAAAATATAAAGAGCACGTTGAAAGCTTGCCATGTGACAGCACATATGAGCTAACTCCCAACCAAGACTCTTGTCAAGCTCACAACTTCATAATTTTAATCACAATGGGTCATGTTTATTAAGTGCAATAAAAGTAAGGTGTGCATCAAGTTCGTGAGAGCTCTTTAACCAACTTTTCCCATAACAATCAATAACATAAGCATTTTAATTCAGAAGTATAGATAATACAAAATAACATGATAAACATACTCGGAATAGCATAAAGCTAATAGGTAGATATGGTGGACTCACTGGAAAAACTTTGGTTGAAGGTGTTGGAAAACAAGTTTTTACTTGTTGGAATTTTTGGGCTAGCAAGAGGGAGAAAGTTGACCGTCTAAATGCATGCATAAGTGTCCATAGAACTAACCAATCCATGTTAAACAAAGTAAAGTAACATTCAGCATCAAAACATGAATAAAAGATAGCTCTTGATAAAACACTTGCAAATTAATATTCATTAAAAGCATATGAATCATGCAACTATATGTATCTTTTTGAATCAACTCAAACATCCCTTTCCCAATCTTTTTAATAGCATCCAACTTAATTCAACCCAAATTTCCAGTAGCTCTCTCATATATAAATGATAGTGGTGGTCTCAAGACAAACAAAAATCAAACCGAAATAAAAAGCAAATAAAAGACGCTCCAAGTTTATGCGATAAAGTGCATTGATCGAAAAACAGAAGTTAGACGTGTGCAAACCGAGAGTGTGTTGGTCCAGTGGGGTTGTCTTCACATCCCCAAGCTTATGGTCTTCACCATCCTTGGATAGCTCTTGGTGCATCTCCTCTAATCCCTGTGAAAAAACTTCAAAACACCGTTTCTCCTCTTTTCTGTGGGGTGACATTAGTAGTGATAGACAAACGAATTACTTGCTGCATAAAATCCTTAAACAAAAATTCATATGAATGTCCAGAAAGTGTATAATGTTGTATGCCTACTTATAAACTCAATTGGATCAAAAAGATTCAAGTTAAAAGTTCAAAGAATGCATCAAACAAAATGGGACAGAATCTGTCCAGAAAAACAGCAGCAGCAAAACGTATTTTTCTACCCTACTTAAATATGTCGAAAAATTCTGAAAAATTCATGCTTACAGAGGATGAAAAGTTGCAACTACAGTTCAAATATCAGCTCATTCGGAGTTACAGAATAGGAATTAAAAATCATACCGTGCACAGATTCGTGCTGGAATAAAATCTCCGAATGCAAATAGCAACTTTTTCAAACCAAAATAGGTAAAACTTGGCACTTTATTAAAAATTCCAGAAACAAAACTAAAAACTAAGTCTCTTGTTACAGCAAGAGGACACAAAGAAAATCAAAAATAAAAACAACCGGGTTGCCTCCCGTAAAGCGCTTTCTTTATAGCCATGTAGCTAGGCTTCTTACTTGATATTTATTGTGGACGAAGCTCATGAGGGAGCTTGAACTTTGATGTGTCCCTCTTCCTTGGGAAGTGTTCCATGCACTTCTTGTGTGGAAACTGAAACTTCACATTCCCTTCTTTTGAATCAATGATAGCACCTGTGGTACGAAGAAAAGGTCTTCCAAGAATAATTGGACTAGAGGTTTTATTCCCCATATCCATGATTAGAAAATCAACAGGTACAAATGTCATATGCAACTCTACCATAACATCACTTACTTTTCCTAAAGCATGTTTAATGGAATCATCAGCAAGTGCAAGTTCAATAGAGCATTTTTCAAGATTCTTTAATTCAAGAACTTCATATAATTCTTTAGATAAAACAGAGACACTAGATCCTAGATCTAATATAGCATGGTGTGTCTCTTTTCCAATGGTTACTAGTACTTTGGGAATCCATATATCCCCAAGCTTAGGTGGTATCATAGCTTCTTGGTTGTACCTAGCAATCTTTTCTTTTAAAACATGATTAGCAATATAAGAACCAAAACCTGCTTGGTTAACATTGATGGAAGGATCACTTGCAAATTTTTGTAAGATAGATATTAATTCATGCAAGCTACAATTCTCTAAGTCAAGCAATGGTTCCTTGACTTCACTAAGCATTTTAACTTCCTCAACTTTTCTTCCCCTATCATATAGATTAAATATTTCATGACGGTCATCAAAAACATCTTCTGGTACTTGGGCTTTTTCTAAACTTTCTTTAATTTTCACTTCCAAAAGCAAGCCATCAAGTAGAATATGAGTGTTAGCAGCAGTAGTATTCATAAAAGAACCCCCACATTCATTATCCAAAAAGACTCTAGAGGTTTCAGACAATCCTCTATAAAATATATGCATGAGCATCCAATCTCTAAGACCATGTTCCATTCCAAAAGCTATACCTCTAAACCTTTCCCATGTTTTTACCAAAGGTTCATCCTCTTCTTGTTTAAAGGTGATAACTATTTGTCTCAAATTACAAACTGTTTCAGTGGAACAAAATCTTTCAATGAATGAAGCTTTTAAATTAAACCAAGTGCTAAAGTTTCCAGGTGGCCATCTTAATATCCAATCTAAGGCTTTTCCAGCTAGGGAGTAGGGAAAAAGCTTAACTTTAATCATATTAACATTGGCATGGTTCAAATTTAACACTTTGCATCTTTCATTAAACTTCTTAAGATGAAGTATAGGATCTTCCTTGGGTTTCCCATAAAAACGGTGTTCATAAATCATTTTAGTGATATTATGATCTACTTCAAATTTTCAACAGGGATATTCATATTTTGAGGAAAGTTCTTAACACTAAATGGCCAAAAGGTTCTCTTTTCCATTATGCAAGTTTTTATGTGTTTTTAATTTTTTATGCAAAACTGAAAATAAAATGCAAACCGAAATATAAATATGATATGCAAGACAATAACAAAACAAAATAAAATGCTTTGAAGGTAAAGATGGATAAGATGATGCTCACGTAGGTGCAACCTCCCCAAGCTTAGGTGTTTGCACAAGTTGGTGATGAAGTTGACTTTGTTGTGAGATACCCTTGGATAAACCTTTACAGCAATGATTCCCCGGCAACGGCGCCAGAAAACTGTCTTGATGGCCCTTGACGTAGTTACCTGCGTCAAAAGAATATGGGTTAGGTTGAGACTCCAAGTGCAGAGTGTATAGTATAGGAAAGACGGTTTTCCCCACGAGGGGTGACTCGAGGGTTTAATATCGAACTCTCGGGGAATCAGTAGTGAAAGATTTATCTTCTTATCCTTCTCTTGAAAACCTAAAACAAAGTAAATTGTTTTGGCCCTCAACCTCACCAAGTGGTTGTCAAGCACAAGGTGTGAGAATGATATCAAAATAAAATGAATGCAAAACAGTAAATAAATATGCAATGATGATAAATAAATATGCAAGGATGGTGGAAACAATGATGGATGATATTTTTGGGTTTTGTATTGTGAATGCAAGATGTAAAAGTGTTTTTGTATTTTCGGATTTTTAAATGGCAGAAAATGTAAAGTGGATAAAAGTTGTTGGAAAGGTGTTTCTTATGATTAAAAATGGACCGGGGTTCATGGTTTCACAAATGCACTCTCTCTTTAATAAAGTGGTAGACAATGGAACACTAGAATTGACATATGAGATTGCAACAAAAAGGTTTCATGACAAGTTACTAATTATATGGGCATCACGTCCTAACATAGAGATCTTTTGTTTATTAATCTCTCTTATACTCCACCAAGATGCGAACTAAATCATAACACCTTAGTAATTAAGATAAATCAGAGCATAGCATTAAGTATCATGACATGAAGTTAAAATAAGAACATGCTAGATCTAGTCATGGAGTAGTGGCAATGGTCACACCCACATCTCCGGTAGCAAGGTATTTTTCTTTATCCCTAGTGAGGCAACAAAGTAAGGTAAAAACCCAAGTGGATCGCGGAACTTTTCTCACGTTCACCGCACTAGCCACCCCCGTTACTCCAACTAATGCACACGTTCCCCCTCACACGCTCTCATACACATGCTTGATCAAAACAAGTAAACAAGAACGGGTACATAATATGCATCTACTTTCATAACTGAAACAAAACTATTGCAATCTCAAACATATATTAACTCATAAAAAGATCCACCACAAAGGTATTACATAGATGACCGTAATCATGTTCAGCAGCTCATACGGTACTAATTAGTGAAGCTCAAGAGAGGAGAGATACATAAGTTACTTCCACAAACCCATAGTCCAGGGGTGGACTACTCCCTCTTCATCATGGAGACGGTGGAGAAGTCGTTGGAGAAGATGGAGACCACGCCGGCAGCGCCCCGCCGGAGTTTTCCCCCTCCAATCTGCAACTCCAGGTCTCTGTTTCGTGGTTTCTGTGTTTCTGCGGCGCTCCTTCCTAAGTGCGTCGGGGACTATTTTTATAGTCGTTTTTAGGTCAAGACGGAGGCTCGGGAAAAAAGATCGACGGCAACGGAGCCACGAGGCCCCAGATGATGGGTCCCACGCGGCCAAGGAATCTGGCCGCGTGGGCCCACTCAACTTGGCCCTCGGGCCTCCGTTTGTTCGCTTCCTTCGCTCTCACGCTTTGTTTCTTCCAAAAACTGATGCTCGTAAATTTCCAGGTTATTTGGACGTCGTTTGGGTCCCTGAAACATCAAAATATATAAAATAGGGTGTTCTGCCTGTGCATGGTTAAATCCAGAAAAATAGGGAATGAAATATTCCCAAAATCAATATAAAACAATGATATAACCCTTATATGATGCATATATGATTGAAATATAAGTAATATAATGCAAAGTTCATGTATGCATTTTACATGTATCAGCGCGACAGCGAATGCCCGGCTTGAGCTGACATCTGGTTGTGTCTGGTACGGAGCTCGAGGAATATTCGATGTGCTTTGTGAAGACCATCGAGTTCACGGCTCAGCAGGCCTCCTCCTCCGGCGGCTGGAGCAGCGTTTCCACTTCGAGTGCCGGGTCGGGATGCCACCTCCATCTCCGTGATGTCTCGTCCTCTACCGTCATCTACCTCGACGACGGCAACGTGAGCGTCGATTGGGACGTCATCGGGGACGACGACGAGTAAGGATAGGTTTAGGCCAGCTTTGTGTTTAAAATTTATTCAAATCCTTATAAAATATAATAAAGTTAGAACCTTTTTATTCATAATGTTTTTGTTTTGTTATGTTTGGGGGTGTTGGACAAAATTTCTTGAGTGTGGGTGAAAATGCTCTAACTATGCAGACTTGCAGAGGACAATACTGCCAAACACTACGGGGGATAGAGGAGGACCAAAAGAATCAAGTGGGGTGAATTATTGCTCAATCTAGAGCAGACCACACGCAGCGAATTCAGTGACATTGCATCCTGTGATTTGGGCATCTGTTTTTGGTTTATTCATGCGTTGTGCAACGCTCCAAGAGCTTTGATCGATCCAATCTAGTACTCCGTATGTGTCATGGCAGGTTGCTCTCGTCCCCTGACCGGATTGATTCCTTCCCCACGAGGAAATGTCGTAGATAAGGTTAATTATAGAGAGCACCAGATTATCCCGTCATGTTCACATTTTTCTTTAGAAATCTGCTGCAGTATTATAGCTCCTGTCTTCCAGGGCAAGCTCGCTGAAGGTGACGACTCATCAACTGAGCTGTAATTGTCAAGGAGATTATCTTTGTTTAGGATGAGGAGGCGATATGGCGAGAAAACGGTGAGCCAATGGCTAGTGGAGAAGTAGAAACAGTCGTTGAGACATGTCGACATGGGAGGACACGACTGCCCGCTTGTTGTGCTTTCTCGCTGGTAAATGGGTCCGGGACCAATAATGCAGGCCCGGTGCGGAAGAGATAGAGTTTGGTCGCCGTGGGGTTTGTTTGGACTACTGTTGACACTTTCGTTTCGATGCCTTGGGATCAAAGGGAACATCACTGTGGATGACTAGTGAGTTTATATATTCTGGTATGTGCAGGATGGACGAATCCTCCGGACGTGCTGCCGATGTGGCGCACCACGCCTTGCCGGCGTGCATGCTCTTCTTTCACCCTGGCACGTATACCGTTTTCTTACGTCAGGATACTAGCAAGTACTCCGTTGTACGGAGTAGTACAGTAATGATTTTTTCGATAAAGGGTAATTTACTTAAAAGATTAGCCATTATATTCGACCTCTGCACAATTAAGATTCACACAGCGGTAAAAATAAAATAAAAGTAAATAGGTAAGTAACAAGCCATCAACAATTTATCGCCTACAAAAAAAAGTCTCGATTTTCCACGTGTGTAATGTGAACCACGATCGGAGCCAATTGGTGCACGGTAGATTAGCTCCATGTGAGAAGAATTTTTATTAGAAAAAACCTTGTCATTTCCAAATAGCGAAAGCGACCATATAACAGCTATCACTCTCACCCTAATTAGCGTTCTAAATTTATGATCAATATCATGTAGAACCAATTACCGAATAAACTTGTAACCGAAGAATAAGTGTTTTCATGATGACAAAACACACACTTTGTACTTCCATGCCAGTTGTGTTTAAAAATGTTATCCTTAGTTAAAATAACATCTCGATGAATGTACCACGCAAAGATTTTTATCTTTAGTGGTACCTTCATCTTCTAATTTTTTTTTGCTATTATTGACCGATGTCTTGGGATGAATCAACACTCCATACATGGGGTTCACGGAGAACTTTTCATTCTCCCGTAGATGTCAGCCAGCCGCCCTACTAAGGCATTCCACATCACAAGTTTAGATACAACCAAATCTCGTCTGAACATCACGCTCAGCGGCGATGATTGCATAGCCTTAGATATTGTGTCGCTGTTATGACGAATGATATTATATAGAGCCGGGAATTGGTCCCGAAGAGTGGATTATCCAACCATTTGTCATTCAAAACCTAAATTTTCGACCCATCCTTCACACTCCCTCCAGTCCGGAATTAGTGTCGCAACCTGTATAGACATTTTGTACTACGCTAGCACACTTTCCACGACAGTTTTATTGGACCGGAGGTAGTATTAAATTTGCTAAAGTGAAAGAAATGTTTTTTCGTCACCATGATACCAGTCCAAAAAGTGAAAGTCACCGGGTTTCCAATAAATATGTGTCAAGACTCTTGTCCCAATATATTTCCTTTTGAGAAGCGTTTGACAGACTCGTTTTCAGAAAATAGCCTAAAAGCCATTTTTTCATGGGGCTGTATTTTTATATGAATAGTCAACCCCGCCTAATATTTAGGACAACACACGATATCCCATTTAATCAGTAGATATTTTTCTCTCGTTATCCCCTTCTCAAAGAATCTTGATTAGAAAAATTTAAATTATTAAAAAACTTTAGGCTATATACAATACCATATTAGTTTGAGACTAAGTTGGTAAGCACCAATCTTTCATCAAGGGATAGTAATTTTGTCTTCCCAGTTACTTAACCTTGCTTGGAACCGCTCCTCCTTTCCATTCAGTGTTTGATAATTTATGATGCTATACTTCTATGCCCAAATACTTAATAAGAAATTGCGTGTGTTCAAATCCGAATAGTTTCTACATACTGAGCAGCTTCATCTCGAGCCTCACCTAAACAAAACAATTCACTTTTATGAAAATTTATTTTTAGCCTAAAATTGCTTGAACGATAATAAAATTAATTTCAGATTCTAAATATTTTCAAGGTTATTTTTCATTAAAAAATCGTATCATCGCATACTGAAAAACAGAAAGGCCACACTCAACCAAATGTGGAATTACCCCTCAATTTAGCCGTCGAGCTTGGCTCTTTCTATTCTAACCGCTAAGAGCATCTCCACCGGCGCGCCCAATAGAGCGTCCGACAAAGTTGCCGGATTGGCGCTACTGGACGCGCCGGCAACCGTTCCCGCCTATTGGGAGCGCCGCGCCCCACCGGCGTACCCAATTGGGTTTAGAGGGAAAAAATTGAGAATCGAATATGGACGAACCGACAATATTTCATTGAATTTGAAGGACATTTAACAAACTTAAACAAAATTTGACAAACGATATTTAACAAACTTAAACAAAATTCAACTAAATTTAAACTAAACCCTAGACCCCAGATCTAGCGGCTCTGCCGGCAGACGCTCGAGAAGGAAGCCTATCCCGACGACGGCGAAACCAGCTACACGGTAGCGTCGAGGAAGGTGATCTCCGGCTCTTAAGGAGGAAGTGTCATCTGCGCCACCGTCGCTGAGGCTTCTGGTTTCACCCGCCGTGGCTCCGGCCTTGAGGAACATCTCCGGTCGCCGCTGTCGCCGAGCGTGGTTGGGTTTGATCTAGCGGCGGCGGAGGGAGGCCTCGATGGCGGCCTGCATTCCTCCCACTCCGGTTCTGGCCAATCGCCATCGTTGTCGTTGTCCTTCTCTACCGGGGCTGGGGCCGGTGCCGGTGGTGGGGCAGGTGGTTGCGCCTTCTCCTCCGGTGCCCCTGACGTTGTTGTCGCCGGCAAGGGGAGGTCGGGTATCTCGTCGTCGGACGACGAGCGGGCGCGCTCTTCATCGGAGTGGAACCACTCTGACGGCTGCTCCTGCATGCCGCTGGGGAGGAAGGAGCCGCGGCGTGCCTCGTGCTCCACGTCTATCACGTCATCCCAGTACGGCGACAAATGGAATAGAAGGGGTCGGTGCGCTGGTCATACGGTAGGTCCCTCCACTGCCGCATGATGTACTCGACGCGGGGCCTGCCGCTCAGCGGCGGCGCCACCGGCACCTTGAAGACGTTGAGCACACCCCGGTGGGAGCACAATGCCGTCCGACACCGGTATGTTGTGCCGGCGGTAGTCCTCCACCTCCTCCTCTGATAGCGTCGTCGGAGGCCGCACCACGCGGTGGTGCTCAGGACGAATTGTCCTGCTCGTGGCGTCGGCGTTGCTGGAAGAGGTCCGCCTCGCGCTGCTCTGTGCGGCGGCGTTCTTGGGCCGCGTTCCACTCCTCCTCCTCGCGCCGCATCTCGGGGGCAAACGTCTGCCCCATCATCCGCTCCTCGTTGAGGAGGCGTTGTTGCTCGAGATGCTCGTGGCGGCGCTCGGGCGCCCCATCATACATCTGCCACGCGCATTGACGACAACGACGCGTACGCGCCACCGCTTGACCTTTCAGTGTTGCGCTCGACGCGTCGCGTCGTCTGCGCTCGCCTGGGGAGCCGTTGCGTCGTTAAAACGCACAAATCAGTCACAATAAATCCGCATGACCGTTGTGCGGCTGACACGTCGGGCCCGCCCGCAAGAATTCGACGAGGCACGCGTTGCTGCGGTTATCGGCACACCCGCTTGCGTCCCTAAAACCTGAGCGCGAAGCGGGATTACCGGACGCTATATTGGGACGTGCCGGCAACATTTGGTTAATTGAGCACGCCGATGGGACGATTTTGTGCCGACGCGCATAATAATCCTATTTGAACCGCCGGTGGAGATGTGTAACATATCAGCCGCTATATATTGGTGATAGAGAAATCCCGCGGCGCGAGGTAGAATAACGATGTCGAAAGGAATTCGAGTTCCACACGGCAGTGAAGCATATCCTATCCGGCACCTGTCAGCTCCCATCTCGCCGGAGGTTGGCAACACACGGACGGACTTGTCCAAATTGCAAGGTGGGCGTCCAGAGGAAGTCGGAAGTCGCGGATCGAATGGAAGCTTAGCCACCACGCAGGGAAAGGATGTCGACCAGCCAATCAATCATCCCTCCAAGGAGGAGGAGTGAGACGATCGATAGGCGCGCGCGTATGGCGTCTGGTGAAACCGGAATAGTCTCCCTCCCCCACGGCGCGCACCACAGGCTTGGCCGTGTCGGACTCTCGGTTCGTTTTGTTACTTCTGGTGGTGGGCAGAGCTTTGGCGTCTCGACTCTCGTGCAATCGTGTATGTTCCGCCGACTCGGCCCTTCGAGAGCCGCCACGTCGGGGTCGAGTCTCCTTACGTGGCATAGCAACCGGTAGCGCGCCGCTGTGTCGTGACAGACCGCCTCTCGCGCACCCTACCCGATGCCCATGGATGCTGAGATGGGGCGCAGTCTAGCTGTAAAACGGATTCTGTGGGCGTTCCGGATTCGCCGTTCGTTGTGTAGGATCGGACTGCAGCAGCCCACAGGTGTCCAAAAGTTGTACAGAACCACCTCCACCGGCGTGCTTGTGTCCGTCCGGCCGAGATCTCGTTCCCATCTCATCTCATCTCATCTCATCTCAGACGGTGGGTGGGACCATCAGACCAGTGGGCAGGGGCCACGGTTTGGGAGGAATCCCGGGTATCTGTTGTATTCCTGCTCTGTATTCTGTATTTCCGATGAATACAACAAAGTCGCTTGTGTAAAAAAAAAAAAAAAAAAAAGGAGGAATCCCGGGTAGCGGCCGCCCTGCCCGTGGGCAACCAATTGCCCATATAAAGCGAGGGGTGTTCCCCACCCCATCTTCACGTTTCCAGGTACCGCTACATCTCCTAATCTCCAGATCCTCCCCCGATTCTTCTTCTCTGCCTGACTGTGTAATTTCCTACTGCTATTCTATCCTGTCTATGAACTAATCACTGCTCAACTAACCGAGCAACCTTGTTGAGAACTTGGTATTGGCCCAAGAGAAACTCTGTCTTAGCTAAACCGTCAGATTATTGCTGTTGTTTTTTCGCTGGAAGGATTTTTGTTTCTATGTATCATCTTGGTACTCTTGTAGTGGAATCAGCTTTTCTTCATAACAAATCATTCTGTGCAGAGACAGGAAAGGGGACAGAAGAAGATGGCTTCCAACTACGTGGACACCGCGGGGGAGGAGGAACTTTCCCCGGCCACCACAGCAGCAGACCACCCCGACCGGCTCCGCCGCGTCGCCGAGGACGAGGCGGAGCAGGTGGCCCGGGTCGGCGTCCGCGCCGTCCGGCGCCAGCGCCAGCCACGCACACGGGCCCGCCGTCAAGTGCGTCTGCGCCCCGGCCACACACCCCGGCTCGTTCAAGTGCCGGCTCCACCGCACCAACTCCCAGGGCCACGGCCACGGCCAGGGTTCTTCTCCTCCTTCCCGGCCGCGGCGCAGTGACGTCTCCTCGAGAATCAAGAAAGCTCGGCAAGCAACGGAGGGGAACTGAACAATATACATGTCATAAGAAAGGGAGTCTATTTGTTCCTCCCTTGACTCCTTGAGTCATTGGGAATTTCTTATTTCCTCTCTCTCTTTATTCCCCATCTTTTGTTTTGTTGGGATCTCCCTTGAATGTTCTATCCTCCATAAAAAGAACGGAATATCCTGTTTCGACTTTCGACTGGGCATCATGCTTGCCTGCTTCCCTCACCCTTCGTTTGAGATTGGAGCAAGAAAGCATCGGTTCTATTTCGTTAGTCTTGTGCTGATCTCCAATCTGATCACCATTTCATTGTGATCCATGCTTCTTGCGAAAAGTTGAACGGGCGCATCATTTTATCTTCAGTGACATGCCGCATGCTGGAAGACCTGCTCTTAATACGAGCAAATTTGCTAATGCAAATGAGCCAATTAGATCTAACTAGATACTACTTAGGTAGTACTGGATGGTAAAACCTGATAACTACTACTAGTCACTTCTCTTCCAGCCAGTTCTGCTGCTGTTTTGATTAAGCATTTCTTTTAAGTAGGGGTATTTAGTACTAGCTACGTTTCATAATTCTTGTTGTGGTTCTAGTTTAACTAATCACACCAACAATTACTCTAAAACGGTGGGACTTGTATATTACTAGTACTCTCGGAAATAGATGTCTTCTATTTGTCCAAATTTAGATGTTTGTGCACACTAAAATATATCTACATACATCCGTATTTGGACAAATCCAAGACATCATTTTCCGAACGGAGGAAGTATAAGTTTGCGTGTGGACCTGTGATTTGCCGATGCTGTATTATCATCGCGATCATTTGGACGAAGCTTGCACTTATTGGTTCCAGGTGTAAATAAATTAGATGTACATATATGTACATCTATTCCCACACTTGATTGATTTCTCGCACCCACTTCCGCACCTGCACCCACGTTCTTCTGTTGGTAAGGTGAACAAAATCAAAATAATCTAAGTCAGTTTTTGCAAAACTGTAGTGACACCCATAAGATGGTTGGTATGTCATGGCCCGTTGTCGCTCTCAATTTCCTATCTCGCTTTTAAGCATACTAAATACAGACCTGACGTCCTCTTATGTGATCAACATAGTATGGCAGCAGATAAAAGCATTATTGGTCTGTCTAAGTTCCAAGATGAGTGAATCGGTCCCTAATAGCATCTCCCTAATAGCATCTCAGCTACGTCCCCAATAGGCAGGCAGGCGGGCCTGCCGATAGACTCGGCAAACGTGCGTCAGACGTGTCGGCGACACACAGTAGGCGCAGATGGATTTATTGTGGTCGGTATGCTCGTTTTAATGAAGCAGTGGCTCTCAGGCGGGCGTAGACGACGCGAAGCTACGCTCTGAAAGCCCACGCGGTGGCTTACATGCATCGTCGGCGGCAATGTGGCGGCCGCAGACGACGCGAAGCTGCGCTCTGGAAGCCCACGTGGTGGCTCACACGCGTCGTCGGTGGCAATGTGCGTGGGATGAGCCGGTGGCGGCGTTAATGTGGCGCCAACCTCCTCCGCTCCTCGCCGACTTTAAAACGGTGCACGACGCGCCTCTTCTCCACACGACAATTCACTTCTCCTCTCCCACCAAAATCCTTGCTAGCATGCCTGGCAACTACAAACCGCGACCGACTGAGACTGGCTATGACCGAAGAGGAGCTTGCTCGCCGCCATCTGTTGGTCGTGGGCCGTCGTGCTCGGGGCGAGCGCGCCATGACCCCTGAGTGCCGCCTGGAGCAGGAGGAGCAGGGACGCTTCCTGAACGAGGATAGCAGATGGGCGATGCGTGCACCGCGAGATGCAGCGGGAGGAGTGGAACGCGGCCCAGGAGCAGCGCCGCCTCCCGGACGAGATGCGGCGCCACGAGCCGGGCAGCTCCTCCGAGCGCCACCACCAACGGCCACATACCCTCTGCCGTCTTTTGGTGGGTTGCGAGTGCGGTAATTTAAAATTTCGACTACCATGTACGCAACAACCCAAGATCTATTATGAAGATACAAGCGAATACGAAGATCCGAATATCTAGACGGAATATGTTACCAACACCGTAGAAGCGGAAGAAGTGTCGATGACGTAGTCGATCTAGCCTGAAGTAGATTCCCTCAACAAAGTCTGGTAGAGAATTTCGTCGCCTTCTCCTCCTTAGCTTGATCTTTTTGATCCAGCAGAGTGAGGGTCAACCGTCGTGATCCGACACCTCACCCCTCTAAGAGCTCGCACACGTACACTGGGAAAGGTTCAGCGGGGATTCTCGTCCAAGTTTGAAGCACCACTGGTGTATATAAAGGTGGATATCTCAACACATGAGAATGAGTGAGAGAGATTAGATCTAGTCTAATCAGAGAGGGTCCCTCTAATCTAGAGAGGTTCTGTTAATCCTTTTAGACAAGATCCAACTAGAGAGAGAAAGCTTTCCAACTTGTGTGTCTCCAAAAGGAGGGGGTGGGGGTTATATAGGAGGACCAAGGAGCAGGGAGACTTCGAGAAGGAGTTGAACTTCTCCCAAACCGCCGACCCTAGGAGTGAGGCCTACCCTTGGCCGCACCGACCTAAGAGGGTGGGGCCCACCCTAGGTGGGCTGGCCCTTGGCCGTCGATGCCCTCCCCCCCATGGGTCCAAGGCCCATTAGGGTTCGGCTAAGGAAGGGGAGCCCCCCCAATGCCCCTTGGTCCACCACCACCCTAGGGTGGTGCGTCTACCTTGGTGGGTCACTAGGGCCCACTAGGTAGCCCCTTGGCGGGATCCATATTTTATTTCTTTAATAATATTTTTCAATTAATTAATATTTTGTCTAATTACTTCCTAATTAAATAATCCTTTTTGCAGAAAATTACCGGAATGATCCGAGACACCTAGTGTCCGCTGACAAAACTCTCCGGATAAATATTTCCTTCTATAAACCCTCAGAATAAATCCGATGGTGATAGAAACTTCTATCACCCTGAGACATCCAATGTTTGTCTGATCTAATCTCTCTGATATGAATATATGTACCACGCATAAACCATTCCGGTGACACTCTCTCGATGTTCCAGACCAACCAATATACACAACTAACCAAACCTAGATTAATCGTGTGACCCCTATAGGTTCGATAACGTGTAGCTATAATTAGATGTACTCATCTAATCACCAGCCAGGGTCAGGCCCGAGGACGACCTGAATAACTGCTACCGTTATGCGAAAACACTATGTTGAGCCTATTGAATACTAATATATCATTCTTATTACTCACGATACTAAAACTTTACCCGAGATATAGATTCGTTGATGTTACCATGAATCATCTTCGTCTATCTCGTTAACTGGAAAGCTCCATTTACTCATTCCCATATTACGATATCCCACACGGTGTAACTTCACCATGCATTGTCTGTAGAACATATTGGATACCTCTCATACCGAGTGGGCCCAGAGTGTATCTCTCCTTTGACAGAGGAGTAATTTCCCATCTTGAAACATTAGAGTATATACAAACCTTCGTAACTACCCAGTAATTGTCGTTTTGATCACCCTGTTACGGTCGTGATGACTGACATCACCAAAGTAATTCTTCTAGTATGCACAACCCTAATATCCTTATGGTTCAAGGTGCAAGGACATACTATATAATAACCTTTCTGTGATAAATCTAATTAACTAAATATCTTAGCATGCCAATGCTATATAATAACCTTTCTGTGATAAATCTAATTAACTAAATATCTTAGCATGCCAAAACTTGGGTCCACCCGGCCATATTGTTCTCCAACAATGTGCCACTCATTGATGTTGACATAACAATGTCCATGACCAGGAAAGCACAATCATCTAGCATTCAAAAAATTAGTCCGTAGAAAAGAGTAGGATGTATTTTACTGTTCACGTTTACTACACGTGAGTATGAGCTTTTCTCTAAATCTCACATTCAGGAGCCACAACAGTTATAGCATAGAAACATAAAACATAATTAATGAATCAGATGTACGAATACATTGCCTTTTGGGCATACATCCAACATCTTTTGGGTTTGCGGCCGGCGCGGCCAGTTCCACTCACGTGGTGCCTGTTCCGACGCTGTCGGTCGAGGCAGCGGAGTACCACCTCCGCCACAATATACCGGTGCCAGACGGCGTTAAGCTACCGGAGGGATGGATGCTGAACGTTGTCAAGGTTCCGGTTGCGCCGCGGTTCAGCGGGAAGGCCCGCCTCGACTACATCATGCGATGGTGGAGGGACTTGTTGTGGGCGCAGCGCGTTGACCCATTCTACTCCATCTAGGCGCCGCACTGGCACATCATGATAGACGCGAAGTGCGAGGTGCACCGCAGGTGCTTCTTCATCCCACCGGCGTGCGGTCACCACCGAGGGAGTGGTTCGCGTCGGACGTCGAGCGGGCCCGCTCTAACGATGACGAGCTGCCCGATCTGCCCCACCACCGGCACCGACATCGGAGGAGGGGGCGGAGGACCGCGACGACGACTGGCCAGCGTCGGAGGGGGGAGGGAATGTAGGCCGCCATCGAAGCCTCCCTTCGGCGCCGATAGATCAAATCCTACCACACTCGGCAACGGCGGCGACCCGGAGAAGTTCGTCAAGGCCGGAGCCGATGGAGACGAAAGCAGAAGCCTCAGCCGCCCTGTCAATAGCACATGACACTTCCCGGCGGCAGATCATTGAGGCATGCAAGTTTCTTATGATGCCGACGCCGGGATAAGCCTCCTTCTCTTGTCGTAGCCGCAAGCGCCGCTAGATCTAGGATCTAGGGTTTAGTTTAAATTTCATTTAAATTAGTTAAATGGCGTTTGCCAAATTTCGTTTAACTTTGTTAAATGTCCTCTGAATTTAATGAAATATCGCTGGTTCGTCCATATTCCAGATTCCAAAGATTTTCGAAAAAAACCTATTGGGAGCCACAGGTGGAGCGAGGCGTTCCCAATAACCCGACAACATGTGCCGACGCTCCCAATAGCATTTGTCTGCCACCGTTGTCGGATGCTCTATTTGGCACGCTAGTGGAGATGCTCTAATTTCTCAAAATGTGAAAAGGAGTGCCTCAAACATGTAGTTTGGTAATGAACTATTGGTCTGTCTAGGTTCTGTCCATGTGGCATGTGAGTCTGAAAAGATCAATTTTACTACTGAAAACTGAGTAAACACTGAGTAATCTAGCACTTAGAGATGGACTGGCAGATCAAAATGAATCTTAGAACAACAGATTTTGAGGCAATTAGAAATATAGCAGATAATATCTAGGCTAAAATTGATGCTTCAAAAATTAACAAAAACAGATTTAGTGGCAGATAGATTGAGATTTAGAAACAAAAATGATACAACAGCCAACAGGGTAAATGAATAATCGGAACTTCAGAAACAGATCTATATAAACAATATGAACAACAATAAGTAATAACTATAAAAGTGGACCGAAATGTCGATGTTATGACAACATATATACATCTCGTTCGGACAATCTATGCACGCGTGCACCAATTTTTGTTGGAGATATAACACGGTCTTTAGAGGCTCTAATTTGAGAGCACCGTTTTGACTCCCGAGGTCACCTGCTCTTGACCGATTTCGAAATCACTAAAAAAATGAAAATACTTTGGAAATAAATGAAAAATGGAAAATAATCATATGGTAGTACTTTGAACAAAAAACAAAAAAATGGACAACAAACATTTGATAGTGTACTAAGAATGTACAAAATTTCACGGTGAAGTGATATTTCTGTTGCTCTGTAAAAAAATCAGTACTCTTTCGTGGCAACAAACATATTCTAAAATGAGCACTGATTTTGTTCTTTTTGCATAGAGCACTACACATGTGATTTCACCGCTAAACTTTAAACATAGTTAGAAGACTAGCATATGTTTGTTGTCTTTTTCAGAATTTTTTTTAAAATGTTTTCATATTTTATATGAATTTCGAAAGCGGGCAGAGCAAGTGAGCTGGGGTGTCAAAGTGGATTTTCGATATAAATTAGTCCATTGCAAGATCATAAAATTGTTGAACTACAATGCCGCAAAGTGGGCTGTCCTACCATTTTCTAAGTTGTACTATGCACCTGAGCTGAAATGAAACTACGCCTCTTCCTTGTTGTTCCCTCCGTTTCGAATTATAAAATATTTGTACGCTGTGATGAACCAGACATATATAGATATGTTTGTGTATTTATTAACTTATTTTAGTCTATACGTAGTCCACGTTAAAATATCTAAAACCTTTAATAGCTTAGAACGGACGGAGTAAAAAAAACTGATTTCAGTGAAATATAACTAGGTGGGCCTTTGGCAGTTTACCACTTTGCGTTATGACTCGTAAAGCAAAAGTTGCAGCGGGAAAGCACGAGGACTTCAAAGCAGCAAATATGGGCTAGAACTTGATCGAGACCATTCGCAGAGTGGGAGCCCATTTGCGTTCGGAAAGGGTATTGCACCTTTGGTACGCTTCGGTTGGAACCTGATTATGGATTTGGTCCAGCATTCCTGGCTCTAGTTTTTAACTCCATGGCCGATTGTTCATATCAATGTGGAATAGTTCGAGATGGTATCTAGTTGGATGCCTAAGACCAAGAAATCTTACGGAATCTACATCGGACTAGTACCAATAGTTTACTTTTTATTTTGAACTTGCCAACTGAAAGTGCTGGGCAGGGCACTATGAGCTTTAGTTGGTTTAACGAATGATGAGAACCATGATTTCGATGCCATCATTTCGAACCAATATTTAATCAAGCACGAGCTCCACAGAATGATAATTCATGAACCACTATCATGTCTCTCCCGAATAATCAGAGTAGAGTGTCGAGACCGTTGGGGCCTGACCTCGGCACGGCATGTACTGTCTGCAGAAGGTCACTGAACATTGGAACACTAGAGAGTTAACAGTTTAAGACAGCGATTGTATGACTTCCCCCAATTTAGCATGATTCTTTACCGCGTTTCATCACAGAGCTAAGCACAAGATTGATGGTTCCTTAGCATTGATCCATCGCCGTGGAGAGAGCAAGGTTCAGAAAGACCACACGTACAGCCGCGTTTCATCACAGAGCTAAGCACAAGATTGATGGTTCCTTAGCATTGATCCATCGCAGTGGAGAGAGCAAGGTTCAGAAAGACCACACGTACATCAACGAGTCGTCTTGTTCTTCCAACGCTCGAGCAGACCAGGGCTGCATGCACGATGACCGTGCTGCCCTCGTTCAAAGCTCGCCATTAGCATCACTGCATCGACATGTTCTATCAAGTAAGCCGTGGAAGGAATTATCTTGGGAAAGGGAAGATCACGGCTGATGTGGGGAGCATCCTTTGATTTGATCTGTGTGGTCGAGGAGTGAGACCGCTGGTCGTGGTTGTACAGACTACAGAGACGGCGCAACAGGGATCGCTTCTTTTTCCTGGAATCAAATCATGTGCTGAACGGGGGGCTGTCACCCGCGTGAGGGGCTGTCCTCGGACGTGTGATCTTGTGCCGCGGAATCGAATCGCTCTTCTGCACTCGCCTTTCACTGAAAAGCTCCACTGGAGGCAACTAGACAACCCAGATCCTGGTTTACAACGAGCGAGTGCATGCGCTGCGGATGCTTGTTTCAGTTATGCACTGGCACTGATATGATTGGAGGCATTTCCTGAAGATTCCTGAATATTCAGTGTGCCCGCAACATGGAGCAGAGTTTCTGAGTGAAACTTAGCGTCTGTCTGCACTGGAAACAATGACCGTTCCTCTTTCCTGAACGTCGCTGTGCTGTGCTTTGACTACTTCAGAAATGCTCGCCACCGGGGAATTCAGGCGAATTAAAGAGTGGCTGGCAGGCCTCGGACACACTTCTCCCACAGAGGAAAATCCATGATTTCCCACCTCAGAGGTTGTAGTTCGAGCATTACGCAATCTCCATCACGCAATCCATAACCTGCTATCGCCACTCTACGGTTCTTCGTATTTGGAGTTCAGTCCGTAGTTTTGCATAAAGGAAAGAAAAAATACATGACTTGCCACCCTTGAGTACTGAACTGCTGAAGTATGGCAGGAGTTCGACTGTTCGACAGTCTTAACTTTTGGATATTGTAACCCATCTTCAGAACTACGCATGTTCAACTAGGGTCTTTTAATGATAGATAATTTGATGCGGCGGGCTGGCGGCACAATCTCCTGAAAAATACTGCCCATATAAAGTAAGCTACCATGGCTTTCTGAGTCGGCCGTCACTACTTAAATCGACCTAGTTTTTACAATGATATTATCGTATATGCTCTTTTTGGTTAGTTCCAACGTCTGCAGGTACGCACATTTGGCCGCGGCTCTCCAACGAGTATGACACGACGAGCCCCTAAAATGAGGCAATTCTTAGATGCCCTTTCGGTGCACCTGCGGACAAGTGAAGCGTACTAGATTTTGCCGAAAAGAAAGCGAAAATTTTCATACCTCCACTCGTCCTGTCGTCCACTTGCAGCTTCATATACAGAAAAATATCTTCTCTGTTGGTTTAAAAATTTACGGTAGTAGTCTCTGAAATTGACATCGCTGGTGCATCACACCTTTAACCAACAGCAACTCGCAAGAAGCAAAGATCTGGCCGGCTGGACGAAAGAACTTTTCATGGAAGTTCTGCTGAAAACATGGTTTTTTGATGTTGCATCTCTGCATATCCAGACTGAATGTATACATCACAAAACAGCTCGAAGCTCTCACCATGTTCTTCTGCACCAGACAATAAGCTATCTAGTCGCGAGGTCCTTCCAGCAGGAGGACAGCAGACGCTCCTCGCCCGCAGACCACACGTCCTAAAATCTTCTTGCAGTGCCGCTCCCGAGAAAATGTCTCCATATGCTCTTTCTGTTATTTGATCAATCTGTACCCTGCAAGCTAGTGGTTCAGATATCTGACGTTGCCACGGCTGTCCTCTTCCTTCCTCCCGAAGCGGCGGCCTGCAGTTCTTCGATCCGGCCGGCGAGGCGATCCTGCTGGTTTGACCTTTGGCAATCCGGGTAGCCGCGCACACGGATCGGCGCAGAATCCCGATCGAGTGTGCGTATATGGATTACGCAGCCTGAAAGCGACGGAACAATTTGGCACGTCGCTCTTGCTGAAGAGAAAAATGCGACGCCACCACACATAGACTACGACGTCCCCTGTCGCGCTCGCACCGTTGGTCAATGGTTGGCTGCTTCGGTCCCTCTTCATCACGACGATCGGAAGGTGTACAGGGGAGATAAATCATAGATGGACTTGGATCAAAAGTGTGTGCTGATCACGCGCGTCCATGAAGTGGATCTGAATCTGTTGCGGCACAGTTCTACTAACTGCTCTATGTTATCAGGAATAGCAGATCTTCCACCGAGACGAGTGGTGCTGCCGACTATGCGTGAAATGCTACCACTGTAACGAAGCTGCGTGCAGTCCTACATAGGGTTCATCATTGGGCCGATCTTAATCATTATTACCGCCCATTTGTCTATCTGTTGACGATGGCTCATTTTAGTCGTCCACGTACTCCTGACAGGGAAAGATTATGGATCCGGTTAAAGATTTGCCACTCGAATTTAGAGCACACAGCCTCATATAATAACTCCGTCACAGAAGCCAACTCCACCCATCTTTCCTCTTCGTTTCTTAAGAGATTTTGATGGTATATGTGAGCTACGCTGAAGCTGACAGCTTCAGGCAAAAAAATATCTCTTGTACGTAGTAGAAGTCCAAAAATCGGTTGAGCTTTTGCAAATATCTATACGAGGCTTTAAGCCAGATCTAGTATACATGCTAAGCCTTGTCATGAAAGATTTCTTCAAATGGTTATCTAATTACCTACAAGACGCCAATAATTGTTATTGGCTCAACTCTTTATGGTTTTCAAGCCTCGCACATACATTTTGACTTTCAGGTCACTTGGTTGATCAATGCCATAGTTTATGATCGGGTCAACTAGCTGAAGGATTTATTTATTTGAATGTGCGATGCGTTTAAGACGAATTGCTCCCTAATGAGCTCACACAATGCGAATCTGCAAGTCTCTGTCATCGATGAGTGGGCAGCTAATAGTTTTTTTTTTTGAGAATTCCTGGTCTTTTACAGTACAGCTGTAGTATCTGAACTCACGCACAACATACTGCACACACACTCAACACCACACACACGCACGTCACCTGTGCGTAAGCTAGACCTAACCAGACTATACTAAGCTTCTGGACCTCCGTGAGTCTAGACCTATTGGGAAACCTCTGCGGTGGTGGGCACACCACAATACCACTGACTGAACCACGGCGGAATCGGCCCAGAAGTTAGAACTAAGACAGACTGATTAAGGGCTCAGTCTTCTGCGAATACAACAGCCCAGAAGGCCCTCCAACTAATAGTATTCTTGAAGATTCTAGAATGAAATAAGTATTCTTAACTTGCCATGAGAAGATTGTAGGTAATACCTTGTGCTTTCGGTTTATCACATCCCACTCCTATCCGTGCTGAATAGTCTTGGATTTGTTGGCAGTGGCACACACAGCGGATCCACGTTGCCCTACCAGTACCAGACATGGCTCACATGCTGCGAATGAACCGTGCGCACCTGTGCAAGTCGGACAATCAGACTAGTAGTCTTGTGTACGGAGTTCCAACTTCAAGGAATATCAAGGACCACCAGAGGGCTTCATGCTAACCAAACACGCTGCATCGCATCAGGCGTTATCTATTCTAATCTGATACATCAATCAGCGCGCCTGATCTGGTTGCCCGCCACCCGATACGCCGGGATCGATGCCTTTCAACCGTGCTCCAGACGAACTGCACTTCTTTATGAACAATTGGTTTCAACTCACTGGGACAGGTGGACTAGAAGCGATAAACTTACCTACTCGGATTTACTTCTGCTCCATGCCTTGCATATAGGAGTACGTTGCTAACAAGATGATTCTGAAATCTCTACTGGCTTCTTTGGATCATAGGATTACAAAACATAGGAATATGAAAAACTCAGAAATTTGATAGGGTTGCATGTGCCAAATAGAGGAATGCAAAACAGAATAAAACTATATGAATAGTTATTTGGATGGAACCCAGTAAAAACAAAGGATAAATGCCTCGATCCTACGCGAATGATTCTAAAAAAGAGTTAGAGTGCATGTTGAAATTCATATAAAACTGTCCTCCTCCGCTTTTTCCCCTCTCCTCTCATCTATCGACAAACGGCTCTCGGGGTGGCGGGCGTCACTCCTCTGCTCAGGTGGACGTCTTGTCCTCTGTAATTCTGTCCTAAACAACCTCCCCACCTATTTCATGTGCGCCTTCCTCTTACCCGCTGGTGTGATCGAGAGCATTGACAAAAGACGCCGTGCGTTCTTCTGGACGGGAAAGGACTCGGTTTCCGGTGCTCGTTGTCTAATTGTTTGGGATAAAGTTGTTTTGTCTACACAGGTCAGTGGCTTTGGGATTCGGGATCTCCGAAGGCAAAACTTGTGCTTACTCCTGCACTTCGTGGACCGTCTGCACCAATCTGGCGAGCTACCGTGGAAAAAATGGTTTTTCCGTCGGTTAGCTCGGGACCTCGGCGACACCTCTCCTAAACCCTCCTTCCTCGATAAAATTGTGGCCTCTTGCCTTCCAGTTTACCGTGCTCTAACCCGTGTCCTCCCGCGAGATGGGCAACGTTGTGCCTTTTGGATGGACAGGTGGACACCTGGCGGGGTACTGTACCTGCGATTCCCCGCACTCTTTTCCCACTGCACTCGTCCTCATGCTACGGTTGCCACAGTCATCGGATGCGGCCTGGAGCTCCAGCCACACCTGACTGCCGCGGCCGCGGCTGAGCTTGTAGACGTCCAGTACATCATCAACGCCACCTTCCCCTCCGACGGTGCCGACATTCGCTTCATGGCCTCAAGCGGCGACGGACATCCGCCCTTCACTTCGCGTGCTGCCTACCACATGCTCGCTCCTCCTCGAGCCCTGGACTCCGACGCCTGCACCAACTGGGCCCTCTGGGTCCCCACGAAGATCAAGATATTCTCCTACCTCGCCGCCATTGACAGGTTAAGCAACCGAGCCAACCTGTTTCACAAAAACTGCGCTCCTTCGGCTTCCTGCAAGACTTGCGGTGAAGATGAGACGGGGTTTCACCTCCTCTTCGCGTGTCGCGCGGCCACGGCTGTGTGGCGCAAGCTCCAGGTGTAGCCCCTGCGGCCGATAGCTCTCTCTGGTCTACTGCCGACCCTACCACGACTCTTCAGCACATTTGGCATGTTGGGCTCACTGTTGTTCTTTGGCAAATTTGGAAGGCAAGGAACGACATCGTCTTCAACGCCAAGATTCTTTCTCCGACCGAGATCATCCGTCGCGCTGCTGATGACCTTCTGCCCTGGTCCGGGCGTTTCTGTACTGCTGATCGCCCCCTGCTTGAGCGCCTTCGTGCGTTCCTTGTAAACAACAGTGTGTAAACCATAATTTGTCTCTTCTCCCGCCCCCCGTGTTTTTCTCTGGTTCACATTTGTAAGGGCAGCCAAGCCCTCTGTAGTAATGCAATGCATAGAAATTTTAGAGGTGTCATTCTTTTGATCCAAAGAGCTTTCTTAGGAAAAAAAATCCTATTGGATTGGAATCCTCCAAAATTCCTGTAAAAATTCTACAATCCAAAGGGCCATACATGGAGGGATCCATGGCATGCTGTCTATCCTAAAAGTTTTTGGAGAATAAAAATTTAGATAACACCATGCTCATATTTCACATGAGAAGGAAAGGACTAAAGGAAAAGGAACAATCAAAAAGAAGGAAAAAAACATAACTCCCACTATTCATGATAGCTAGATGCAACTAAAGAGAAATATAAATAAGATAGTAGGACAACCACCCCAAAGCTTGGAACAAGATTAGGTAGGTCTCGTAAACCATCATGTCTCGTCCTTCTTAGATGGATTGCGTTGGAGAGACGCCCTCCCATTCGTTGCGCTTCCATGGGTAAGCTTTCCCATCATAGAAGGAAATGGTAGGATAGTTCACTTGGCAGTTGCTGCTTCGGCTATCTTATTGAAACGATCTTCATACTCAAAGTTTTGATTCTCCATGCCATACATCTTTGGGTTGAAGCTTCTGAACCCTCCTCAGGCTATAAGAAAATCTGTTTTCCAGCTCTTTGATCCTCTCTTCATAGGCTTTCACCTTTTCCTTTAGCTCAAGATTCATAAAGTGGTGAGCATCCAAACCACGTTCCACAATTTTTCCATACCTAAAGGTTTTTTCTTCTAGCTTCTCTCACTCTCCATCACACCCACATGTAGCTTTCGGGTGGTTCTTCCACCCTAATGAGAAATTCTCTGTCCTCCAAGGTAGTGGCGGTGGATCTAGAACTCGATCGTTGGGGGTGCCAAGCTTACAAAATCATCCTCATTAGGCTTGTTGAGCTTGGAATTTAGTAAGGAATAGAGGGATGCTTCACTAATTTAGAGGTTTGACCATAAATATAAACTAGTTTAGCACTTTTGCACATGGTATACACATAGGATTAGTTCAAATATTAGTAGCTAAACAAAATTATGTATTTTTGTAGCAGGTGATGGTATTCCCTCGAGTCATGACGGAATTGAAATAGTGGTTCACGATGCCCTCCTTCCCTGCTGTCCCGGGCACCCTTTTGGAGGATTCAAAGCTCGACATGATTGGATCTCAACGAAAATCTGAAATACATAACCTCGAAAATTTTGGTGCGAGATAATATCGGCATAGAGGGGTATATATTAAGCATTTTATAAAAGTATAGATACAATAAGTCCAAACGGAGTCGAAGCAGAGTCTAGAGGGGCAAGATTCCCCTCTGGCGCGTCTGGTGGGGCACGGCTCACCTATGAGGTGATCCGCCTCCTCACGACTCCGTTTCCTTCCTTCTTTTCTCAGTCGTGTCGGTTTCAAAAAATATTAAGTTACTGTATTTTTCATGAAACTTACTTTTATTGTTTCAGCGTTTCCTGGTACGTATATAGGTTTATGCCAAATTATTGCCTCGCGAATGAGTAGATTGATTGCCTCAACGGGCGGTGCTTTCTTATCGGATCCGACATCACCAAGAGAGAAGCCCTGTCGGAGAGCCTCTAGCCAAACTGGATGACAACGGCCCCACCCTCCCGTGGACTTCAAGGGTATAAATTCGTGTGGAACATCCGTCATGCTAATGATTTCTCAATGTTAGTATAAACTTATGATACTTTTAGTTAGCTTGCAGCGTTTTTAGTTTTGTTAACATGCCATTGTTTGTAGTATAGTTAACATGTTGATGTTTTTAGTATAGTTAACACCCTATGATAGTATATTCCTTCGGTAATTTTCTACCGTTTGTATATTAACACGCACATTTTTTTTGTATTTACTGGTGATGAAAATATCAATACTACTATGGTAATATGGTTTAGTATTTGTTTACAATTACATTAAATTTAGGGTTTTGGCCCTAAATCATATTCTAAGTAGGGTTATATTTGATGCTAGATAAGCTGATGACAACATGCTCAAATTCTAAGTAGCTAGCCATTTATTATTTATTTCCAATAGCGAAAATACATATTCCATAAAATAATTATAAAGATATGTCAATTACATACATACCATTTTTATCCAGCAACGTATGCTGAAAATTTCCATTAATCTACCTGATGAATTTAAATATGTTCTTGAACCAATCTTTTCGGTAAATATCGAGGCACTTCAATAGATATTTTTCCCTTCTCTTCTTCTCTTTAATGTCATGTAAGTGTACAATCATGTGAACCTTGCACAACAGGCTCGAGTTTAAAAGGCTATAAATGAAAACTTTATCAATTAATTTGTCATCTATATTTCTTATGAATCTAAGTTTGTTATAGCAGTATTCATGTTTTTTTAGCTTAAATATATATGTGAGTAGACTTTATGTCAGTTTAAATCGTGTGAATCTTGCCACAATAGGCTAAACTTTATAGAGCCAAGGGATGATAAAGTTGGCATCTATATTGTTATGAATTTTAGCTTTATCTAGCTGTATTTGCACTATTTGTTGAGTTGGCATATAATTTCAAGTTAGATATCAAAAAAATATTAGTTCAGTTTTGCATAAATTTATAGTTTACACGAAAATATATTATTATCTCCTTACAAAAACACATATCTAGTTTTTGGTAAGGAGATAACAATATTTTTAGTCCTTGGCTATCAAGTGTTTATAAAAAGCAACGATGGTATCTGAATAGTTTTATACAAAGTTAAAAGGTGTGAATGCTTCTACAACAGGCTCAAGATCATAGCCCTTATAGATGAAATTTTTATCAATTATGTTGTAATCTATAAGTCTTATGTTTTTTTTGTGCCAGCATTCTATATTTGAGCTTACATCTAAGTAATTTTGACATATAGCGTGAATCCCGCCACAATTTTTTGAAGTTTATAGAGCTTCAGGTACTGATGAAGCTTCCATATATATTCATTTATGAACTACAGATTAACTGGTAGTACTTGCACTATTTTGTTGAGCCTACATCTAAAATCAACTTAGAGAATCAATATCTATCAACTATCAAATGAAATTTCATTCAACTAGTGGGTCATGTAGTTATCCTAGTTTTCTAAAAGAACTCGGCTTGATATGTTGTTTCCATTGGTTTTCAACATGTATTGATGCTAGAAGGTGCCTAGTATGGGTTTATTTTTTATGAAACTGACTAAATGTAAAATAGAGGATCTGCCATATCAAGTCAGAGTTAGAAGTTTCCATAGAAAGGTAGAATTGAGCCATTTGTATAAATTCTCTTAACTAGTCATAGTCTTATTAAATGTAACTTTGTTGCTAAGTAGAAAGGCTTTTGAAATTCCTTAACTCATGTGGGTATTGGTGGCACACATTTTATGTATTATATAATATCCATCATGTTATCTGAAGTCTGGAATGTTATACTCTTAGACTCTATGCATAATCCTCTCTCTCTCTCTCTCTACCGCGTTGATGCATGTAAAATTCATACATGAACTTTACATTTTATTACATGTTATTCCATGTTATTTGCATCATATAAGGGTTATATTCATGGTTTATATTGAGTTTTGGGGATAATTAACAACTTACCCATTTTTCTGGAATTAACCCTGCACTGTCAGAAAACCCCTTTTTCTATATTTTTACGTTTCAGGCGACCAAACGACGTCCAAATGACCTGAGATTTTACGGGGATCACTTTTTTGGAAGGAACGAAACGTAGGCGCAAAGGAATCGAAGAAACGGAGACTAGAAGGCCAAAACAAGTGGGCCCACGTGGCCAGATTCCCTGACGGGACCCCTCATCCTGGCCCTTGGGCCTCCGCTGCCGTCAATCCTTCTTCCCGAAGCTTAGTCTTGACCTAAAAACGACTATATATAGACCCCCCCAGGGCTTTCGCGAAAGGGAGCGCCGCCGAAACACAGAAACCACGAAACAGAGACCTGGAGCTGAAGATTGGAGGGGGAAAACTCCGGCGGGGCGCTGCCGGTGTGGTCTCCTTCTCCTCCAACAACATCTCCACCGACACCATGATGAAGAGTGAGTAGTCCACCCTGGACTATGGGTTTGTGGAAGTAACTTATGTATCTCTCCTCTCTATGAGCTTCACTAATTAGTACCGTATGAGCTGCTGAACATGATTACGGTCATCTATGTAATTCCTTTGTGGTGGATCTTTATTATGAGTTAATACATGTTTGAGATTGCAATGGTTTTGTTTCAGTTATGAAAGTAGATGCATATTATGTACCCCGTTCTTATTTACTTGTCATGATCAAGCATGTTTATGAGAGCATGTGAGGGGGAACGTGTGCATTAGTTGGAGTAACGGGGGTGGCTAGTGCAGTGAACGTGACAGATAGTTCTGCGATCCACTTGGGTTTTCTACCTTACTTTGTTGCCTCACTAGGGATAAACAAAAATAACATGCTACCGGAGAGTGGATGTGACCTTGGCCACTACCTCCATGACTAGATCTAGCATGTTCTTATTTTAACTTCATGTCATTGAACTTATTGCTATGCTCTGATTTATCTTAATTACTAAGGTGTTATGATTTAGTTCGCATCTTGGTGGAGCATAAGAGAGAGAACAACTTATACTTGAGATCTCTATGTTAGGACGTGATGCCCATATTATTAATAACTTGTCAAACCATGTTTGCCATCTTTCATGTTAATTTTAGTGTTCCATTGTCTACCACGTTATCAAGAGAGAGTGCATTTGTGAAACCATGAACCCCGGTCCATTTTTAATCATAAGAAACACCTTTCCAACACTTTTATCACCACTTTTGTTTGCTGCCATTTTTAATCCGAAAATACAAAAACACTTTTATATCTTGCATACATTATAAAAAACCCAAAAATATCATTTACCATTGTTTCCATCATCCTTGCATATTTATTTTACCATCATTGCATATTTACTACTGTTTGCATTGCATATTATTTTTTATCATTCTCACACCTTGTGCTTGACAACCACTTGGTGAGGTTGAGGGCACAAAACAATTTATTTTGTTGCAGGTTCTCAAGAGAAGGATAAGGAGATAACACTGAAATACTGGTTCCCCGAGAGTTCGATATTAAACCCTCGAGTCACCCCTCGTGGGGAAAACTGTCTTCCACTACTACATACACTCTGCACTTGGAGTCTCAACCTAACCCATTTTCTTTCACGCAGGTAACTACGTTGAGGGCCATCAAGACGTTTTTGGCGCCGTTGCCGGGGAACCATAGCTGAAAGGTTTATCCAAGGATCACTCACATCAAGTCAACTTCATCACCAACTTGTGTAACAACCTAAGCTTGGGGAGGTTGCACCTACGTGAGCATCATCTTATCCATCTTTACCTACAATCATTTTATTTTGTTTTGTTCTTGTCTTGCATATCATCTTTATATTTCGGTTTGCATATTTATATTCAGTTTTGCATTTTTGTGTTGCATTTGTTATTTCGAGTTGCATTAGTGTCATTTTACTTTCAGTTTTGCATAAAAAATTAAAAACACATAAAAACTTGTTGAAATGGGAGATAGAACTAAATTGTGTGACTACACAAACACTCCTAATGATCAATTTATTGCTAAGCCTATCACCACACCTGAGATTACTGCTGAGAGCTATGAAGTTAGTCCTAGTTTGTTAAACTTGATAACTAGGGAACAATTTGGTGGTAGTGCTGTTGAGGATGCCTCTATGCATCTTCATGATTTTATTGAAATCTGTGACATGCAAAAGTTTAAAAATGTTGAAAGTAATGTCTTAAAACTGAAGTTATTTCCTTTCTCACTTAGAGGAAAAGCTAAAGAGTGGCTACATTCATTACCTACTGGTAGTATTAATTCTTGGGATGATTTAAAAGAAGCTTTCATTAAGAAATATTATCCCCCTGTTAAAATACTGCAAAATAGAAACAATATCCTCTCTTTTAGGCAAAATGAAAATGAACATGTTGCCATGGCTTGGGATAGGATTAAACTCATGCTTAGAACTTGTCCATCACATGGGGTTAATGAATGGACCATTTTACACTCTTTTTACAATGGTCTAAATTACATGTCTAGAAATATACTTGATTCAGCTGCTGGAGGTGCTTTCATGGGAAAAACTATATTAGAAGCTAAGAACATTTTGGAAAGTATCTTGCAAAATTATAGTCAATGGCATACTGATAGAGCACCTAGTTCATCTAAGAAAGTGAACTCTATAGAAGAAACAAATGATTTGTCATCTAAAATGGACACCATTCTTGCTTTTATTAATAAACAAAATTTTGAAAATATGCCTTTGCAAGAACTAGTTGGTAATAATCCTGAAAATGTTGATGTCAACTTCATTAGGAACTATGGTAATAACAATTATAACTCTTATAATAAACCCCCATATGTTCCTAACAACCGTCCTTTAGTGCCATATCCTAATGCTAATGATAAATGGAAGCCTATGTCATCAAGCAATGATAATTTCGAAGCAAATAAAATTCTTATTGAACAAGTTGCTAGTCATAATACCATGATACAAGAGTTGAATAAATCTGTTGCTTCTATTAGTTCTGATATTAGAGGTTTACAACTCCAAGCTGCAGGACTAGACAAAGCCTTGTCAAAACTAGCTGATAATCAAGCCACTTTATTGAGTATGTCTGCAGGGAAACCACAAGCACCACCCACGGTTGGGATGAATTCTATTAATATTGCTGAAAGTGTCCCTTCTACTTTGGAGGGAACTCTTAATGAACTGCTTGAATATCCTGAATATTTGTTGCCATTTATGTCTCAACTTGTTGGTTTAAAGGAAGAAGTTAATGAAACTAAAAATGATGAATCTCTTATGTTAGTCGAGTTAGAGAAAAAGTTGAGGAAGTTAAAATGCTTAGTGAAGTTAAGGAACCATTTGTTGATTTAGAGAAGTGTAGCTTGCATGAATTAATTTCTATCTTACAAAAATTTGCAAGTGATCCTTCTGTTAATATTAACCAGGCTGGTTTTGGTTCCTATATTGCTAATCATGTCTTAAAAGAAAAGATTGCTAGGTACAATCAAGAAGCTATGATACCACCTAAGCTTGGGGATATCTGGATCCCTAAGGTACTAGTAACCATTGGAAAAGAGACACACCATGCCATTTTAGATCTAGGATCTAGTGTCTCTATATTATCTAAAGAACTATATGAAGTCCTTGAACTTAAAAATATTGAGAAATGCTCTATTGAACTTGCACTTGCTGATGATTCCATTAGACATGCTCTAGGAAAAGTAAGTGATGTTATGGTAGAGTTACACATGACTTTTGTGCCTGTTGATTTTCTAATCATGGACATGGGGAATAAAACCTCTAGTCCTATTATTTTGGGAAGACCTTTTCTTCGTACTACAGGTGCCATTATTGATTCAAAGGAAGGGAATGTGAAGTTTCAGTTTCCACACAAGAAGAGCATGGAACACTTCCCAAGGAAGAGGGACACACCAAGGTTCAAGCTCCCTCATGAGCTACGTCCCCTTTGATTATCAAGTAAGTAAGCCTAGCTATATGGCTATAAAGAAAGCGCTTTACGGGAGGCAACCCGGTTGTTTTTGTTTGAGATTTTCTTTGAGTCCTCTTGCTGTAACAAGAGAGTAGTTTGTTAGTTTTGTTTCTGGGATTTTTAATAAAGAACCAAGTTTTACCTATTTTGGGTTTGAAAAGTTGCTATTCATTTTCGGAGAGTTTTCTGCCTGCACGAAGTCTGTGCACGGTTTGATTTTTCATTTTTTATCTGTAACTCCGATTGAGCTGTAATTTGAACTAGCTTCAACTTTTCATCCTCTGCACACGTGATTTTTTCAGATTTTTCTGACGAGTTTAAGTAGGGTAGAAAAATGCGTTTTGCTGCTGCTGTTTTTCTGGACAGATTCTGTCTTGATATTGTTTGATGCATTCTTTGAGCTTTTTGCTTGAATCTTTTTGATTCAATTGAGTTTATGAGTAGGCATACAACATTATATACTCTCTGGACATTCATATGAATTTTTGCCTAAGGATTTTATGCAGCAAGGAACCTATTTGTTTATCACTACTAATATCACCCCACAGAAAAGAAATGGGAGAAACGGTGTTTTGAAGTTTTTTCACAGGGATTAGAGGAGCTGCACCAAGAGCTATCCAAGGATGGTGAAGACCATAAGCTTGGGGATGTCAAGACAACCCCACTAGACCAACACACTCTCGGTTTGCACACGTCTAACTTCTGTTTTTCGATCAAAGCACTTTATCGTATAAACTTGGAGCGTCTGTTTTTTTGCTTTTGTTATTTCGGTTTGTTAATAAGACCACCACTATCATTTATATATGAGAGAGCTACTGGAAGTTTGGGTTGAATTATGTTGGATGCTATTAAATATATTGGGATAGGGATGTTTGAGTTGATTTTAAAAGATACATATAGTTGCATAATTCATGTGCTTTGAATGAATGTTAATTTGCAAGTGTGTTGTCAAGAGCTATCTTTTACCATGTTTAGATGTTGAATTTTAACTTTACTTGGTTTAACATGGATTGATTAGTTCTATGGACACTTATGCATGCATTTAGATGGTCAACTTTCTCCCTATTGCTAGCCCAAAAATTACAACAAGTAAAAAGCTTGTTTCCCAACACCTTCAACCAAAGTTTTTCCAGTGAGTCCACCATATCTACCTATTAGCTTTATGCTATTCCAAGTATGTTTATCATGTTATATTGTGTTATCTACATTTCTGAATTTAAATGCTTATGTTATTGATTGTCATGGGAAAAATTGGTTAAAAGCTCTCACGAACTTGATGCACAATTTACTTTTATTGCATTTAATAAGCATGAACCATTGTGATTAAAATTATGAAGTTGTGGGCTTGACAATTGTTTTGGTTGGGAGTTAGCCCATATGTGCTGTCACATGGCAAGCTTTCAACATTGCACTTATTTATATTTAGTTGATGTCATGTACTTTTGTTTATGGATGCCTATCATGGGTGAAATGAATGTGGATACTTAGTAAGTTCAAAGAGTTTGTATAAATGGTTAGAGAAATGCCTGGGCCGCTAATCTAAGCCATGCATCATTCATGGTGGAAATTTACAGCATAACCATAATGTTCATTCAGTGATGCACCTCATAATAAAAAGCTATACCCATAGTAAATAAAAGAGTGCTGAGATTGTTCATTGTCTGTTTGTCTTGTTGTTTTGACATGGGCTTGTTCATGTCAAGGGGCAAGAGGTACCCCAGTGCAGTTCTTGATGATACTATTATTACTTGCAATGACCTTTATTTGAATTTACTTTGTGGACCAAAGTGAGTAACACATGGTGTAGGTACTTGTATTCAAGGGACATGAGACATTCAACCAATACATTGTCAAGCACACCACTCATATTTGCTTTCACTTTAAACATTAATCATTCAAGATGCTATGATAGGGGTAATGAGAGCTCCACACCAATGACTACCACATTGCAAGCATTAACTTAAGTAGAAGTGTTTGGAAGTTAGATGAAACTTATTCATGCTTTACCTCTACTTATTTATCTATCCAAAGTGTCCACCTTTTATATTCAGTTTTCATAAGAAGTACTCTATGACCACCATAGGATGTTTTTACTTTTCATTATGCATACATTTGGTCCATAGTACTTTCTTCTATGTTACACTTTGTGAATTTATCATTGAACATCTTTACATTGAGTATTTGATATCACTTCATAATTTATCTTGCATATTGTTATTCCTTTGAAGAATGAATCATTTGACTTATGTAGCAATAGTAATCACCTTTGATATCCATTGATAGTATTAAAATGCAAAGTCCATGTTAGTTTTATCACCTTCATACTCGGGACGAGCATGGGTTAAGCTTGGGGATGTTGATGCATGTAAAATGCATACATGAACTTTACATTTTATTACATGTTATTCCATGTTATTTGCATCATATAAGGGTTATATTCATGATTTATATTGAGTTTTGGGGATAATTAACAACTTCCCCATTTTTCTGGAATTAACCCTGCGCTGTCAGAAAACCCCTTTTTCTATATTTTATGTTTCAGGGACCAAACGACGTCCAAATGACCTGAATTTTACGGGGATCACTTTTTTGGAAGGAACGAAACGTAGGCGCAAAGGAATCGAAGAAACGGAGACCAGAAGGCCAAAAGGGTGGGCCCACGCGGCCAGATTCCCTGACCGCGTGGGACCCCCATCCTGGCCCTCGGGCCTCCGCTGCCGTCGATCTTTCTTCCCGAAGCTTCGTCTTGACCTAAAAACGACTATATATAGACCCCCCAGGGCTTTCGCGAAAGGGAGCGCCGCCGAAACACAGAAACCACGAAACAGAGACCTGGAGCTGAAGATTGGAGGGGGAAAACTCCGGCGGGGCGCTGCCGGTGTGGTCTCCTTCCCCTCCAACAACATCTCCACCGACACCATGATGAAGAGGGAGTAGTCCACCCTGGACTATGGGTTTGTGGAAGTAACTTATGTATCTCTCCTCTCTATGAGCTTCACTAATTAGTACCGTATGAGCTGCTGAACATGATTACGGTCATCTATGTAATTCCTTTGTGGTGGATCTTTATTATGAGTTAATACATGTTTGAGATTGCAATGGTTTTGTTTCAGTTATGAAAGTAGATGCATATTATGTACCCCGTTCTTATTTACTTGTCATGATCAAGCATGTTTATGAGAGCATGTGAGGGGGAACGTGTGCATTAGTTGGAGTAACGGGGGGTGGCTAGTGCAGTGAACGTGACAGATAGTTCTGCGATCCACTTGGGTTTTCTACCTTACTTTGTTGCCTCACTAGGGATAAACAAAAATACCATGCTACCGGAGAGTGGATGTGACCTTGGCCACTACCTCCATGACTAGATCTAGCATGTTCTTATTTTAACTTCATGTCATTGAACTTATTGCTATGCTCTGATTTATCTTAATTACTAAGGTGTTATGATTTAGTTCGCATCTTGGTGGAGCATAAGAGAGAGAACAACTTATACTTGAGATCTCTATGTTAGGACGTGATGCCCATATTATTAATAACTTGTCAAACCATGTCTTGCCATCTTACATGTTAATTTTAGTGTTCCATTGTCTACCACGTTATCAAGAGAGAGTGCATTTGTGAAACCATGAACCCCGGTCCATTTTTAATCATAAGAAACACCTTTCCAACACTTTTATCACCACTTTTGTTTGCTGCCATTATTAAATCCGAAAATACAAAAACACTTTTACATCTTGCATTCATCATAAAAAACCCAAAAATATCATTTATCATTTTACCATCATCCTTGCATATTTATTTTACCATCATTGCATATTTACTATGTTTGCATATATTATTTTATTATCATTCTCACACCTTGTGCTTGACAACCACTTGGTGAGGTTGAGGGCACAAAACAATTTATTTTGTTGCAGGTTCTCAAGAGAAGGATAAGGAGATAACACCTGAAATACTGGTTCCCCGAGAGTTCGATATTAAACCCTCGAGTCACCCCTCGTGGGGAAAACTGTCTTCCACTACTACATACACTCTGCACTTGGAGTCTCAACCTAACCCATTTTCTTTCAACGCAGGTAACTACGTTGAGGGCCATCACGCGTTCTTCTCTCAACCTAAGTAGGCCATGTGTTTATCCTAGTTTTATGTTGCTAATTTAACTTTTTTTTTTCAAAATAGGAGTCTATTTGGTAACATTGTACAAAGGGGTTTATATATGGTTAGAAGCTTGTGTAGTATACAAATGTTCTATCCTCATGCCATGCCCCGTGACAAGCCTTCATCTGATGAGGAGAATGAATATGATCAACACATTATGGTGCAGGATAAATAAACTCTCCATATTGTTTCAGGAGGTGATACTTATTTATATAAAAATACCACAGCTGATATACTCACTACTAGCACAAAATTGAGCAAATAGTTGGTATTCTCTTGAAAATACAAGCCTTTACGGTGACCTTGTAGAGAAGGACTTTTCGGTTGGCGTCGGTACAAAGAGCTTCTAGGAGAGGCTACTTCTGACATCCACCTTCTAGCGTTGTAAAGTATATATAACAATTTCAAACTAGAATATTATATGTTTTGTTTTGTTTGTGTTTCCTTTTGTTTTTACGGAGGCGCAACGAGCTCATATGGATTTTGGATGCAGCCGGCCATAGACGATTGCTCGGGCAATCTACACCCTGGCTTGCCGGCAACTTACTATAAGATAACATGATACATAAGCGCCTTTTATTTATCTTCCTCAGCTGGATGATTTTTTATGTTTGCTTAATATATTCTGACGTGGGCTTACCCTCCGGGTACCCCACCGTGGGTATACCTGTTACGATCTAGCCTACGGTGCACTGGGTGGCCCATGTAAGGCCCACGAGGATAAGCCCAACATGGAAGGACAATGCGTGGAGTACGTCCCAAGTAAGCCTAGTACAAAGGCGGTTAGGTCTTTCCTTATCTGTAAACCTAATCGGTTGTGAAGTCCCGGGACCCCGCCTACTATATAAAGGCTGGGAGGGCTGCCGACCTGGGGTACGCTTTCATCCATACACCAAACCCAAGCAAGATTGCATCTCACCGAGATCGCCACTTTAACACCTTCGATATCAATAACCAGACAAGCAGGAAGTAGGGTATTACCCTCCGGGGGCCTGAACCTGGGTAAATCGTTGCTTGTCAGTCAACGGAATCACTGGCGCCATACTTCTCCCCCTCATACGAACCATGGGATTTGCCGTGGTAGCCCCACGTCAATTGGCGCCGTCCATTGGAACTCGTGACGCTGGACTCACGGTTTCGGGGGCTCCATCTTCGATGATCTACAACCCGCCGAGCCAGGGGAAATCGGTCTACTTCGGCTCCTTAGGCTTCATCCCACACTCGTCGGCCATGCGCCCGGCCTTCGCCGATCTCAACGCTGGCACGGATCTGACTTTTGGCGATTTTCGATTCCACGTCAACCAGTGGGCACGCTCCGCTTGACGAACGCGATTCGCTCCCCGGCGGCGGCACCCGCGTCTCCATCAGCATCGACGACGAGTTCTGCACCGACCATCATCGACTCGTCAAGCGAAGCCGAGCCAACCGTCGAGTCCGCATACCGCGTCGACTGTGACACACATCATGTGGCGGCCGTGATCAGCTCGGTCGACTCAGGCGACACCTCCGACCAAGAAAGCCGCCACAACATCGGGTGGCCAACCCTGCCCCACCCTTGCCCAAGTATTAACTCGCAAGTGTGAAACATGTTTTTACACTTGACATACTTCTCTATGGCTAGGATGCTCCATACCTTCCTTTTTTATATAAAAGAAGTGTCATTAAAATGCTTAATTACATATCTTAAATAGCAAATATTAATTAATGCTTAAATATAAACATGTATTTTTTGTCTACTTAGGCCTTTGCCAATGCAAGTTCTTACCACGGTTTCAATAAGGTTGTATATTAGCTAACAAGTAACGCTTGCACGTAGTCGTATACAAAAAGCACTGTTAACCCAATCGCATGTATGCATGAGCACCAAGTCATTTAATTTAGATACCACCAACAAGAGACAATGCATTGCACTAGTTGTCTCTTAAATTTTTAATACTATTATAATAACGTGCTAAGATACAATACATTGGCACGGACCTTATCCTCGTAGTAAATTCCTCCAGCTCGGTTGTTGTTATAGATGCCGTTTATACATCGAAAGATTTCATGGGACGACGAATATTGTCCAAATAAAGATAACAAAAAAAGGCCAAAGAAAATTAAAAGTGAACAACTTCAAAAAGGGTAAAAGTGAAAAACAAATAAACAAGAAACAAGACTGCGACGCGACGCAAGGGGGCGGAGGGAGAAGAAGGCGGTTAGATTTGGCATATCCAATCAATCCTCCGCAGACAGATCCGAAAAGAACTAAATAAAACCAGTGAACCCGTTGCTTCCCTGTCCGTCCCTCCTTCCTCCTCTCGCCCACCACCCCCGTTATATTCTCCGGCTAGCCCACACACCTTCCTACCAATTTTCCCCATCCTCCACACCCCTGTACGCCACACGCCAACACCACACCCGTCTCCTCATAGCCTCCTAGCCCTCCTGCTCGCCACTCCTCCGCCTCAGCTTGCTCATCCTCCTTTGCGGGGCTCCAGAAAGGTGAACGAATCATCATCCCTGGCCTGCCCCCTGTATATGCATGCGAGCTCACCTGCCTCTGTTTTCTTACCGCGTGTTTTTTCGTTCTTGATTCACGCCGTGTGTGTTATAGGTCCTCCAGGAACGGGATTTTCTAGGAGCAATTTTGGGTTTTTTTACACGCAGATTGGATTGGGTTCAGTGATGAGGGGAGAGAAGGGGCTGCATCACCTGGCTCGATTCCCATCTCTCTGAACGTAGATGGATGCATCTGTGCGTACTCTCCCTGCTGTTTGCTTTGTTTGGTTCCATCCATTGTTCCTTCATCTCATGGAGCCGTCTGCTGTTTTTGTTGTGGCACATATGTGTAGGTGAATTCCAAGAAGGTTAGCTATTGTGGAAGCACCGGTCACGGTCGCTGTGGTGAAGCTCATAAACCTGTCCAGCCGTGTCGCATGCGGGATCGCTGCTTAAACAGAAACAACCCCTTCTCACTTCAGGTTATCTTCTCTTCCCATTCGCCTTTTGAGATCCCTGTGCTCCTTCCTCTTCTTGATTGATTTAGTTGGAGCGAAAAAAAAGAATGTTCGGATAGATCTTGCTAAACTGTGACGTATTAGATGTGGTGTTTTCAGTTTTCAAGAACCTTTCCACATGTCCTGTCGTGTGTGGTAGCTTCAAAATAAAATACTTGGCAGATATCAAAACACGCCTTCTATTTTTGGTAAAAAGGTACAGCTTGTACATTCAACTCAGATGGAGGTTGTTTGTAATCATAATAAAAAAAATCATGAAACTGGAAAAGACTGTTAATACTACATATGAAGATGTCAAACTGGTGCATTCACAACATGTAATTGTGGATAATGTTCCTTCCCCACTTAATTTTTTATGGGCGTATAGTCAGGCAAACTTACCAGTAAATCCATAGGAAACTGAAATACTGATCAACTACAAAAACCATGATAGCAGCACCATCAATACATCACCTCCCTCGGTACCAAAAAAAACACGATTCTCACCACCGTTGGGGAGCTGGTATGTAGTAAAATAAAAATTTGTTCTTCCAATATTGCTGAAAACAACAGTTGAAGTTTCTCTTAAATATATATTTTTGCAGCTGTTTTATCATGTTTATGCTAACTGCAATTCTTTTGCACTGTATTCAGCTGATGTTTTAGCTTAATGTTGCAGGTTTGGTTCGCATTTCCATTTAAGTACAAGAGCAGCTGTATTTGGCATGGCATTTGAGTAGCATTAGAACCTCAAAAGCAAAGTTTGTCAGCAATATTACACTATTGTCGGTGTCATACTTTTATAGAGAAGATGGTGAATGAAATGTTTTATGAGGACAACAATGATCACAGCATCAGCTCTGAGGACGAAGACACACTTGTCAGGAGTTATAGTAATCTCAGCGTCAGCTTTGGATATCATTGCAATTCTTATCAGAGTTTTCCTCTTGAAAATGATGATCATGAAACCTCTCCCCAGATGAGGTTTGAAACTAATGCCCTGATGCAGTCACGAAATGGCTCATTTACTTGTTTATCCGGTGCTGCAATTAGTGCAAATTTCACACTGGCCAATACAAATATTTGCAACGGTCTTATTGGGGAAGAAATTTTACCCGAACTAGATTCTCCAAATTCTTTCAGAAAAAATGTTTCTTCTCCATTTATGTCAAGATTGGACTTACTATCCACCTCACAAGGCAGCCCTGCATCAACTGATAGCTCCATATTCGAGATCAGCAAAAATATTTGGAGGTCCAGCTCTCCAACAACTGTATTATCCAATTTTCTGACTGGTACCGAGGTAAAAATGGCTGGTGGGGCTGCTGGAGAGGATAGAGTCCAAGCTGTGTGCTCTGAGAAAAATGGATGGTTGATTTGTGGAATATATGATGGATTTAATGGACGAGATGCAGCTGATTTTCTGGCAGTAACTCTATATGATAACATAGTATATTACCTATACCTGTTAGAGTGCCGTATCAAACAACAAGATGGCATATATAACTCATCAGAAGACTCCCTTAATGGTGTTAAAAGTGAGTTGACATTGGCCATGAGAATTGCAGAAAATGAAGATGTAAAACTTTCTGAAAGTTTTCGAGCTGGTGTGCTGAACTGCCTCACTTCTGCTGTTGAGCAAGCTGAGAATGATTTCTTATGCATGGTTGAACAAGATATGGATGATAGACCAGATTTAGTTTCAGTTGGGTCTTGTGTTCTGGTTGTGCTTCTTCAGGGAACAGATTTGTGCATTCTGAATCTTGGGGATAGTAGAGCCGTGCTTGCTTCCATGCCATATGCAGAAATGGATACAGTGAAAGCTACTCAATTGACGGAGATCCACTCACTTGAAAATCCGTCGGAATGCCAAAAACTTTTAGCTGATCATCCTGATGATTCTAAAGTTGTGATGGGTGACAAAGTAAAAGGGAAGTTGAAGGTTACTCGTGCTTTTGGAGTTGGCTATCTAAAGCAGGTAACATTTTATGATTTAGCATGTGAAGAAAATTCACGCCATTCTTATAATTTATCTAATGCTAATGCTTGAATCCCAATTTGCAGAAAAAGTTCAATGATGCACTCATGGGAATTCTCCGAGTTCGTAATTTGTCCAGTCCGCCTTACGTATATACAAATCCACACACACTGAGTCACAAAGTTACGGAGGATGATTTGTTTGTTGTGCTTGGCAGCGATGGCTTATTTGATTTCTTCAGTAATGAGGAAGTTGTTCAGTTGGTTTATCAATTTATGCATGATAGTCCATTTGGTGATCCTGCAAAGTATCTCATTGAGCAAGTTGTACATAAAGCTGCCAAGCAAGCAGGTATGCTCCCAAAATATATTAATTTTTTTTAACCTTATTAAATTTAATTTTTGATATACAAATAGTTGGTACTAAAAGTAAGACACATTCGCCTTATATATCGGTAATGAGCAACCCAAGTGTAGAAGTGCATTTCTCATTTTGTAATTGGAAGGGAAGTACCCTAGCTCCTGTTATGTAGTTAGCGCTACGAGTAATACACTTTTGCCATGTATATTGGTATTGAGAAACCCAAATGTAGAAGTGCAGTTCTCATTTTATAATCGGAAGGGAAGTACCCCTAGCCCTTGTTAAGTAAGTATGCTCTATGATACTAAGTAGAAACCTAACATGTCTTGACTCTTAAGTACGCCTTAGAAGTAGTAACGTATGGCACTGATAGCAGGTGCCTATTTATAGGCTTGTAGAAAACTTATGATTCTCTCCTTTTTTATGGTTTAGACTTATGCATATATTATAAAAAAATGCATCGAATTAGAAAGAACAGAGGGAGTATTTGTGGCAGCAATTACTTTGATGATTTGTTTGTTATTTAACCGTCATTGTTTCCAACCTTATTGGAACCATAACTGTAAACAAGGAGAACTAACACCAACTCTTCACTGGTTTCTTCCTATGCCTTGGCAGCTTTAACGGCTGAACAGCTAATGAGGATACCTGTTGGGAGCAGGAGAAAGTACCACGACGACGTGACTGTTGTTGTTATCATCCTCGGGAACGCGCGAAGGACGGTGAGCGCATCAACTTCGATATGAAAGATTGCAGATCACAAGAAGAAGCTACCAGCTGGTAAAATTTTGTGGGTGTTAGAATTTGAACCTTTTTTAGGGTTCTGGTGTGATGGTGAATAAATATAGTAAATGTGTGTATATCCTTCTGAAATTTTGGAAGTGAACTCAGATGCTTTGTCAAGCCAAAAGGTTCACTCACTGAGACTTGTTTGGCTTAATTTTTGTATGCCGGCTAAAATAATCAGTATTGTGATTTCGTGAGCAGAATGGGGATTATCCTTCAGCTCACATCACCTAGCATGTGCTATCGTAAAATTTTACTGATCTGAAGATCACAAGGAAACCTGGAGAGGACCCCATGAGAAAGGCCAGACTAGTGTGTTGGTCCTGTTGAGTTTGCATTGTACATCTGCCTAGTGAGAGCTCAAGAAGATGCTATGTGGGTGGGTGGTGTTTCCTGGTCACATCACATAACCTACCAAACTCTCCACATCTCTAATATTTCTGTGATTTCAGGTCCACAATTCCATGTCGCCGCGAACATGGAACACACCGTTGTTCTGCCGCTCTGCCAACGCACACCACGAATTCCTGAGTTTCTTTCTGTCATTTGACGCATCAGTCCTGACAGCAACGTCCTGATTAAGCCACCGTTCACAGGAACAGACAAGCAAATGCCGTAGCAGTGTGAGGGGGTGAGAGCTCTGCATGATTATTGTTTTCCCCGTAAGCAGAGCCTTGCACGGTTTTGGAGCGTAGTTAGGACATCTTTGGCGTGTCGTTGTGCAAGCGTTTATTTTTTTATCCCCATTTGTGGACTTCACGCTTGGCATAGACCAATGCCAGCTGCGTGATGTGCCCTGTAAACATTGTTAAAAAAGTAGGCGAAAGCGACCGGCTTTGACACCTTCGCAGTATAACTTTCCCTTTTTTTTCTTTTTTTTTTGCGAAAAGTACCCTGGCATTAAAAGAAACACCGAACGGTACAAAACATCTCAACAAAAAACGAAATTACAACGAGATCCTTGAGATGCCCTTCGTCTTCAATCTCCAGACCGTGTCGACGGCGCGCCGCCGCTGCCGCTCCTCCCAGAGCCGGCTTGACGTTGTTGGTTGCGGACGGGAAGTCGTCGAACGGGTCAAAAAGACCACATCCGTCCCAGAACCGAAGAAGAAGGATGAACCGCCGATGAAGCTTCAAGACGATCCGGAGACCACCACCGCCAGAAGAAGTCCTTGAGAACCACACCACTCCCACAAGCTTCTCGACGTCGCCGCCGAGATGGGGCTGAAGCCGGGGAGACCTTATTGCAAGAAGCGCCGCCGCCACCAACAAGACGTCGCCCCAACAAACCTGAACACTAAACCAGAAAAACGGAGCCCTCCCGCCGACGAGGGCCGAGATCCACCGCGCCTTCATGGACTGAAGGCCACAGAGACGGGGCAGACCTACGGCGGCCGCCGACGGGAGGCACGAGTCAGATGCGATCTGATCGCCTCTCTCCTCTCCTCTGGCTAGACGAAGCGGCGTTTAGCCTGATGTAATAACTGGATGAATTGTTGTTTCGTTTCTTATAGTATAACTTTCCCCTTCCTCTGCATTCGTGTTAGTGTTGGTGATCTATATCTAGTCTTAGTGTCGTTTAACTTTGGAGCAAGTGACGAGTGTTTGGGAGTAATTGACGGTTGAGGAGGGAGAAGACGATGGACGTGTTCATCCACGAGGACTATGTAAACAAGCGCAACGAGCTGAGGAGGGAGCAGAGGAGGAAGCAGATGCAGATGCTGGAGCTGGGGTTGGGAAATCACGTCGGGTCGTCGTCGCGGCCGGCGCCGCCACAAGGGGATGAGAGGCCGGGGACGACGAGCCGGTGCACGACGCCTACCACCATGTCGCCGTCCCCCACGGCAAGCCCATCGGAGGAAGCCGTTTCTTCTGATCACCGCTGCCTCTTCGACTACCTCAAGCCGTACTAGGTTATGGGTTCGTGCAAGATGGTTAGGAGGGTGGTTATATCCCCAGTCCACCAGAGTTCAAACCCCAGGTTTGACAGCGAGGCGTCCGTGGTGACTTCGTCGATCTCAAGACTCGACCCGCCGACTCGGTCTCTCGGAGGTGCTCATAGGGGTAGGGTGTGCGTGCGTGCGTTCATAGGGGTGAGTGTGTGCGCGTGTATATGAGCGTATGCGTTGTACTGTGTTTCGCAAAAAAAAAATTTATGGGTTCGTGTGTCGGCCATCCGCCGACGGAAGAACAAGCTGTTCGACCGTGCTTGTGCTCTTCTTTATCTGATGTACTCCTACTTGATGTAGAGAAACGTTGATTTTACCATGTACTCCATAGGGCTATTACAAGATATAAACCCTAGCTACTGAAAGTATTGAGTGTTGCCAGCTATGAACATTGAACAACTACAGATTTTCAATCAAACGTGTTAGTGCACTTAAACTCTCTAAGCACTGCATTGCAGTATTGAGTTTGGCCTCAGGCTATCCACTAGTATCATGGAAGATTTGCAATACCAGGAGCATCCCTCGTAACTACATACTGTACTTCCATGTATGTAAGTCTTTACACTCTGGCACTGGCTGCAGCCTCCTTGATTTGCTCGATTGTGAACACGCCGAAGAAGCTGTCATCTATGACAGCGTTGATCACTGCATAGGCAACATCATCCACGCTCACCGGCGGTGCAAGGACCAGGTCCGAACAGGGCAATGAGCTCAATGGTCTGGTGAAATTTTCAACGGAGGAAAGTAGCTTCTCTAATGGTTGTCCTACGAAGTCGAGCGGTATCTCAAAGCCGTCAACTTTCCTTTTACCGTAAATAAAGCCTGGCCTCAATACAACACCTGAAAGAGAAAAAGGTAGATTGGATATATGGCAAGAATACATGAAAAATAAAGTAGCAGAACATATGGGTTTAAATGTTACTGCGCACTATTTCTAACCTGTGGAAGGGTATTTGGAGAGGACTTCAGATTCAGCCTTTTCTTGCCAGTGAAATAGCCCGAGGTAAGTAGAAACGATGGAAGATTGTAATCATGAACAGAGATCAAAATGAATTTTGGGACTCCTGCAGAAAAATAAAGCAAGCTGCTTATGTTATCTTGTCGTGGTGATGTCACGGCAGATGCCATAGGTATGGCTAAGTGTGGGGCCGATAGGACGCTGGAGGTATCCGGGGAGGGCTTGCACGCTGAGAAGCGCGCATGGACGAACATCGAACCAAGAACACACAAGCACACACACACGATTTACCCAGGTTCGGGGTCCTCGTGAGGAGGTAACACCCCTACTCCTGCCTATCTCTCGATGTATATGGGTGAAGCACAAGCACAAGTACAAGATCTGCTCCTTGAGCTGTATTGCTAGACTATGGAGTTATGTTACGAGGTAGAAGATGAATCTAAGCACAAAGGGGGCAAATGAGTTATCTCCTCTTCCGTCCCTCACGCAGGAGGAGGTACAGGGGTATTTATAGCTGCCCCGGTGACAACGACTCTTTCCTCCACGGTGGCTTCACATGCTCCTGCAGAGATCTCCGGGATTCCTGCAGGAGACTCGCGCCTCCGGGATCTCGGGTCATCTCTGCCATGACAGGACCCTTTCTGTCTTGTCCCAGCTTATCTCGGCTGTCCCATCCCGGGATGTCGGTCTGCCAGGCTCCGGGTTCTCCGGCCAAGCGTGCTCCTCTGCCAGGCCAAAAGACAAAAGCCCTTGACTTCCTATCCAAGGTAAGGTTTCTTCTCTTCCTTAACCCGGCATGGATATGCCTGGTTTCCTTCTGTGACCCGGCAAGGCTATGCCGGATCCTCTTCGTCTCTTTCCTGCACATGAGAATAAATAAGAGTAGACCGACGGTGGTATGTCGGTTAACGTGACTCAGCTAACATGACCCGGCCTAAGTGACCCGGCTGTCATAAGCCGGTTTGTAATTACACCATGCCTCGGTCCCTCCGGGACTTGGTTGACCCGGTTTGACCTTGACCCGGTCCACTCTCTGGAGCTCTTTATACCACAACTTACCCTACCCGGGGTAGCCCCCCGACATTAGTCCCCGAATCTGGTGCGGTCCTACAGCCTCGGATGGAGGGCCGCACCAGGTTTAACAAAACAAATCAGACTAGCAGCCTTTCCGATTCAAGTATGTCTCGGTCTGGCCGAGTTTCTTCGAGTCAAATTAGCAACCTTGTCCGACTTTCCTCCTCAAATTGGTCTAACCGATACAACGAGATTCTTCCTAACTCCACCGAGTTCCAGTCGCGAAATTCGATGCAAGGATGTCTTGGTTTGCCTTGATTCGCGCGTACGGCCGACCGTGCCTCTGCACGCGCCGCGCACCGCACGTCGCATACGTCACACGTGTCGTTTCCGGTCACCTCAAGCGCAGCTTTTGACCACATTTGACCACCCCGCGCGGCGCCTAGGTAACGGCGCCAATGATGACGGGCCCACCATTACGCCCACTAACGGACGGTTGCCATGGCCAGATCGGAGCGCGGTTTGGGGAACTGCTCCCGCCGCTTCGCAAACCGCACGCCTCCGCGCCTATAAAATAGGGGAAAGAGGAACGGTGAGGTCTTCTTCCTCCTTCGCTCCCCTTTCCACTGCGAAAGCCCTTCCGCCGCCGCCGCCGCGAAGAACACTCCGCCCTCGCACGATGCCGGGAACGCTTCGCGGCCGTCGACGACCGGAATCGACCGCGCCGCCGCCGCCAAACTCCTTCACGCAGGATCTGCATTCTGGTATGGATCCCCAATCTCTGTCTTCTTCATGAATCATCTCAAGTGTTCTTCCTAGCATGTTCTTCATAGTTCATCCTTAGGGTGTTCTACATCTCCAAACACTAGACTTGCTAGGATTAGCTTTGTTTGCTCATAGATGAACCTGCTTAGATCCGTTTCTAGATCTTTTTCGCACTGATATCCTGGCACGGCTCCTGTTAGTTTCATCCTTCTCTGCCTTAGACTCATGTTTTACTTCCTTTTTTACTTGCTCGGTAGACTTACTTGCTCACAGATTCATGCAAACTCATGCTCACAGATTTTACCTCGGTTTCCGAATCACTTAACTCGGTTTCCGTGCTCTACTCCTGAGGCAGTTGCACGGCTCTTCTAGGTCATTTGTCTCGGTTTCCGAGTCATTTGCATTGTTTCTCCGGGTCACCTGTTCCGATTCTAGATTCATAACTCCGAGTTACTTATCTCGGTTGTATTTGTACTTTTTTGCAGGTTTGGTCCTGAGATGTCAGGCCGTAGTACTCCCGACCCGGCCGAGTCATCGGCGGCACCTAGCAACCGAGGCGGATGGGAGGGATCCGACGCAGTACAAGATGACCTCGATTGGTTGCTCAAGACCCAGCGCATTACGGCCGAGGCTATATGCCGGCTTCCGGGATCGGAACTCGAACCGGTTCTAGAATCGGGTGAACGAGTGGTCTTCCTTGCGCACTTTCAGCGCGGGTTTGGACTCCCAGCTAGCCCCTTCTTCCGGGAATTTCTCGACTTCTTCGGTTTACAACCTCACCATCTCCCTGCCAACGCCATTACGTCACTCTCATCCTTTTCCTCCTTCGCCGAGGGGTATCTTGGCCTCTGGCCCACTGTTAGCGCCTGGGCCAAGTACTTCCGCCTCCGGAAGCAAACTATCCCGAATAAGGACAAGGATGTCGTGAAGGATATGACCGCATGCGGTGCGGCTAGCATCACTCCGAGGAAGCACTCCATCTTTCCTCGGATTACCGGCTTAGAATCTTGCCGGAAGTGGCAAAGGTCCTTTTTCTATGTGAAGAGCCCAGTAGAGCGGGATGTTCTCAACCTGCCGGAGTTCAACATCACTCCCCCCGCAGCCGAGTTAAACTGGAACTATGACCCGCAGGACACCCTTCCTGAGGTCCAACTGATCCACCAAACCCTTGAGGGTCTGCTGGAAAAGAAGTTGTGTGCAGACGACCTCTTGAGGACTTTCGTCATGCGCCGAGTCAATCCTCTTCAGCACCGTGTGCACAAGATTTGCCACATGAGTGGTTTGCTGGACCCTATCCGGGTCAGCACCCATGATCTTACCCACCCCCAAGTTAGGAGACGGGTCAAGGCCATCGCCCAGATCGAGATGGAGGATGATTGGCAATGGGGCGTAGAGCCGTATGACCGATCCCGGCTTCCGCCTCGGGTTAGTTTATCACCTTTGAACTGACATAGCTTTGCCTTCCGAGGATACTTTTATCTCGGTGATGCACCATTTGACTAATCCGAATCTACTTCGCTTTTCCTGCAGTTGTTTACTCGACAAATCACCGAAGATGGGGAGTTGAAAACCAGGAAGTGGACAAAAGATCGCCGTGAGCGACCCGGGGAGACTGAAGATCCGGACAACGAGGATTATATGCCGGTTCCTCGTGCCAAGGCTTCTACCTCGGGTAAGCCATCCGCCCGTGTCTTCGTTCAAGACTTGTCAGACGACGAAGATGACGATTGTCAAATCCTAGATCCCATTGATGCTATTCCTATTTCATGGTCTGCACCTCCTGCTACAGCCAATCCGGGTGCGTAAGGCACATCTCGAAAACGCTCCGGTGCGTCCGGGTCAGTGGCTCCTCCGGCTAAGAAACCCAAGCAGGTCGTTTCCAAGCGTAAGGCTAAGGTCCTACCAACCAGCAAGGGGTAAGATAAACTTCGTATAACTTTTCTTGCTTTCCTTCTTTCCTTCTTTCCTTTAACCGAAGTTAACCTCACCCGAGTTAACACTTTACTTCGGTTTATGCAGCGATCCCATCGCCGCAAAACAGACCCACAGTTCTATTTTGTCTCCTGTTCCTTCATCACACCTCTGGTGGCCAACACCGGGATTAGCAGCCCCGGAGGGGCAATCCCTTCCCCGGTGCGCGCTACCTCGGCCGACATTCCGCCGCCGAATCCTGATTCGGATCTGGGAGGGGACCAAGGCCTCGAGCAAACCTCGGCTCCGGGTCGAGACCAATCTCCCCTCTCTCCTCTTAAGGACTTGGAGACGGAGCGGGGCAAGACTCCGACTAAGACCTCGTCTAAGTTGGATCCCCGACTCTCACCTCGTGCACAACATAAGCACAACAAACAACAGCAACAGTCGAAGCAACAGCAGCAACAGCAGAAGCAGCAGCAGAAGGAGAAGGACCAGAAGCAGCAACAAGAGAAACAGCAAAAGCTGCAGCAAGAGAAACAGCAGAAGCAGCAGCAGCCCCCAGTACCGGTCCATACTCCGGCACCACCGCGTCCAACTGTGCCGACTCAGCAAGCCTCTGGCCAAGCTTCAACCGACCAGAGCAGGCAAATTACTGTGACTCCAACAGCAAACCGGGCGTACCAAGACCTCTCCGAGATGATTTCCCGCCCCGGGTCAACAGCCATGTTCTTCCGAGTCTTCGCACTCCGAGTGATAACAGCCTCGGCTCGGTTGGACAGTACGTGATGGATTGGAATGCCGCGGACCCCAGCGAAGTTTCTTCTACTCCGGCGAATCCACACCCGGTTGGCCCCGGCCTGGTTGCACAATCCCTGCACTCTATGCAGGTCTCGGCCCTTCAGGCTAGCAGGGTTGTCGAGGTAAATTTCTCAGAACTTAGCACTTACTTTACAATGATCAATAGTCACACTATCCACAGTCCCCGAGATTCGGGTTGAGTAACTGATACTCGTCCGAGTAATAGGTAACTCGGCGCGAATCTTCAAAAACTTGATCATTAATCTTAACTTATAAAAACATTGGGACGCCCAGTCCCCAAGTCTCATGTCGAGTTTACTCGGCATGAGCTTACATTAAACTCGGATGACCAGTCCCCGAGTTTCATGTCTAGCTGACTCGGTATGATCTCTTATCAATCTCGGGCACCCAGTCCCTGAGATTCTTTTTAGCTTCACTAACATCTTTCCTTTTGGCATGATTGCACCAACACTCGGAGCCGGATCTTCAAGAATCTAGCCTTGGAGCACCGGGCGCTTAAGCTCTCCTTCTCGAACCAGCAGGAGGAAATGAAGAAGAAGGAAACTGAGCACGAGCGTGCTCTTAAAGAAGAAAAGTCCGAGGTGATTCGGCTCCAGCGGGATCTTGACCGGGTCGAGAAAGAGAAGACCGAGCTGAAGAAGGAGAAGAACACGTTGAAGAAAGCTCTGGAGAAGCGTGCTGCTGGTGCCCAGAAGATTCAAGCGCACATTACTGAATGCGAGGCTAAAGCTACCAAAGCTGAAGAAGAGTCGGATGCCCTCAAGGCAAATGTTGCCAAGTGGCTGGCTGAGCTCACCAAACTCAATGATGAGATGGATAGTAAGTTTTCTGAATCATATCCTTTTTCTTTATACCTTCCTGACATGAAATTTTGTGTCGGTATCTCATTTGATTCGGCGTCAGCCTATTTATCCTCAGAACAATTTGAGCACTGCAAAGCTGCAGCAGCCAACACTGTGATGAAGGCCCGAGCTAGTAGAGCCGAGGCATCTGGGGCTCCGCTACCCGAAGCTTGGGATATCGACGATCATTTGACTGCACTCAAAGCTCGCATTTCTCCCTTGAAGAGTATCGGCATCGAGCTTCTTAATGCCAGTATCCGAGCCTACCATGTTTTGTGGCCCGGATCTCCCAGTGTCAAGACTATTGCCGAGTTATCCAAATGCTTGCATCAAACCGAAACTCGGCTAAGGGAATGGAGGTCTTCTTCTGCTCGTGCCGGGGCCGACGCAGCCTTGCTCTTTCTGATGTCTTGGTATGAGGAAATCAACCTCGACGGCTTGCGTACTCTGCGCGATGGCTCCCCATGGGCTACCGACCCGGCATTAATTGCGAGGCGTGGGGAAGCTGCTACCTTCATGGCCAGGTTTGCTAACACTCGGTCTGTTGAACCTGGTGTGGTTTACTCGATGACGAAGACGGAGACGAAGAAGAAGAAGAAGTCAACGTTAATGATGACTCCGAGCAAGAATTGTCTCGGCCAAGGTGGCCGGCATCTCCCTTTGCAACCTTTGCCACAGCATGGAGCCATGTCGGCATCCCTGGGCAAACCAAGAAATGGCCTGCGCCTCCGCAACTCCTTCGCAGGAATTGCGCACTGTACTCCACCGAGTCAAGTAGTCCCGGTCAGTCTCATTCTGCCTCTGTACACACATAGCCAACTGCTGTGGCCGATTCGGCCTCTTGTATGTGCTAGAAAAGTTACTCACAAAGGCTTCTTCAAAATCCAGCCAGCAGTTGATACTGCCCTCACTCAGATTGTTCAACCAAATACGGGCTGGTCCTTCCAGCATCTGAGGTATGTACCTCACCGCCCACCGGCGGTTCCCTCCGGCCACATTTACTGCCGAGAGATAATCCGACAGCCAGTCCTCTGGCTTGGAGTTACCATCATAGGTCTTCACACCTCGGGGCAACTGAAAGTGCGGCACTGATGGCTCCTCCATGATTCGGGGCCCGAAGCATCTAGGTCCCGGTGGGCCCTGCTCTTCCAGTATCTCGGACCAATGGAGCCTGTCCAACTTGATGCGCGCATCACCCGGCGCCAACATGCGCGGTCCTAACCGGGCTCCCAGTGCATTATCATATCTCTGATATCCGGCTCTCTCCAGAGCCGAATTGCCATCATCATATCGGTTGTTCCTCTGGTCAACACCTTGCGGTTCCTGAACATGCGCAACATTCTGGTGTTGCTGACCATGGTTTTGAGTCGGATACCGAGGTGGTTGACCTCGGCCAGCTGGATTGGTATTCCCCTGACCCGGATTTCCCTGAGCCGGGTTACTCCTAGCCCGGCCTGCACCGTTCTGCCCGGCCATCTGCTTCTCGGCATAATCCGGGTTGTAGGTCTGGATCTGCTTGTTCTTTCCCGAGTTTACACTCGGGTTACGATCTCTACTCGGATGCGGCGAAGAAGCTTAACCTTTGGACCTCTGACTGCCGGCCTTAGCCGAGTGTACAATCTGGGAACCCCCAGCCATGGTGTTGCCCTTCAAACATGCCTCATTCTGTCGGTTGGCTATTGCCACCAACTCATTCACTCTTGCTTGCTGCTTGCGGTAAGCTTCGCCGGTTAAACCGGCTAGCTCAGCTCTTGCTGCCTCTGTAGCTCTAAGGGTCTTGGCAGGAGAGCTATAATTCGGCTTTGCTGCCGTTACCCGCATCGCACTTGACTCGGATCTACCATCCCTAGCAATCTCTACATTGAGGCCTTTGCCTCTCTTGCGCACACCAGCCATGCGAACAGCATAAGGCCATAAGCCTTGTTATACTCACGCATGGATCTATCATACTCTTCTCTAGTCTTGGCCATTTCCAAGGCCTCAGCATGCAGGTCCTTGCGCTGCTGCTCTAACTCTTCCTCGGTTAGGGCTACACCCGTACCAGGAACTATGGGAACAGCGAGTCTTTCGATCACCTTATCCAGAGGAAGAGGCCTGACCGCGGACGTGCCGCCCTGCTCCCGGGTCACCCTCTCCAGAGGTGGCCTAGCCGTCCTAGCTAACTTCTCCGGAGTCGAGGCATCATCCTCCAGACCGGCTCCAGTCGCAGTCCCGGTCATCATGACCTCTGCGCAGCTCTCGGGGCGAGTGACGCGCCGACCGCGAGCCGCACAGAGAGCAGGAGGATCTTCTGCCTCCAGCACCCGCGCGGGGTACTTGCAGACGAGCTCGGTGGCGACGTAGGTGTGGAGGGAACCGAAGGCGATGAGGCAGCCGTTAGCCGGGAGAGGCCTGCCGCCGAAGCAACCGGCGTTGTCGCTGACGAAGTGCATGTCGCCGAGCTTGCACACCAACCCGCTGAGCACACGCTCGCCGGAGGTGGTGATGGAACCCGTCCGGATGAAGACTCCAGCCAGCGCCGCTGCTGGCCCCACGGTGGGCGCCAACTGTCGTGGTGGTGTCACGGCAGATGCCATAGGTATGGCTAAGTGTGGGGCCGATAGGACGCTGGAGGTATCCGGGGAGGGCTTGCACGCTGAGAAGCGCGCACGGACGAACATCGAACCAAGAACACACAAGCACACACACACACGATTTACCCAGGTTCGGGGCCCTCGTGAGGAGGTAACACCCCTACTCCTGCCTATCTCTCGATGTATATGGGTGAAGCCCAAGCACAAGTACAAGATCTGCTCCTTGAGCTGTATTGCTAGACTATGGAGTTATGGTACGAGGTAGAAGATGAAGCTAAGCACAAAGGGGGCAAATGAGTTATCTCCTCTTCCGTCCCTCACGCAGGAGGAGGTACAGGGGTATTTATAGCTGCCCCGGTGACAACGGCTCTTTCCTCCACGGTGGCTTCACATGCTCCTGCAGAGATCTCCGGGATTCCTGCAGGAGACTCGCGCCTCCGGGATCTCGGGTCGTCTCTGCCATGACAGGACCCTTTCTGTCTTGTCCCAGCTTATCCGGGCTGTCCCATCCCGGGATGTCGGTCTGCCAGGCTCCGGGTTCTCCGGCCAAGCGTGCTCCTCTGCCAGGCCAAAAGACAAAAGCCCTTGACTTCCTATCCGAGGTAAGGTTTCTTCTCTTCCTTAACCCGACATGGATATGCCTGGTTTCCTTCTGTGACCCGGCAAGGCTATGCCGGATCCTCTTCGTCTCTTTCCTGCACATGAGAATAAATAAGAGTAGACCGACGGTGGTATGTCGGTTAACGTGACTCAGCTAACATGACCCGGCCTAAGTGACCCGGCTGTCATAAGCCGGTTTGTAATTACACCATGCCTCGGTCCCTCCGGGACTTGGTTGACCCGGTTTGACCTTGACCCGGTCCACTCTCTGGAGCTCTTTATACCACAACTTACCCTACCCGGGGGTAGCCCCCCGACATATCTTCTTGATATATATTTTCAAACAACAAAGAAGTGTAAGCCAAGTGCCATGCAACATGGTTTCAGAAAGGATAGGTCTTAGCCGTTTGAAATTTTCAATCTTTCATTTAGAAGGTTTAACCAGGATATCAAGTTCCCTAACACGATATAACTTAAATTTTCATACTCCACAGGATGCACTCTTAATTTTAAAACTTCGTTTTCCTATAGTTTAAGTTTCAGAAAAGTACAAGTTTTAGTTCTCACTAATTAGAAATTGTTAGAAAGAGTTAGTAAATGTTGGAGATATCAAATGAACAAGCACTAAGAAATGATAAGTCAAGATTTTTCAATGTGCCTGGAATCATCTTAATCTGTCGCCACACCCACAAAATGTCCAAAGATACATGGAAACCAGCATATCACTGTCATCAGTCATCACAAAGTACTCACCAAATTCTTTCGCAGCATCTACTGCGGTAGCATTTGCTTCACCGTTGATCCTTTTCATCTGTTCTTCGTTACCAAATCCTCCAAGGGTAGACACAACAGCAGTAGCCCCTACTAACACGTCCTCCCATCTTGCATAGAAAACATCTCCTGCATAACAGTAAGATGCTTATCTGAATATGAGAGTGCCGAAAGAAACAAATATGTATACCAGATACTCTTGGAAATCAAGTATAAACATGTCGATCTGTGACAGGTAAAAGGTGGTAAAGAGGGTGTAATGTTAAAGCAATTCTTTTCGAGAAAAGACAACTGTAACAAGCCAGGGGAGCAATGAAAAATAAAGAATGGTCTTAAGTACATAGGTTTAAGAACTATTTTACAATAAATAGTACATGCATGTCTTAAGAACTCAAAGCAATACGATAGAAAATCACTTTAAGATGATTTGCCATCCAGCAATACTAATTTATCCAAAAATGGCATACAACATAATGACATACATTATACATGTAACATCTGTTTGTTAAGCGCTAACGACAATATATAATGTACTTATTACTGTACCACTATTACTCCAGATGAAAAACTAACTGAAGACATTCGATGTCACTTGTATTCTCCGGTTTTTCCTGAAGACTTTATATGAGCACTTGAAACAAGACTTTGTATTCAACGGTTTTCGTTAAGAATGTGATCATAGATAAAAGCAACTAAGCACTTGAAACAAGAAATATATGCAATCATTTAAAACCTTGTAATGTGTATAGTATGACAAAACCTCTGGCTCTCTTAGTAGTTAGTATTATGTCAAATCTTTCCATTTTAACAGATACTATACATTTACTAGTTTACTGTGTTTCCGTCATCAAAGCTGGAATAGCTCAGTTGGCCAGAGCGTTGTAATGTGTATAGTATGACAAACCTTTGGCTCTCTTAGTAGTTAGTGTTATATCAAATCTTTCCATTTTAGCAGATACTATACATTTAATACTGTACTGCGTTTCCGTCATCAAAGCTGGAATAGCTCAGTTGGCCAGAGCGTGTGGCTGTTAACCACAAAGTCGGAGGTTCAAGCCCTCCTTCTAGCGTAATTATTTTTTAACCTTTTCGTCATTCGTCAGCTAATTTACTACTTTACTGCATTTCTGTCATCAAAGCTGGAATAGCTCAGTTGGCCAGAGCGTGTGGCTGTTAACCACAAGGTCGGAGGTTCAAGCCCTCCTTCTAGCGAAATTATTTTTTACCCATTTTGTCAACACACTATGCAAGCCGAAATTCTCCAAAACTGATTTACACAGGCAAGCATATTAGAATTCGTATTATTTTTTTTATATGTATGTTTTCTCTTTTGCCCCGGAAGTTTTTGGCGAAAAGATATGTGTAATTGATGCGCTTATTTTATCAACAGTTATGCGTTCCAGTCAAAGATGAGCAGATGATAAGCATGTTCAATACTTCAATGACTGTAGTGCTGGAGATGCAGATCTGTATAGACTAAATTTTCCCTCCTTACTTTAATTCCAAAAGAGCCTGATGCTGTAACCATTCAGAAGTTCAGGCCTATTGCTCTAACTAAATTGCAGTTTTAAAATTTTCTCTAAGTGTGCACTAATAGAATAGGTTTGGTTTGTGAGGAGTTGATTTCTCTAAATCAAACTGCATTTATTAGAGGTAGGTACATACTAGAGAGTGTTGCAGCTGCACATGAAACTATTCATGATGTAACTCATAGTGCTGGCTTTATCTTTAAATCGGCTTAATGAAAAGGCTTATGATTGGGTGAATAGAGAATTTCTTATTAAAATGATGCATGCGAGAAGCTTTAATCCTAAGTGGATGAAAAATATTCAATCCGTGTTGGACAATGGTTCAGTTGGAGTTAGAATTAATGATATTAACAGTTATTCTTTTGGACTAGTAGGGTGTGACACAGGGAGATCCTATTTCTCATCTTCTCTTTAATTTAGTAGCTGATTTGTTCACTAGGATGTTGATGAAAGCTGCTAGACAGAGTACTGGCTTGCTACATGGCTTTTGTCTACTGGGATCATCAACATGCGATAAGCTGATGATACCCCATTTTCTTACAAAGGATTTTATCCTCTGTTATGAATCTTAAATGGACTATTTCCTTATTTTAAAATCTCTGGTATGAGAATTAATTTTTATAAGTGTGATGTGGTCCCAATTAATAACTATTCTGATGATGCTCAAATTTATGCTCAAACCTGAGTTGTAGATTAGAGAAATTCCCTTTGAAATATCTTAGGGTTCCTTTAAATTATAGCAAGCTTCCAAAAGTAGATTTGCAACCAATTATTGAGAAAATTTTAAGAGGGTTTGCTGGCTAGAGAAGGTAAATTCTGTCTCATGCAGCAAAACTTGACCTTGTTCAAAGCTTCTAGCCAGTATTCCCACCTACTTGCTGAGTGTAATTAAAGTCCAAAGTGGGAATTTCTCTTATTAATTCTCAGATGGCACATTGCCTATGGATGACTACGGGGGACACCATAAGTACCATCTAGCTAGTTGGGGTTTAATGTTTCAGAAAAAAGAGTTTGGGGCTTAGGTATTCCCAATCTTGCTGACATGAACTTATGCTCACTGGTTTCCTGGATTAAAAGATATCACATAAATGGGAATAAACTTTGAAGCAAATCATTGACTGAAAGTATAGGGCAAATAAGCACTAACACTATGTTTTATTGTTCATCAACTGGCGTTTCCCCTTTTGGGAAATGTGTGTTATGGGCTGGGAATGCTGCCAAAACAGGGTGCCCGTGGAAAGTAGACAATGGTAAAAAGGTTAAATTTTGGGAAGATCATTGGTTTGTCCCTTCTAGCTTAGCTATTCAGTGCTGGGATATATAAGCCATCATAAATGAACATAATGTCGACATTGCTGATACATGGGATGGGGTGTAAAAGGTCTTGATCAGGAGCTTATGCTTCAATGGTTTGAGATTTTACAAATTGCCTAATCCCTTCATCTTAGTGAAGAATAAGATGCAATTTTGTGGAAATTAGAGTCTAAAACTCTAAATGCAGTTACAATGCTAGCTACTTGTATGCAATTGTCAATTTTCGTGCAGTTATATGCATGTGCATGCTTAATGGCATAACTCAGCATACCTGCTAGCCAAGTAACTTCATCAGCCCAGGGATCGGAGTAAGATGGTCTTCCTGACCTGCCATCAACATACAATGAAGCAGCCTGTCTAAAATGATGACATGATGGAGATTTGGTTTTAAGAAATAATGCATGAGTAATTGACATAGATCACAATCATTTTTAATTAACCTAATCCCTTATGCCTTAATGCTTCTAATCATCCTCTCAATAATCTTAAATATGAACTCCCTTAATCATCTACCTGACACAAATTAGAGGAATCGGGATTTTGCTTAGCTGGGAGGATTCAGATGCATATGAGTCTTGAATTTGGTCTCTAGAAAAGTAACTGCTAGATTGATGACATGCACTACATGGACAAACCACTCGAGGGCCATTGCAAGACCTTACAAAGTTAACATTGTGAGGATGAGTTGGTCGACTGAATTTAGTAAAGCAAGTGTTTGATTGAAGGAATGGAGAGATGGAAAGTGAAACTAATTCTTTTTAAAGACAAATAAGAAGAATGGTGACAATTACACGTAAAATGTCTATGACTAGTGACTTTACATGGCATATATATACATACGTTCATACAGACAATAAGGGCAAAGCTGTACCTGCTCAGGCTCACAACCTCAATGCCTTTAGCCACAGCAGCTCTGCATATAGCAGAACCAACAAATCCACTTCCTCCCAATACTACAATCTGCAAGCATTGGGAAACAATTTCAGGAAACCCGATCCTACCAAAGAGAAAATACAGAGCCGAATGATATATAAAATCAACTGCTGAGTTCCATGCCTTCTCTGTTTTCACGTCGGCCACGACATCGATCGGCGTAGAAGAGAAGTCTTCCCTGACACCGGGAGCGGCAAACCTGCACTTGGTGCGCAGCCTGCGTAACCAAGAGAAACCGTGTCACTGCCGCAAATGCTAGCACGAATTCGCCATCTGTTACATGCAATTTTCGCAGTAATCACTCAAGGTCAATCAAGGCGACCATGCACCCACCAGGCGAGAGGGGGAGCGAGACAGAGACGGGGAGAGAGAAACCTGGAGGACTGGGCCACGGAGGAGGCGGCGGGAGACGTGCGGAGCGTCGCTGATGCGGGCGGCGCGCACCGGCGAGGCGGAATGGACGGACTCGCCGGCGCCGGTGGCCGGACGAGCAGTGCCGATGGGGACATGGGCGGGACCCGGAGCGGGATGGAGGAAGCGCGCTCTCCTTGCGCCTCTAGTCTTGCCGGCGTTGGCGAAGGGAGCGGCGGGGCAGCGGGGAGTGGGCGAACGGCCGAGCGGTTGGAGCTCGTTCTCGTTTCGTTTCCTGTGGCTCTGTGCTGTGGGGTTGGAGCTGGCTCGTTTTCCTGTGGCTCTGGCCTTGGTGTGGTGTGGCGCGAGGAGCGAGTCTGCGAGTGCCACGGATGCGGTCGACATGAACATCTGCCAAATTGTTAACACTTAGTTACCGATACAAAATACTGAGTTGTCAAATTATAATACTCCCTCCGACCCGAATTAATGGGCGGAGTGGTTGTTTTGCATGGAAACCCTTACTCTTTTTCACCTGAAGGAAAACGTCCTCCCACTGGTCAAACCCTCCCTCTCTCTCCCTCCCCCGACACATCCCCGCGCCTCCACATCCACGACGCACTGGATGCCTGGATGGCTCGCTCACTCGCCGGCGCCCCGTCGAGCTCGCCTGCCCGCCCGCAGCCTCGCGCCCCGCTTCCAGATGCGGTAGGTGTCGGAGGGTGCGATGCGGCCGATGAAGGGGATCACCGAGGACTTGAAGTGGAACGAGATCTCCATGTAGAAGTCCCGGATGCGGCCCACGGAGGCGAGCACGCGCGGCAGCCGGCGGCACCACTTGGCCCAAGCCAGCGGCTGGTAGTGCCGCGCGATGACGGTCGCGATGGCGTCCTTGCGGGTGCAGACCGCTTCTTGTAGGGCCGACCACACGTCCGCGTTCTGGAGGGACCAGTCGGCGCCCGCGGCCATGAGGAGGTCCGCGGAGATGGCGTCGCGGAGGCGGACGGCGAGGTGGAGCGGGGGACGTCGCGGCGGTCGATGACGGCGGAGACCGCGTCGGCGGTGCGTTCAGCGGTGATGGACTGGGACTCAGTGGTCACGTCCACGGCGCGCGGGAGGCGTGGGAGGGCGGCGAGGAGGGTGCGGAGGGACGCATGGTCGCGGCGGGCCACGGCGTGGTAGGCCGGGCTGTGCGCGTACCTGGACGCGTCGTCCATGGCCGGGTACCGAGGCGGCGGGAGGCGCTGGCGGGGGGGTCAGATCTGCTACGCGCGGCGGGGCCGGCCTGTTTCGGCGCGCGCGGCGCTCCGAGTCGGCGGCGACGGCGCTGCGAGGCGGGGGTAGCGGGGAATCGGGGGAGACCGGAGACGAGTGTGGAGGAGGCGGTGCGGCGGCGTCCATGGATGAAGGACTTGATTGGAAAAGATTTTAACCTGGCAGGGGGGTTTTTGTAAAATATATTTAAAGCACACCTCCGCCCATTAATTCGGGTCGGAGGGAGTAACTTAGTTGTCATGTCACTATAAGTCATTCCAGAGATTAAATGCAAGTCTGCATGATATTTTTCCTAGTGGAATGATATAACCTCTATTGAAAATATTATAAATACTCTCTCGGTTTTTTTTACTTTGCGTTATGGGTTTAGTCAAAGTCAAAGTTTGCTAAATTTGATCAAATATTTAGAATAAAATATCAACATCTACAATATAAAATCAATAGTATTAAAATCATTATAAAGTATATTTTCATATTATATGCATTTGATATTTTTTCCTATAGTCTTGGTCAAACTTGACAAAGTTTGACTTTGACTAAACTCAGAACGCGAAGTAAACAAAAACGAAGTGAGTACTCTCACTCTACCTCTACGCAACATTGCAATCTCTAAAAACATGTAAAATACATCTGACAGCTATGGAATATTATCTTGATGACTGTGCAATTAATGTGATGATGTGACGTCGTAATTTCTGCATGCATTTGCATGTGCTCTCCCTATAATTCCCTATAAGAGATGAGCTCCATTCGAGACATGTCATCTGCTAAATTAATCTCGAGCACTTACCCTATGCCTTGGATAGAACTAGAACGTTTCCCCGCGCGTTGCAGTGGGTAACCCTTTAGGAACTATGTTATGTAAATAAAAGGGTTTTAAAGTATGATACATTATCTCGTCCAAAGGAATATGCAAAATTCAATGGTCATAGTCGAGATACTAAAATTAATAGACATAAGATGAGTGTGTGTTATAAATTATTAATATAAACAGTTGTAGGGTTCAAGGAATGGATGATGTGTAGTTTGCATGTAGGGATTAATAAATATTAGTGGAGATGACATGAAAAATTGATTGGCTAAGAACCTAAGAGAATGGATGATGTTGATAGCTTGCATGTTGAGTACTTGAGATAGAACATAATTAATGCATGTTAGTGAGGTTTTGCTTTACAAGAGATATAGATAGTAGTTCGACAAAACCTGGCCTCCGAAACTTGCAGATAGTTAGTGTGGTTGAGGAAATTGCTGCTTCCACTGTTTCATGCTCCTTGTGTTGCACACACCACCACTTTAATGGAATTTTTGCAGTTTTCACCAAGTGGTGGTCTAATATGTTGCAATTTCCACCACCTAGTCATTTAATCAACTATTTAGCACCGACAACGAAACGGACTGTTGGACCCCTAGCCTGTCAATGCTTCAATTAATGCACAAAAAACTTGATTCATAAAAAGTTAATTATTCATCCAATAATTATGAATTTTTTGGATGCACTCTCGAATGGCTCCATTCTATATGTAGCATCATTTTTAATTAAAAACGTTTCATGCTTATATTTAAAAAATACTCGTGCGCACTAAAAAGATTGTATAGGACAATAATTATATATGTACAAAATTTATGATGCATAAAATTCGTCCATTACATCCTAGTGTGCATCCAAAGAAAACTCATAATCTTTGGACGAATAATCATTTTTATGATTTTTCAGATGTTCTACTCCTACAATCTATGACATCAATTGAAGCATTGACATGTGGGGCAAGCTGTCAGTTTTGTTTTGGACTAAGTAGTTGATCAGATAACCAAATGGTGCAAACTGCAACAAATTAGACCACCACCTGGTGGAAAATGCAAAATATCTGTCCAAAGTGGTGTTTTGTGCAACACATGGAGTAGGACGTGGTGGAAGCTGCAATTTACTCCGGTTGCCATCTTAGAATTGATGCATTGACAAGACTCGGCTTGGGCAGGAGGAAAAATTCTAGTAAAACTGAAGTACTGGAGAAATTTCCAAATAGTCTCCTGGCAAGAGGCTCGTGAACCGGAGAAATGTACAAAATGTATCTCAACTTTGGGGGAAATTTTATAATTTTCTATCATACAGCACACGTGTGAATTCACGGACAGCAAAGATGGGCATATGGTATACTACCAAGTAACAGGTACGACGAACTTTATTCCATCAGCAGACTACCTCATCAGGGACAAATGTATTCATCCAGATCATGCTGAAAATTACAGTCACAGGTTGAAGTTTGATAAACTACTAAACTTTTTTTTACTTGATGAGCCAGTAAACTAGGCAAGGCAAATCACGTGTTGTAAAGTTCAAGTGAAATTGTATGTTCCAGTGTTTCTTCGTAAATCATAAAAAATAGTCGCCCTTGCAGGCTCCTTTGGTAAAAATATACAAATGATTTATTTCCAATAAACAAAGAATCACAATACATGTACACCACACAATATAATCTAAAAATCTGTAACTGAATAATCTTCAATCCTTCGAAGAAATAATCCTGGTAATTCAGGCGGCTGTACGTCAGATTATGCCTGTACTTTGACATGAGATCGAGGACAATAATTTTCTCTTGTTCGGAAAGATTAATTTGCCATGACCTGCGAATTTGCATCTTCAAAGAAGTCTAGTGTACTCTCCTTGAAATCCCTTAGCCAATAAACTATCAGTGCTGCAATTCGGCACTTCCTATGTAAGACTGCCACTGCCAGCCTCCAAACTTCAGGTATCTTTTCCCTGGCTCTGGGAAGAATCCACTTGGCCCCATAGCGTCTCTGCGTAGATCTTCTCCTCTTCTTTCTCTTCAGGAGAACAATCAGATAGCTCGACCACAAGGTCGTCTTCTTCATCTGCTATATCCTCGTCAGTCTCTTCTGACAAGTCATTGCTCTGCGGAATACAAGCTTCGGCCATGGCTTCTCGCATAGCCAGCGGCGTCGCAGGCCTATCACTGTGCTTGTACCGTGGCGCAGGGGTGACAAATGGAAGAGATATGCTATCGATCGCATGCACCCTTCCATTGCCCTTCTTTGACACGCCTGGTGGCGGAGCAATAAGGATGATTCCCAGCTCATAGTTGCAAATGTGCAGCCTTGGCCCAGAAGGAGCTGCTCTGGTGGCGTCTGTAGTATTTGCTTTGGATGGAGGGCGCAACGTTTGTCCCCAGGCAGCTGGGCTGAAATTGTGAGACCCACAGTAAGTCCAGCCAAATGAATGTCCACCTTTCGAGACCGAAATCGTCTCTGAACAACCTGGTATAGAGTATGGTGTCAATATTGTAGCTGAGGTTCATTAGTTGTCAGCAAAATCTGTATTGGGGGATGATAATTAAATCTACTAGTATATATTTCTGATAAGCTGTCTACTCCAACATGTTGAGGGTGAGAGAATTGTCGTCATCAATGTGAATTCCTTGCCACTGTTATCCTTTGAATCAGTTTGTTTTAGACTAACTATCCTTGAATCGTCATCCTAACATAGATGTTGCCTAAGATGTATATATGCTATCCACCCTCAGTATTACCTAGAGGAGGCAATGAATATCTACTCCTGTGGCATTCCAAGGGAAAGAGCATACCTTAACATGCATAGGATGCCCGATTCTGCCATGTGGATGTGGGACTGCATCATGAAATATGCCAGTGGATCTCAATCTTTGCCACGTTTTCTGTCAGAATAGAGTGTATGAGATGGGTAGGAGTAAAATTATAACCCATGCGGCCATGCCTTTGTTCGACAACCAAACTACAATGTTTTGGACAGAATATGATGATTGGAAGAAAACTATTCCACTGCAACTGCAATGCATCTGCTGTACAAAAACATCTCTAAATCATTATCACTTGCTTCTCTAACTAGAGAATGTGCCCTGCCTATTTCATTGTGCACAACTTCATAACTCATTGGACTAAAATATCTCAGATTAATATGCAACTTCATCCTGGAAAAAGTTGCTGGGGTACAACTGTACAAGGACTTCAAATATAACGTGAAATGTGTCATGAGCTCTTTTGCTGGTAAAGTATGCACATAACAAAAATTCTGAAAAGAGAAATCTACCTCAGGTAGAGAAAGTAAAAATCTAGACAACTGAATTCCACAAGCGCTGCTTTTCACCCTCTCAATTGTCGGAAATAAAACACTGATTGATGGTTTCTTTAGCTCATGGCCTGCTGTCCAGCAACCCCACTAAGAAGATCAATGGACATTGGAAATGATTATGTCCATGAAAAATGGGTATAAAAATCAAATTTTACTAAAATAATGTAAGATTCAAGAAGCAGTTCAATATTACCTCTGGATCAGATTCTTCGGAGTCAAAATCATGATTGGATCGTTTACCAGTTGCTGAAGCAAAGTGTGCAATGAACTGTGAATTAATAGAAGTCCCAATGGATGAAGCACCTATAAATAATAAATATATACTAGTTTAGTTAGAGACCCAAATTGAGATGATTGATTTCCAATAGAAAAGTTGATGGTATGACTCACTGTACATAAAATCAGTCTCCAGTGTTTCAGGCCACTTGAAGCGTGATAAAACCTGTTTCAGATCAATGTAGATCATATTTTAAGACAATTGGCTAAGGTAAACAAATATAAGAGGTCGCAAGGATTTTTTCGACAGTCAAGCAACTTAGGAAACTTATAAAACTTAAACCAAACCTCGTCAAATACACGATGTAAGAACTGTAAAAGCCTATTTAGCTCCGATGAATATCCTGGTCCGAATATTTTAAGAACTAAGAGCATATTGCATCGAATGTGCATGCACAGCATGATGAGAAAAGGACACCAGAAATGTAACACTGTTGCATCTGGCCTACACTATCTGTAATTATCACATGACTTGTATGCATTAATTCATTCGCAAAAAAAAAAGACGTGTATGCATTAATTGATCAGTCAAATAAAAACGGCAGTTCAAGTTATGCCAATGATTTAAAGCGGTAAAAATTGCAAGGTAATATGACCAAAGATTGGGAGACTGTTCCACATAAATGGTGACAATAAAAATTAATGTGAATTATGCCGATCACCTGCCAGTGCTACGGAACTACAAATTTCAAGTATATCAGAGAGTGTACTAATAATTCAACAAACAATATGGAATAGTATTTTATGTTATCGAACTTATGTTCAGTTTAGTACCTCTTCTAACCGCCAAAGCCCAAGGCTCCTTTTCAAGGATGCTACTAATGAGCACAATGGAGGAAAATGGTCATCACGAATCAGCCGTGAAATCCGAGAAAACTCTGGACCCTGCATTTTATAGACAGGGTTTAAGATCCGCGTGAGTTCCTGAAAGTACTGCAGAGATATGAAAAGGCATCTAAGACCTTCCTGCCATACCTTTGATACATACAGAAGCAACTGCACTTTTGTGTTAGTTGCTCCAAATGCAGCTTCCAGGGCTTCTCTGGGGTAAATAAATCCAGAAAAATTGAAGAAACCCATGTCACTAAGGGGAGATACCCATTTTGCGACCTCTCTAGGCAAGAAACCAAGTTGGGCTGAATCTGTTTAAGGGCATTGGACATGGTTATTTATTAGAATGGTAAAGAAGCAACCATATTTTTTACAGGAAAAAAGGAAATATCTTGTTCTGCACACGAACCATGAAATACAATACACGTCAAGTTGAGTACACATTTTGAGATTTGCATACCTTCCTCGGAAAATTTATCCAGATCAGCAACAAGAACGCTCACAGCATTAGCATCTGCAGGTATATTTGCATTCCTTTTCAATATCACTTCTGTAGTTCCGTGCATGTTCTCACGGCATTTTCCAAGAAATACAGACAAGGATTTCAGTTGTGAGCCGGCATCAGATGGCATGTGAAAGCGATGGGATAAACCAACTACAGATGTTTGGACGGAACCAAGAAACATTCTATGCGCAGATTTTGTGTGTAAAATCCTATTTGCCTGCACAAATAATAAATCGTTGATAATCAGGGAAACAGAGCATTATAGGCAAAAACAATTTCAATGAAGTACTAGAAGCTAGAGCAATGGCTAGTTCTTGGCTAGGAATAAAGTTCACTTAGGACAAGTGTATCAGATAGTTAATTATTTAGTAGCATACTTATTTAGTAGAAGGTACTTTATTTGTTTAACTATCCTTGCTTAAGACTTCAGTAAACAAAAATATATATCATGTATTGTATCGGTAAAATTATACTTACTGAAAGGCAATAATTGGACTCCAAATAGCATGGACTTGGCATATACAACCCTGGCACTGAAGCAACAAGGTATCCACCAGCTCCTTCAAAATCATACTTAGCTATCTCATTTATCCAATATGCTTGGGAAGAGACTTCGTTGATAAGGGATCCTATGAATGAAACTAACTGAGCAGCAAAATCGGATTTTGATTCGTCAACTGCACTAAAAAGATCTGAATAATCCGGGGACGTTTTACGGGGGAAATCTTGCCACCACACTGTGTTAGTTATAAGATGCCACTGCACATAGTACAGTTTACTCAGTAAGAACATAGCAACACAAATCGCCAACAAGTCACTGGGGACAAATGGAAGGATGAAATGATAAGCCATTATAGCATGAAGCATAGCACTGACCTGCCTAGGTACTAAGTTAGCTGAAGAAATAATAACACGCATACTGTCTTCTCTCTGTAACAATATGAGCTTCGGATGGTGGCATGCAACTCCTTGTTTCTTTCTATCCTTTCCGAATGCTATTTCTTCTGGGAATCGGGGGTAACTTGAAGGGAAAATATACATCAACGTCAGTATTTATCCTCCAAGAAAATTATGCTTATCATGTTTTGATCTACCATAAAGCTCAACAAATTCTGCAAAGTAAGGTGTTGTGCCTAACTTGCCTATACCATATAGACTAAAAACTCAGAAGCACGAGACAATTAGATTAAAAGCATCCCAGGTTGCTACTTACACTAATAGTAGATTAGGGTGGTTCTCAAAAGGGGATGCAGTTCTACTTTCACGGCTCGCACTCCAGCATCTCTCCTTGTTGTGGCATGCTATTGTTACCGGCAGAAGCTGAGGAATCTTACAATATTCAAGGAACCTGAGAAGTAAAAAACCATATAAAAATTAGCATTCTTATGTCCCACATCATCACAAGGGAAAAAAACTGCAGCAGAGAGAGGGCACACCAGGAAACATCAGAAGTGAATGTCGCAATAAATACTCGCAGCAAACTGCTAGTAGGATGGAGAAGCTCTGGCAGTGTCACTCCACTTTCTTGTTCCGTTCGCATTTCAGGCCTGATGCCGGAGAGGCGGTTCAGGAAGAATGTGCTCCCATCTGAGTAGCGTGCCTCAGTATGATGCTGCTCTACATTGCCATTGCTGCATCTGTTGTGTTCCACATTGTCAATGTTGTATCCTTTGCTTCTTTGAGGCGACTCACCAGTATCCTCTTTCTTTGAGACAGTATTTTCTTCCACGACGTCATTTTGAAGTTCCAATCTATCCTGGTAAAGATTGTGTTCTTCCTGGCGCAAATTATCTTCAGGGACAGGGTCAATTGGACTGTCCGGGCGCAAGAAATCACCCTCTTCTCTAACTTTTTTCACCCCAACAAGCGCACAATGTGAATCCCTCAAGAAAGAAAGAGGATCTTGGCTCTCCGAAATCGCCCTTAGCCGCTTCCGGAGGGACTCGGCCCTCAGGACAAGAACCTCCTCGCAGGATCCCGCTGCCTTCTTACCCCCTTCACAAGAGACGAATTTCTCCGCCACAAATCCATACCTGGCGCCAAGGAGCAGCAGCGAGACCTCGTCGCCCACGGCCAGATCAACCGGGCCGCCGCCGCCGTGGAGGGGCAGGCCGTTGATGCGCACGGCGGTGGAGAAGCAGTGGGTGAGGCGGAGGACGCAGCCGGAGGTGCTGAGGAGAAGATCACGCCGGCGCCGGCCCCGGCAGCAGTGGCGCCGTGCAGGGGACGCGAGGAGGCGGAGACGGTGGCCGCGGCGGCCGGAAAAGGAGAGAGAGTAGAGGCGGTCGGAGCGGAGCAGGAGTAGTGGCGCGGCGGGGCCGAGGATGCGGAGGTGGAAGTAGCCCAGGCCGCCGGAAGTAGAGGGGTCGACGTGGTGGTTCTTGAATGGCGGCTCCACCGCCATGAGGCGGGAGAAGGGGCTGTGGGAAGGGGAGAAGAAGGCGGGAGAAGGCGAACCGTGGATTTATATTTCAATAGCTGTTCCCGCCATTTATTCCACAGAAGTACTTTAAGGTGGATGAGATTTTTATTTCAGAATATAATTACAAAATGTGCCCTCCAACAAATACGCTGGAGAGTTGTGCTAGTGAAGAGAAGAAAAGGGACTTGATTGTAATGGAAATCATCAACTGGTAAATGTACAAGAATTGAGGGAGTTGTGGGCAAGAATGCCAAGCGACTCCTTTTGGCTCCTTGCAATGGAAGGAACTCCTCCTTCCACCGGAAGATTGCCAGGTTCAGTCAACATTTGCCATGATGCACCAGGACAGATTCTGCACGAGCAACATGATTCTGCAGAGAGATTCAATTTCAACCCATCCAGATTCACTGCGTGCAAGCAAATGAACAAAACTCAGCAAACTAAAACATATATTTTTCTGTATGATCAAGCGGCTCCGTGTGTGGGTAACATCACGCATGTATTAGTGTATTACTACATTCTGAACTCGGACATACATAGATAGGATGATGCTCTCTGTTAGTATTGGCCAACCAAATGAATGCAGTGCCATGGTGGCATGGTGCACTCATAAGAAATTATTTATTTGTCAAATTTGGCCACAAGTTCACATGGCCACAAGTTCACATTGAGTTAAACTACCACGGCTGCCCGGGTTGGTCTAGAACTCATGACCTAGGCCGGAGAAGCGCATGGAACCGAGCTACCCGCTTACATGTATCATTATTTCATAATAGGTGTGAGTATATGCTGCAGTAGTCTGTGTGGTGTACTTCAGTTACCAGGTTAATATCTTCTATTCAGCAGAAATAAGATACCAGATGCGGTTTATAGCAGGCTACTTGTGCCACACAGCATATCTGTCTCCACATGCCGCCAGCTTCCACTCCGCGTCGCTTGGGCACCACGAGCCTTCTCCAATCTTCATGCACAACTTATCATCGATGACTGCAGAGTACAGATTTGAGCTTGCCTCCAAAATTTTGACAGTTGACCGACTATGTATGTCTTGGCATTTCCTAATCTCCATCTGGGTACAAAAGTATTCAAAACTTAGAGAAAACAGAGAGCCTGGATGAGTGTTTGGATAAATTGGTATGCGAGCAGAATACCAGTTTTGCTATTTCACCATGGAAAGAATCTCCCCAGTCAAAGTGATCGTAGAAAACTGTGGGGATACCAGGGTGGGTAAGTATATAGGCGTATCCCTGAAAGACCATTAGTTTATGCATGTGTTCAGTAAAAGCCTAACAGTTAGATATCTACAGAATGCCAGGCTTGTTCCAAAGCAAATATTGGAAGTGTCATTCATTTTTATAATAATACCAGCTGCAACATGGTCACATCTTGAAACAGACTAACTGTATTTTCCGATCGATACAATATTGATGATAGCGCTGTATGTACAAATATTAACAAACTAGCAGCTAAAACTTGTCTTGTCTGTTCTTGATGTAATGAATAACTTTCTGGTACATGTGGTCAATATTTAACTGACAACGGTGTTTTGTAAAATCATCATCATCTCGGTGGTTGAAGTTGTGTAAATTGATTGTGTAGCACATGCAATTGACTTCGAATTAAACCCGTGCTATGGATTTAACGTAGTACAACAAATGTAGCATCAAAGTCCTCATCGCGTACCTCCATGACATGATCAGATGGAAATGGCCAATGGCCCTGAAACAACAGAACTTACAATTAGCTTTGCTTCATATCAAGTTATGAACAAATCCAAACAAATGAAAAGCTAGCCTTGTGCTCAAAAGAGAAAAAACATGGAATAGGTATATACCTGAGTTGACCCTGTGTCATGATTTTCAATAAATGTAACTGATCTTGAAGGCCACCATCCCATCACACCAGGTGGCTTTCCTTCAGGGTCACGCAAATGCCAAAACTACACTGCTCAAGCTAATCACTAAAGCTACTTATTTGCTCCTGTAGAACGATGATCCATTTCTAACCTGAAGAATACCCTTTGTTGTGAAATCAAACGCAGCAGAAAGTCCTCCAGTGCTATCTATCCAGTTGACAATTCTCTGCCTATGTTTATCTGGAAAAAGTGAAAGGTGTGGTTTACTTGTTTTTATATCTTTATTTGAATTCAACAATATGGCATATGTATAAGGACAATCTAATGCCTTGCATAGTAAAGTAATAAGTTGAACACTCCAATTCAAGAACGGTTCAGAGAGCTGGAAAGAGCAAATGAAGAGGAAACCGAGACATTAGTTAATAATTCATTAATTTTAATCACATGGACATAATTGGCACTCCCTCCGCCCCATAATATAAGGCACGCTAATTTTATGCTGGTTTTTGATGCACGACTTTGACCAATAATATTTACAAAATTATATGGATTGCAAAATGCATAAATGGTATCGTTGGATTTGACTTGCAAAATTCTTTCATAATTTATCTTTATACTGATTTTAAGGATATATTATAAGTACAAATCATAGTCAAAATTATAAGCCGTTGACCAGCGAAGTTCAAGGGTGCCTTATATTTTGGGACAGAGGAAGCACATCGCAGTAATATTCATGGATGTCAATCAAGGGATTGGCCTTAAAAGTACTTTCGCTAGAAATTACATCAGTATGGCATAGTAATCAGTATGGATGCTATTACAAACCTCTTACCCTGATTGTAGCTCAGGCGGTTGTCAGGGGGGCTATATTCACAGCTGTCCCAGTATTCCCCCACTGCAAAAAGAGGCTTTGATTCCTCAATGTATTCTTTCACATACTTTGAAGCATAACTGCACTAAACAGAAAATGTGACAAATCAGCACGCTAGCAGTGCAGAAATATGGCAATAGTAGTCAATCTCTTTCTTTCAGCAAATTGACTATTTACCCTTTTGTGAAATCAAAACGGAAATCTTGAAAACCAATGGTTTCGCGAAGCCAGATCAGCCATTCAATAATATCCTTCCTTACAAATGGCTGGGTATGATCTATGTTGGGAACTCCATCGAAGTTATCGCCAGTACTTTTGTTCCCCTGATAAAGAGGTTGCACCAATGAGGAATTGTTGACAATAAACGTATCAATCAAGATACAGTGATAAGTAAAAGGCTGCACAAAATAAGACTATCTTGTACTACCTCTGTATCAAAATATAAAATGTTTTAGCATTTTTTTGATACAAATGTATGTAGACGTGTATTAGTCCATATTGAAATGTCTAAAACATCTTATATTTTGATTGGGAGGAAGACTACTACTACTGCCACTAAGTCCAATCGCATTCCTAAAGATCCAGGCCTGAAGATTTGATGCATAGCATGACACCAAATAGACTCACCTGCAGTAGGATTTCCCTTCCATTCTTAATGATCACACCTGTAAACAGAAAACGCAACAAAGCATCCACATTCCTATCAGACCAAATAACCAAAACAACATACTGCAAACAGATATGAGCTTTACCTTTTCGATTTCGAGCTGCCTGTACTTGGACAACACCATCCGAAACCTGCACAATTTCGTCATTTCAGGGTCATCAGAACAAGCTCAGTCGTCAGACAAGAACAGCACACACGACCTCAAGGATTCAGTGCACATCAGTGCGAACTCACCATCTGACCCATTCACAATCTCAACCTCGCCAATGCGCAACGCAAGGTGCGAAGGGCTCTACGATGCCTCCGCAATATCACGTAGGTTGCGGAGCTGGGCAGGTGGGGGTTTGGGGGTTCTATTTAACTGTCGAGCCCAAAAATTTCCGAAAAATAAATCCCTATCAGTAACCGCGGCAGATGGGGGTTTGGGGGTTCCATCACGCTGCAGATGGAACCGCGGCGAAAGGGGATGGATTGGACTGCCGACGGCAAAAATCCCAGAACAATCCAAGCAGGCTAGGGGCTCGTCACCAACATAGCAAATTGGCTAGCCCGGATGGATCTCCACGCCGAAGGTCGTTAGGTAGAGAGGGAAAGGACGATGCTGGCGACGACGTCAGAGAGATAATATCTCTTTCGGCGGAGCCTGGAAGCTTTGCTCGGCGGAGGAGGAAGGTAGGGCGCTCCCCGTCCCCAGTTGAGTTTTCTTTTTTCTTTTCTGGGGTTTTCTTTTTTGTCATGACGATCTCCTCAAGTTTTTTTCACAATCAATACCGTATATATTATAGCAGCAAATAGTACGTGGTAGAGGGATGAGGCCGGCTCTCATTTGGTCCTCTTCCTTCTCTCTCCTCTCTCGTTCTTTTCCCCACTTGAGAGTCGTCCTTGACCGCCCGGCGCCGCTCCGCTCTTCCTTCGCTGGCTCTGCCGGCCGGAGGGGAGCTGGAGATGGCGGCCGCGGCCCCCTGTATAGCGTAGGTTTGCTTTCCCTCGCCTTAGATCTAGGTTTAGTTGTAGTTGTTTGGTCCCTTGTGGCGTATGGCGAGATGCCGCAGGGCTCTGGTCCGTCGCAGATGCCTGGCGCGGGCTGGTCGACCTCGTCGTGCTCCGGCGAGCTTCCAAGGAGGAAGGTTGGCGGAGGTGGTGAGGTGGTTGGAAGCCCTCTTCTTAATAAAGGCAGTTCTGACCTTCTATGGATCTTGTGTTGCGGTGCTCGCTCCTGCTCTCCGGCCGGCCGTGGAGGCGAGGGGAGGGGTTGGGGCGGCGTGCAGGCTGCTAGATCTGGAGTTGGCTTCGGGGTATGGCCGCGGGAGTGCTCGAGCTGCTCCAAGCGGTGTGCAGGGTGGTTGCTGTTGTCCCTTCTGCTTTGGAGGTCAAAGCTAAGGTCGATCAACAGCACCTTGTCATCCCCTTCAATAAAGCTCGATAGTGTTTCTCTTGCGCCGGGCGAGGCAGGCTGGTGGCCGTCGTTTGCTAGCCATGGAGGTCATGGTGGGCAAGTGTGCTGGCTCCACCTGATTTTGACCGTTGTTGGAGACGGGGGAAGTAGAGTTGCTACCGCTGCTTTCCTTGGGAGCTTCCTCTCGGCGGTCCCTTCATCTGCTTCATGCAGTTTGACCGCTGAATCTGCAGGTCGTGCGGCGGCCGCTCCCACCCTGCTCGGCGCCTGCTGCGTGCCGATAGGTGTTGTTCATCCTCCCGGCCTTGATGCCATGGTGGAGGCCTTCTGCTCCGGTGCGGTGTGCTCCCGCCGCAGTACCCAAGTGGTCTCGTCCCCGGTGGTGCTGTGGTAGATCGTGACTGGAAGCGAGCTCAGATCGGTGAAGCTGGAGCTAGACGAAGACCTGGGCGTGATTGCTTTTCTTATTTTTCTCCCAGGGTCATGGATGTAAATGTTAAGGACCCAGTTGTAATTTGCCTTTTCTTTTTGGTCCGTCCTGTAATGTGTTATTCACCGACAGCGGGATAAATGCAGCTTCGGGGTCCTTCTGGACCCTCCTCCTTGTTCAAAAAAAAAAAAGTACGTGGTAGAGATATATGAGATGATTACAGCGATCACAAAATAAAGACTAAAAGAGATGAGCAAATTTTCGAGATCTTCAAAACATTTATTTTTCCATGACATAATCTTGTACTTTTATGAAGGCAGTCGTAGAACAATGAAAAATTTACCAAACCATAGACATGTGAATATTAATGAAGATTCTCCCATAATTTTAATTTTGAGCCGCAATGCTAAATCTTTGTGCATGCACGCAGCCATTAAATTAATAGACCAACATCGGCAAGAGTATCAACACTGATATTTCAGGGGAAAACAACCGAACAATTTGGGATTTTTTTTTTTTGAGATGGATCTCCTCAATTTTTTATTTTTTTAGATGGATCTCCTCAAGTTTTTTTTTTGCGAAACACGGTACAACGCAGACGCTCATATACACGCGCAAACACTCACCCCTATGAACGCACGCACGCACACCCTACCCCTATGAGCACCTCCGAGAGACCGAGTCGGCGGATCGAGTCTTGAGATTGACGAAGTCACCACAGGCGCCTCGCTGTCGACGGAACGTCGCCTCCCACTGAAAAATATTCCGCCTGAAATGAGAAACACCAGCGTCAAATCTGGGGTTTAAACTCTGGTGGGCTGGGGGTACAACCACCCTCCTAACCATCTTGCCACGGGCAAGTTCTCATGGATCTCCTCAAGTTGATGCTACGGAGTAGTACAGTATCAGATATGTCCTGGGTTTTTTTTTTTTTTTGAGGGGAAGATATGCCCTGGGTATGGGTGCCACTAGGCACGCATGACACGGCCCAACCGGCCAGTGGGCAGCTAGTCCTAGGCGCACACCTCAACGCACCGTCGGAGAGAGAAAAAAACATGTCATCGCCCTGCGCCCATCGGATGGTTGGCCTGGGTACATGGTTTTCCTTTTTGTTAGCATCTCCGAAAAATTCTCAAAAAAAAAGCATCTCCAAAAGAACATATAAAAAACATCTCCAAGAGAAAAACTATATTTTGGGTACCCAAATATAATACAGGTAGAGGAGAGATATTGTTTAAACTAGATACATAAGACTTTTAGGTTTAAGAAAATGGAATATTCAAAAATAAAGTTTAATTGGGAAAAAGGTTTCAATTTGTTTTCATACTTCCACTTGACATAGTCCAATCCAATTAGTTTGGGTGTTGTTAGGTCACACAAAAAGTTTGAAAAGTTTGATCTACAAACATCACATAGCAAAAGTCAAGATATTTTGAATTTGCCCTAGCCTGATCATGATAAGTAGTTTAAGAGATTTTCAAATATGCCTTGTATCTTTTTAAGGGTTTCTATAAGCAACTAGTTGAATGCCCGTGGGTTGCCACGGTTATTATTTATTTTCACTCTTATAAGGATATTAAATAAAGCAAAGGTATCATTATTCATCACATTTATCAATAATTCCACTAGGGACAGTTTGGATTTAATCGATTTTTTTGTTTTTTCTAATGGGCTTTTCCCCATTTTCAGGTGGTTGGATGAGGTGGGGGGGAGATAGGAAAACAAGAGGTTATCGGCAAATGTGTAATGTGGGTGTTCCTATCCGTTAGATATAAATCGAACGATTCTGGATGAAAGATGACAGGCACACCATCATCACCAACTGTGGTTTTTATACGAGTAGATAGAACATATGGGTTAAAAAAATTCCTATTTTTTTACTTTTCAAAAGATTCTAGTAAACTAACCATAACATGGGAAATTTGTACCTTCCCTCTTGTAGTTTTCAGAAGATGTTTAAAACAACAGTCTTAAACACTTCGACACCTTTTTCTTTTTACCAAAAACTAGGTCTTTGGGCCTTCGCTAAATCGAACTAGTAAACTAGAGTTTGGCGAAAATATAGTTTTCTAGGAAGTAGCTAGAGTGTTTTCTTGTCTTCACATGACCACAGGGAGCATACTTGATTTGGTTTCTTCCCAAGATGACGTTTTTTTGATAGATTGCCAACATCACAACAAACCACACAAGGCCAATCAAAAAAAGGGGAAGGAAAGTTTTTAATTACCACTAAAACATTCCAAAAAAAGTTGGTTCTGATTTTTTTTTGGCTTAGGAACTATCTTTTTCTAGTTCATAATTTGTAGAATGTGACACGAATCCTCATCTATTGACCCATCCAAAAGATGGTGGAGTTGACAGAGGGGAAGGACACCCTCAAGTGGAGCTGGGAGAGAGATGGGGTATACTCGGCTTGTTCGTCTTATGCACCCTACTTTCTTGCGACAGAAGACGATCTGATGTATGTCCCCATTTGGAGATCTTGGGCGCCGATGAGCTACAAGTTCTTTGCTTGGCTTGTGACGAAGAACCCTTGTTGTACCACATATATGATTTAGAAGATGGGTATGCCGCATCTTGCCGCTTGTAAAGTTTGTCATGTGCATGCAGAAACGGTGTGGCACTGATACGTCTCCAACGTATCCATAATTTCTGCTGTTCCATGCTCATATTATACCATTTGCTACATGTTTTATATACACTTCGTATCACTTTTATGCATTTTCTGGGACTAACCTATTAACAAGATGCCACAGTGCCAGTTCCCTGTTTTCTGCTGTTTTTGGTTTCAGAAAGTTACTTCTGGAAATATTCTCGGAATTGCACGAAACAAAAGGCCAAGTCCCTATTTTTCCAGCACGTACACGGAGTCCGAAGGAGAGACGAAGACTCGCCACGAGGTGGCCAAACCACCAGGTGGCGCGGCAGTGGGCCCAGCCGCGCCTGCCTGTGGTTTGGGCCCCTCGGGGGTCCGCCGACATCGCCCCTTCGCCTATTTATTCCCCGAGGCGTGAAAACCCTAAAACACCGAGCCTTTCATCCAGAACATATTCGCTGCTGCCGTCGTCGTCAACCCTAACTCGGGGGGTTTCTGAAGCTCTTCCCGGCACCCTGTCGGAGAGGGGAATCATCACCGGAGGGCTCTACATCGCCATGCTCGCCTCCGGAGTGATGCGTGAGTAGTTCATCCTTGGACTATGGGTCCATAGCAGTAGCTAGATGGTTGTCTTCTCCACTTGTGCCATCATGTTTAGATCTTGTGAGCTGCCTATCATGATCAATATCATCTTATTGTAATGCTACATGTTGTGTTTGCTGGGATCTGACTTATATTGATACCTATGTGGAGCTGAATATTATATTATCATGTCTATGTCATTTGTGATCTTGCATGCTCTCTGTTACTTGTTGAATCCTTGGCCACGTGAATACTTGTAACTCCAAGAGGGGGTATTTATGCATGATCGTTGGGTTCAACCTCTATTTAACCTGGGATAGTGACAGCGAGTTCTAAGGTTGTAGACGTGTTGTTGCCACTAGGGGTAAAACAGCAATGCTTTATTCAAGGATGAATGTATTGTTTACATTACGCACATTACTTAATGCAATTGTCTGTTGCTTGCAACTTAATACTGGAAGGGGTACGGATGTTAACCGAAAAGTGGACTATTTAGGCATAGATGCATGCTGGATAGCGGTCTATGTACTTTGTCGTAATGCCCAAATGAATCTCATAGTAGACACCACAGCTCACACATGCATGTTATATGCACTTATCAATTGCCCAGCTGTAATTTGTTTACCTAGCATGTTAGTTATCTTATTGGAGAGACACCACTAGTGAACTGTGGACCCCGGTCCATTCTTTTACATCTGAAATACAATCTACTGCAATCATTGTTCTCTACTGTTTTATGCAAACAAACATCATTTTCTATTCGATACGTTTAACCCTTTGTTTTCAGCAAGCCGGTGAGATTGACAACCTCACTGTTAAGTTGGGGCAAAGTAATTTGGTTGTGTTGTGCATGTTCCACGTTGGCACCGGAATCCCTGGTGTTGCGCCGCACTACACTCTTCCACCAACACCTTCGAAGCAAACCTCGTTTTCCTACTGGTCCGATTAAACCTTGGTTTCATACTGAGGGAAAACTTACTGCTGCACTCATCATACCTTCCTCTTGGGGTTCCCAACTAACGTGTGACGTACAATCATTATTTCTGGCACTATCAACCTAGAGCCACCAACAGGCACCTCCTTCTTGGATGTGTGGAGGCTAGAGAGGTTTGGCATGATAGGCTTCTGCCCACATCGGAACTAGATCTCACGCGAGTAGAAGCATTGCGTGAGAATCACTAGTACAGAACAACATATTGGAAACGGGCCAAAAACCCCTTCGGCAACGGAGAAAGGGTCTGTGTCCACGACCCTGTCACTGATGTGAAGGCCTTCATCGGTAACGGAGGCAAAAAAACCGTCACCGATGAGGCATAAGTTGGCTACGGTTGCGGACCCATCTCCGTTTCCGATATATCGGTGCATCAGTAACGGAGATTCTATTTTACTCGTTTGCATTGAGGTTCTTTCAGAAGCCTACAGGAGCAATTCGGTTGCCAAATTACATTCAAAATCTCACAGCAGAAGCACAAAGTTGCTACCAAATCCATCCATAACGTATATAAGAATTGTCATCATTACATAGCATCAAAAGATGAGTTACACATGCCTCGCTAATCCTATCATTCTCATGCCTCCCTAAACTTAACTTTTATGACACTCCACTCTTCTCCAGCTCCACCTTCTTCCTCGGTTCCGAAGCGCCGAAAACGGAATTCGACCTAGCAAAAGACTCGAGTAGCGGTTTCATGATTCTCCAAATCACATCTGCAGCCAAATTGCTACACATACACAAAATAGATGGAGAAACTAAAGACAACAAAAACCACACCGAGCTCGCAAGCCTCCTTAGCAAATTAATCTTGCCAAATTCTTCATAGCGAGGCTTGCTCCATCTTGGATGGTGTCGCCGAAATATAATAACGTCACCGCTGTGACATTTCGGCCACACTGAACAAGACACTCTTAATTAAAAAAATGTTTTGAACAGTGCAGCGAAACGTCACAACAGCGACGGTTCACGGATATGATCTCACTTTGTATTTAGCTCTTTTAAAGATTGTTTGGATCTGCATGGCGCTTCTGCATATAAAATACATGGATGCCTAATTAGAAAAGAGCCAAATATGATGCTACATGACATAAATACAATTTGAGATGAAAACAGTTTACACCTTAAGCGCATATATCCGTGTGCTTGCTGTCCGATCGAAACGATTTGGAGGCAGAACTTGAAGGTGATGTTACCTTCAATTGCCTCACCATTTTTATGCATTGTCGCCGAAATATACTATTACTTCATACACTAGCTACACAAAACCATAACGAGGATTAGCACATTGACAAAGGGTTGAAATTAATCTATTAGACTTCAAATACTAAAAACAAACACAACACAATACTAGACTTCAAATACTAGACAAGTTGAAGGTAATGTATTCATCATCGGCAGTACTAAAAACAAACACAACACAATACTAGACTTCAAATACTAGACAAGTTTTATATGCTACTTTAAAAAAAAATGTAAGATCTAGTGTTGAGGGGTGTATTCATCATCGGCAGTACTACAATACTAGACAGAACACAATACTACAATACTAGACAGTACTACAATATTAGATCGGTAGATGCTACTTTAAATAAAATGTAAGATCTACTGTCGAGGGGTGTATTCATCATCGGCACTAGACAGAACACAATACTAGACTTCAAATACTAGACAAGTTTTCTGTGCTACTTTAAACAAAATGTAAGATCTAGTCGGCTACATACCCGGGGAAGATGCACGGCAATAGACCAGTAGATCCGCGTCGGCGACATACTCGGGGAAGATGCGCGGCGGCTCGCCGACGAGCCGCTGGGGGGATGCGCGGCGGCTCACGACGCGCCACTGGGGGGGATGCGCGGCGGCTCACGACGTGCCGCTGGAGGAAGATGCGCCGACGCGCCGCTGGGGGAAGATGCGCCGACGCGCCGCTGGGGGTAGATGCACGGCGGCGATGCCGGCCGGACGCGCCGCTCAGATCTGCGAGATAAGGGTTAGGTCTGGAGCCGCCGCCACACTATGACTGTGGAGTGAGAGTGAGAGTGAGAGTGAGAGCGAGAGCGTTAGGGTTGCCGCAGTGGCACATTTATAGCATATAATAACATCGCAAACGGAGGCGATAAACAACCGTTTCCTCTAATTTCTTCACTGACACACTGGGCCTACTTATAAAGGATTGATAGAGTAATTGAACTAACTATCTACTCTACTTGTTCTGCTTACGCCCTGCCTCCGCGCCATTGTCATCCGCGGCGCGGCGTCGCTTCTTGCCGGTTGCCTTTTCCTCAGGCGCCTCCTCCTCCGGCGCCTCCTCCGATGCCTCCTCCTCCGGCGCCTCCTCCGACGCCTCCTCCTCGTCGTCGTCGTCATATTCTTCCTGGCTAGAATAATACGGCTCCGGCGGGTCCTCCGGCGACTCGTCCTCTTCGGAGTCGTCTTCTCCTTCGCGTGAAGACGGCGGGTCCGAGTCGTCTTCTACAGAGCGTGAAGATGGCAGGTCCGAGTCGTCGGGGTCCGAGTCCGGCGGCACGTCTTGATCCCACCATGGAACTTCACCGCGGTCTTCCGCGCTCGCGTCGTCGCTCGGGACTTCCTCGTTCTGCCACCAGGGTTCCGCCATGGCGGTTGTGCTAGTGTGGTAGATAATGTGGGAGAGAACGAATGGGAGAATGCGGGACCTGCCTGGCTTCGGCGGTTCCAGTCACATTTTATTAGCGTCGATCAGGCGGTTCCAATTCCTCGTGAATTAAGCCGCATTGAACAGGCGCGCTTCCAGATTGCAACTGCAATTTCTCAAGCACATCGCAAACGGATATACATAAACAACCGTAGCCATAGAGACATATTGGAAACGGAGACAAATTTATGACCGTTGCCAATACTTTTGGTAACGGAGATATAAAATTCTCCGTAACCAATGTTGACGGACCAGCCTCTGCCAGGCCTCGTCCGCAACGCTAAAATCACGATTCTCTGTCGCCTAACACCTGCCGTTTTCATAGAGGGGTATCCGATGTGTCGTTCTGTACTAGTGAATGTCGTCTACTGTGTCCACCTCCTGCAGGCAAACAAAGCAGCTCAAAACTTCCTGCTGCAACCCATGTCGTTGTCTCCTATAAGACGTCCATAATCTGTATTGCAGTGACAGCCATGTGAATATTTTGCATTTCAGTGGCGCCCCCGACTTCCAAATCCAAGAGGTGGGGTTCCAACGCTCTCTTCCTTCACATAGTCTCCAATAAGCTGATCTCGTTGTGTATTCTCCTGATCTATTACAGGGCCAACTGAAGGTGTCCTGGTCCTGCAATTACCTCTGAACTGAACAGCCAACCAAACATTGGTGCACTCGCGTGCTGCCTCTTGTGGTGTCAACTCCTTGACATCCAAGATCCATCGTTACTCAAGCAGACCTTTCTCTATAGTTCTCCTGCTTTTAAGCCTCGTGTCCACCGAGCTACATATTCCTAGAGAATACGTTTTCCGTTTCCCACCGTGATTTTCGCCAAGCTCCGTAAAACCTCCAAGGTTCCTTTTTCCTACATCACCGGGAGCCCTTGCCACGGCCTCTCGTCGTCAGTTCTCTGAATCCATGCCCATCTTGTTCTCAGCGCCAAACCCTTCAATTTCATGTCCTTGACTCCAAGGACCAATGGAAGTGAACGAAGATACAAAGAGAGAGAGGTTCGGTGAGATGGTTGCATAACTAGCAAGGTGGAATAGCCGTGGATAGTAAGTGTTATAGGGTGGCGAACGGTGTGCACATGTATGTGATAGCACGAGCCCACCTACATGATGTGTTGTAACGTTTTTTGGGCATCTGAACTACATTCTTAGCATTTTTTTCGATGAAAATGATACATTTTTTCATAGGACTTTCCCGAAAAAGAATTTTCGCATAAAACCGAGTCAAAAGGAAAAGTCAGGAAAAAAATGAAGGAACATGATGGATCGGGCCCATCCACATTATTGTGATGGGCTAAATAAAACTTATTCAAATTGTTGGGTCATGAGAAGCCCATGGTGCCAAGAACTGAACAACGAATACATGAATGCATCAACGTCGTCAGATGTTTGGAAGGTGAAGGCATGGGCCCTTATGGGCAGATTGTTCGTGAGATCAGAGCAAGGACTGAAGATTTCGGTGAAGTGCAGTTTGCTCATGAAGGAAGAACGACAAACGTGGATGCTCATAACCTAGCTAGGAGTTCTCTTAGTCTAGAATTAGGGAGACATGTTTGGTTTCTGAATCCACCTGATGGTGTTTGTAAGCATCAAGGGCAAAAAGTTTCTGACGCACTCTTTTACTTAACAGGGTACCGAAGGGGATTGGAAAGTTTTTAATGAGTCGGCTTCTTGTCCTATATATATTGAAAATCTCAAAAAAAAAAAAACATGAATGCATCCTTGATCCGTGTCTAGGGAAAACTCGCTTTGAGCATTAAACGTTGCTTCAGTTGAGCAATTCCTCTTGCATAAGGAGAAGTTACAGTTCCGCATCTCACAGAAGGAAGTGCAAATGTGTTCTAGATCTCCTCAACGAGCTCAAAATTACGGAGATGAACGTAGTAGAGTAACACGCAAGCATGTACTACTCCGTATAAAAGTTTTTACTTGTCTTGGTGGATCGCAAAATCTCAATTTGAAAGCAACATCATTTGCGCACCCGCTGCGCGCTTTGTGTCCCAGCACAAGGATGAATTTCCTTTTTCTTTTTGTCAACGGCTTTGAAGGCCGGCCGGGGCACAACAGTTCACGCTGGACCCCGGAGCTTCACCAAGCTTTCCTCAAAGCAAAGGCGGAAAAGACATCAGCTAGTACCACCAAGTTCCCCTACCGCCTAGCTAGCTAGAAGAGATCACGAGTGACACTGCTCAGTCAAACAGTAGCAGCAACAGGCAGTGAGGCAGGCAGAGGATCGACATCGCAGGCAATGGTGGCGCACATGCAGAGCTTTTGCATCTTTCGCGGAAGCAGGCAGCTGCCCTGGACGATCAACGTCAGTGTCAGCAACAACAGAAACGGCTAGGCTAGGTACTCGATCGATTGATCGAGTGCGCTCGCTCGATGCGTCGGCGCCACTTTAATTTGTTTCCTCCACTTAATTACTAGCTTCAGCAGCCCCATCATGATAATCAGCAGTGGGTAAAGGGGAAGGAATCGAGTTCCTTCCGAATGGATCCATCCGTAGACGGCCACTAGCAGCTCTAACCAAATATAATGCGTGATCTATCCACCATCATTGTTAGTATTCATTAGACGGCCAGGTAGAGATAGGTTTGGTATGGACAGATAGATAGAAAGGTTATTATTCCAACAGGTAACCGGCCGGACGCAAAGATCACGGTGGTGGCGGTGTTGATGATGATGGGTGGTGAGTGGTGACGGGGGAGGGCACTGTCATGTCATGTATCTTTTGGCAGCATCAAAGTCTCGGACATGCCATCTCTATACCGGTGCTTTTTTAATTTAAGTGGGCACGAGGCCGAAGGGTAAAAAGACAGGAATCATGCTAGTGATGAGGATGCGAGATCTAAACATCATCTCCCTTTTAGAAGCAAACTTTTGGCCTAAAACCCAGATTTGTTGCTCGTTTTAGTCGGAGCCGGAGAATATGCTTCCATCCATCCACCATCGATCACATTCACGGGCTGCTGCTCTGCTCCACCACCACCAGGTGGTGATCGATCGACAAGATGAGGCACCTTTTTTTCTTGGTCTTTGCTTTCCACAGGCCGAATGAAAGATGGATCGCACGGCAGGGGGTCTTTCTATCTCTTTTTTTTTTGACTTTGTCTTTCTATCTCTTTTCTCGAGAGGGACCCGAATATGGGCCGGGCGCCTATAATTGTGGGCACACAGTCACAAAACTCCACTGGTGTTACGTCCATTCGTACGCGTCGTCCATCCATCCATCCAGCCATCGATTCCTGCCCGGATTCGCACGCACACACCTTGATTTGCGGTGCAGACGGAGCACATGCCATGCCCTCGTTTTCTCCTCATATCACGAATCGATGCAGTCATGTATGCGCACAGCATAAAGGCAATGCTAGCTTTGCAACGATCGTACGTCAAAGCCTACTACATCGATGGAAACGATTGATCTCACTCCTCACATCTTGAGAACCGTTCGTATTTCGTTGTGGCAATCATGCATGCACACGACGGTGCAACCTGATTCAATCCACACAATTATTCCATCCGACCGAAGAAATCGCTTCGCTTTATCCTGGCCGACCAGCCGATCGCTCATGTTCTTTTCTCCTCCGCCTCCAAAGCGTCAAACCAAGATGCCAACTTCCACAAAAGCAAAAACAAAGCAGCAACAATTATAGTACGACGCATCCAAGTCCTAGAGTTGGCGGGAGAATACGAAGATCTCTCTCGTGTTTATGCCCAAACTTGAAGTACTACTCAAGTGATCGAAAGCATCTGGGTTGTCTATTCGAGGTATCATCAAAAGACTATCCTCTCGTGCACTACCGATCGAGCTACCGACGTCTTTTCACGAATCATCAGTCCACACGTAAAGCACGATCAAAGAACACATGAAAACGCACAAGTGGGGGAGAGAGAGAGATATCTGTTGACATAACAGCTTCTAGATCATGCATGTTTAACAAGAAATCAAGTTGCAGATTTTCCATATATACTACTCGTAGTAGTACTAATCGATGAAGTGCCTCTTGTAGTATTTTCCATAGAGAGACTATAGTTTTCAACAAAGAGGCTCGTCAGAAACAGCTCGTGAACGAGGAAAAGTAATAAGTTCACGCGTTCCGGTCACCGGGCTGCGCCTATCTATGTGGACCTATATTCAACGGCCCATCAAGAAGACTATTCCCTCTCTCTCACGAAATGGAACGGCGTGAGGAGTGCCACGTTCCAACACCGGCAAAAAGCTTCCTACGCTTTTCCCTCCTCCTCATACCACTACTAGCTTGCAATCCTTTATCTCCAGCAAAAGCGCGCACGACCCTTTATTCCAGTCACTGCATCGCGATTTGCGAGGGACCAGGCGACCAGCACCTTTCCTTTGTGCAACTCTAACACGCCTAACTCCATCGTCCTCTATGAAGAAAATGTTACTATACTAAACTTAGTCTCCTGCCTAATGAGCACTACTAGTAGTAGCTAATTATAGATGCTAGACTCTCGATTTATGCAATATTCTGAGCTGCTAGATAAGTAAAATACTTGTGCTAGGGTGATCGATGCAGTTGCGTTGTGCACCCAACGATGTGGACTTAAACAAATTCATCATGCCCCTTTTATCCCATTAGCTCACTCCCAAAATGTGAAGACACATATACTCGGGGGCAGCACCAACGGGCAATTAAAAATAACCCCGATATTAGGAGTGGCATTAATTAAATTTTGCAAGGGGGAATCATATCTTACGATGGAATCCATTGTCACGTCTCCGGCCGGCGGAATCCACATTCACGTTCACGTGTCGGCCCGGTGCCACCGTGTAGCCTTGGAAAAGCAACACCAGCTTTAAATGGAGTACTATTTGATTTGATTATGTCAAGGAGATTGGAAGGCTAGACTAGAGATAGATAGGGAGATTAGGCACACGCACGCATGCAGAGATCATTGGTGTACCCAACACAAACCGTACGGCAATAATCAAATCCCGGGCAGCTTGAAAAGCCGAAAAGGCGGTCAGGATAGTTTACTGCTCCCCACGCACAAAGGCAAAGCAGCCGGGCAAGCCTAGCCTGCTATGGTAGCTAGTGTATGCGGAAGGAGCAGCAACAGAATAAAGCAACGGGAGGAGATCACATCCAGGATGCTCGGCAGACCCTGGACTGCTGCTATACATACGTCTACTCATCCAGCACGAATAACGACGCAGAGATAAAGAATAGCTACGAGTCGTACTAGTGCGTCGAAAGTGGCTGCAGCATCCTAGCTAGAGAGAGGGCACAGTGTCCACTGTCGAGGGGTACAGCTAGCTAGATAGATAGTCAAGCAGTGGTGGTGGTACAAGGCAAAGATGAAAAGACGGGCATGGATCCATTCGATCTGTACGTTGATCTCTTGCTCCTGTCGCAGCTCGCTTTGATGCGTCACGCTTCACGAGAGAGAGGGAAGGATGCAGTGCAAAGATGGAAAAGCAAAGCGAGTGATGCGTTGTTGCATCGTGGACTGGACTACTGGCACCTCCTCCGCCTTTCTTTCTTTAACACGCTTCTAGTACTACGGAGTAGTTTTTTCTTTTCCTTCTCCCCTGTCACACGGTTCGAGTTGTCCCAAAAGGCCAATGCGTACGCACAACAAAAGTGCACTACTTTTAGTTAATTATTACTCCGGGTGATGCAGTGCAGTGCAGGCACCAAAGTGGCTAGCAGAGATGGCTAGCTTAAAAGCGCTCAAAGTAGGTCTTATCTTTGCCGTACTCTAATAACCTAATCTACTCCTCTCCACTCCACTGTGATGCCGGCCGTTTCACGCGCCACCACCCCATATGCATGCACCAACGGATCATGCATGTGTGCAAGGCTGCCGCATCGAGATGCGCGCCCACCACCGTCGCTTTTGTCTCTTTCGCTGCGTTTCCTTCCACCACAGTTTGGCATTTCACCAAACCTTCGTGGTGATAATAGATCAATTGCAATTCCCACCGAGTTTACTGCCACCACAGCGGATGGTCTTTGAGGTTAGCTGATGGATCCCCTTAGCGTAAGTGAAACGTTCGAGTTAGCTGAACGTGCAGGACAAGTCAAATCCGTGCAGACGGGCAATGCTAATCTGTACTGGATATGCCAATGTGTGCAAGCAGACAGTGGGACAGCACGGCGTTCAACAGACGTAAGTGGGCACAGTACATCTTTAGACTGGTCAAGATCTGAACCAAGAAAAAAATAAAACTGATGCTCAAATAGTGCACTATCGATTCACAATGCATTTTTGTTTTCACAACAGCCCGAAAGTTCAATATTGCGAGGCGCCAAACAACGGGGCCTCGATGCCACATATAGCAATGGTAATTTTTCAGCTGAAAACTGCTGTACTACTTGACCAGGAAGGGAACAGTTTTTAACCCACAAAAACAAGTTAGCTCAGAACATTAACAGGTAACCTACCTACAAATAAAAAACAGTCTAGGATCTACATGCAAAATCAACATTTGTAATTGCATGCCTTGATCACGCGACACTAGAGCCACGCTGGCGAAGTCCCCATGCGGTAGAACAAAACACAGATTGGAGAACAACACAACGCCGGCGACGAACTTGGCAGATGGGTGCACGTACGCCGGCGGCCTGGCTTGGAGGCTCAAGAGAGCAGGACATGGAGCGAGGCGTTCTTGGTGGCCGCGCAGACCGGGCACCAGTCCACCGAGGACTCGCACGCGGCGCACAGGGACAGGTGCCGGCACGGGAGCAGCAGAACGCAGGCCTCGCCCAGACCGCAAGCCTTGCACGACGGAGCCGCCGCAGCAATCGCCTTGGACGCCGTGTCGTCGGCGTTGTCGCCTACCGGGGTCTCGAAGCAGCACGACTGGGCGTCCTCCGCATCGCCCTCAGCAGCGACGGCGCAGGGGGGCTGCAGGAGCTGGTCGAGGGTGGAGCGGAGCCCCGCAGCGACGGCCTCGTGGCTCTTGGCGACGCCGAGCCACGCCTGGCCCTCCGCGGTCATCTGACGGAGCCGCTCCTCCAGCTCGGCGTTCCGGTAGCGGGCGCGCTCCAGGTCAGCCTCCACGGCCAGAAGCCGCCCGGCGGCGGCGCGCTCGACGGTGGCCAGCACCGCCCTGGCGTGGCGCCGGCGCGCCTCCTCGAGCCCCGCGCGCATCCTCTCGTTCTCGAGCCGGATGAGCGCGTCCATCTCCACGCCCTGGTTGTAGAGCAGCGAGTTGAGGCCGCCGATGGAGAGGCCGGCGGCATTGGCCATCCGCCCGCTGGTGGAGGCAGCGCCCGAGCCCAGCGCCCTGCTGCTCTGCGCGTCGCAGGGCAGCACGAGGCCGTGCATCGCCGCCGCCTGCTGCTGGAGAGCCAGGCGCTGGCGAGCCAGGTCGGCAAGCCCTCCTGCCGGGTCCTCTGCGGCGGCCACGCGCGCCCGCTTCCTGGGCGCGAAGCCGTAGTTGTCGTTGCATGTGAGCTCGCTCCGCGGGAGGTCGCTGAGCACCGTGTTGTTGTTCGCAAAGGCAGCCGGCACCGCCGAGGGCGCGCAGGCTTCGAGGAAGAACTGGGAGGCGCCGGTGTCCATTGACGTGAAGGCGTTGAGGTCGTGAGGGAAGGCCTGGGAGAGGAACCGCGCCTGCACGGCCATTGCCACCACCGCTATATGGTCGAGAAAGGAGCGGGGCGGAGAAGGCAAGGTGACGCGAGAGGAAACGGCTGGGAGGGAGTTGGGTAGAAAATAGAGGAGGCGTGGGGAAGGAGGGAGGGTGGTTATATATACGGCGTGGGTGCGGGCGGGGAAGGCAGACACGTTGGGTGCCTGCAAGGGGACAAAAGCTGTCTGGCTCTTGTTTATTTTGCTTGACGGGGCCAAAGCGGATGGGTTGGACGGATGCGATGCCCCTGCTATCTCTATCTTTTCCACGCCTTTAATAATAGGGTGTGGAATGCTTTTCCTCTTTCATGGCTGCTTTCTTTTTCCTGCCTCCCTCCCTGCCCTAGTGTGGCTGGCGATTGATTCGTGGACGGACGGACGTGGCGAGTGGGGCTGCCTGTGCCTGGCGTGGTGGTCCTTCCTGCCCGGGTGGGGGTTTCATGGTGATAATAAAGGTGGGCCACTCCTCTCCTCTCCTCTTCCCTGCGTAGTGCTTTGACGTTTTCCTTTCCGCCCTCGTTTTCGGATGGCTACGTTGCTCTGCCATTTATTAGTTGGAGCGTATATAATTTAATCCTGATTTATTTATTTATAGGTGTGGCAGGTCTAACTTGATTATTTTAAGCTTTCACCTGAAAGAATAGTTTGTCAAACATTGGCGCTCCGAGTGGACTGACCAGGCATTAATAGGCACCGAAAAATAAGTGGTAGAGGGAAAGTAGCAGTTTCAACGGCACGGAGATGGACGCGACCGAGAATTATGGTGCAGGCGCACGCACCCACACACAGCCTAACGTCGTGGCGTGCCATTGAATGGCGGTCCGTATATTATTATTCACGCCAGCCAGCCTCCCTCGTCGTCGGTCACAGCATCACAGGTTTGAATAAGTGTGCGTGACCGTGATGTGTGTGCCCGCAGAACCGGATCGAGCGGAAATTGAGTTACCCACCAAACAAACTGCAGTTAGATGCGTGAATCACGGCCAGCTGTAATTAGTCATCGGTCCCATGGGTCCAGGCTAGATCTCGCGCACTAAACACCAGGCTACATTTACGTCACATCCAAATCTCGTGTCGCGTGTGGTGCAGTCCATTTGTCCTTGCGCCAGGCCTTCAAGTCTGCTACCACGTCGGTCGTCCGTCCCCGTTGGCACGGCCCGAGTCTGACCTGACCCGGGCTGGACCACCACACCGCGCCAATGCACCTGCCACCGCTGCTGTGTGTCCGTCGTCCGTGCTCGGGGGCGCAGACATTAACCATGGCCAGCGGGAATGGCGTGACGAGCGGCACCGCTGCTGTACCTCTGCGATCTGCCTGCTGCACCGCGCCACCGCCAGGCCACACTGCATCGACCGGCCACCGGCTACTCTCGCACGTACGGCCACCACCGCTAGCGCTCAATCACGATCCTGAACGACACATGCATGCTGCCATGGGCTGCTACCACGGGTAAAAGGAAAAGTGCTCCCACAGGCATTACATAGTTGACAGACTTGATGATACTGTCCGTCCTTCGATTGCGAATCCTGTTAGCTGGCCGTACCGCATTTACGGTGCACGGTCCGTCCCCGACCCCGACAGGTCGCGATCTCGCCCATAACGCGGCACCATCCATCCCATCCCTGGATGGAGGCGCACAGTGTCATGGTCTCGGAAATCACACAGCTACGCAAGGTAATCCGACCGAACCGTCCGGCCACCCATCCGTATCCGTATCCGTATCCGTATGGATGCACCTCAATCAGTAATCCATACTGTATGTATGAGAATAAGCGCACAGTGCACGTAAATGATCGATGAAGCGGTACCAGTTACTGTATAGTTTGTGTGGATCGTGCATGGGTGTCCCTGCGCCGCGCCGTACCCCGGGCCGGCGAAGCAGCAAGCGAGCCACAATGATGATGATGATGTTTCACGACGCTAGCGCTAGCAGCTCGCCCATGCTCCTGACGTGACACGCAGCCAGCGCCACTGGTACGTGTACGGATCTCGATCGGGCTGTGCGAACAATGCGCGGTCGATCCACCTTATAATAGCTCGCTCCACCTCCATCAGTCTGTGCCGTGCACAGTCGTCCCAGTCGGTCATCACATGCATGCCTATGACGACATATCCAATGCACAGTGTGTAGCTAGCTATAGCTGTGTGCGTGTGTGGATGTGCATGCACAGTGGGTTGACACGTCCAATGAATGCCGTGTTGGGGCGCGTACTGTACGAACGTGTGCCTGCCTTGTGGTGAGTGACGCAGCCGGTTAGGACCATGCCATGCGACTAGGGATGCGATGGGAAGCAAGCAGCTGCTGTATACACAGTACGATTCCTTGCTACAGCCTCCTACACAGGCACGGATCGAGCACCACAACCTATACGTACATGTATGCACAGGGCACTTGATCGCGCGCAGCGATCTGGCGCCGGTAGGTCCAGGACCTCTACGGCTACGGACCCAGTGTGTGTATTCCTAACACTGCCGTGCAATGCATGCTCCGCTTGCCCGTCGTCGCGGTCCCCGGCCGGCGGGAACAGTCCACGGAATAGCATGCCCACCATGCACGCTGCTGCGCAACGGTTGAGTGAGATTGCTGCGTCCATGGAGTACATTTCCTGTCCGATGGTCCACAGCGCCAGGCGTATTCAATGCTTACGGTTTTCTCTCTGTGGTACGACTTCACAGTTTAGGCTGGTTTATTAGAGTTTACTGCACTTTTTCTACAAACCTACCAATGTGAATGGACCAAGCTTCACCTGGAAATTGGAAAAGTACGTACTCCGTTTTTTACTTACTTTGCGTTATGTGTTTAGTCAAATTTCAAAAATTATGATGCAATTTCGTAAAAATATTACAATGTAAATAAAAACGGTGGGAGTAATTTTTAGTTAAAATGGTAGTTGTACAAAAACATATTTAGACACACTTGATTCAGTTAAAAAAAACATAACTTATTTGTTTAATGAAACAAATTTACGAATATACACGTGGTCACTATGATACTCCGTGATCTTTTGGCCTTTCCGCTAATTTCCACACATTGTCGCGCTCGAAATTATTTACTTCTTCATTCATTATTTCAAACCATTCAAGATTCTCGAGCGGCTCGTATATTTTTTGGGGTTCTATGCTGAAAGACAAACAAGTGATGTGCACTAAATTTTGCCAATTGTGTACGAGTGTTTACCCCTTTCCTCATCACTCTTAGGGAGTATATTTTCCAAAAAACTTGGGGAGTAGAGCTGGTTGGTAACATGAAATGCGGTGTTCATAGCTTCTGCAAAAAAATTATACGGAAAATTCAACTCTGTCATCATAGTGGTTGTCGTATCAATAAGAGTCTGGTTCTAATTCTCCGGTACATCATTTTATTGAGGGGGTATAAGTAGCCAAATAATTACGTTTCATCCCCACATCACTAAGAAATTAATCCAAGGAGTAGTTCTTAAACTCAGAGCCCGTTGTCACTTATTATCTACAAATTATTGGGATGACCCGTGTTTAAGGGGGCATGGGCGAGAGACTCGAGCTGCTCATCGTCGTCAAGAAGCACAAACAAATCTGTCGGTGGTGCCGCCGACGGCGGAGGAGGTTGGGAGAACCGACGACAGGTGGCCAATGGCGGTGAAGAGGCGTGGCAGCGGATTGGGGCGAAGAGGACAGACAGGTTGGAAGTTGGTCAGGGGATAACATTTGTGCCACTCACAAGGGTGTGAGGGGAGGATAAGACGCAGACACCACACGAGTTGGCATGTGTCCGGGCTGACGTAAACCCAGACCAAATTCAGTCTTGGAAATAGGTATAACGGGCATTGTGCCGTTCGCGTCGCCTTGGGTCATGGTTTTGCCGAGGCGAACAGAAATGGGCAGACGATATGGGAATTGCGCTGTTAAAAAATGTCGCGGAGAATAACGAGTGACATATTGGACGTCTGGTGCCTAAAATTTCCATGTCATGAGGGCAGCGGCGCGGCTGGCCCAAGATTGGCAACCATGAGGGCCTGCAAGTTGTGGGGGCGCCAGGCGGTTGCCACAGAGCCGGTAGGCCCCACGCCCTCTCTCCTGCCTGCCTTTTCTGTAGGATAATCCGTACGTCAGACATCACTTTTTAAAGATACAGATCACAGGATGCGTGGTGCAACCTGCAAGCAATTGCTACGGCAAATCTCTGCATCTGCACAAAGAAGTGTCCTACAGTATGTATATTATTACTGCAGTACCCCTGCCTTTTCTTTGGCTCACACTGCACCCCTTCTGAATTGGCAGATCCACAGCACTGGTGTTGGGTGGAGGTATCAATGGCGCACCCCTCTCTCTACTGGAGGAGTAGCTCACTGTTGCAGAGAGGAGCTTTTAACCTTTTCCATGACTGTCATGCAGCCAGGATTGTGGGGAACACTCAGCCTAGCACTAGTAGCAGAAACAAGGAGGAAGCAGTGGGCGCGGGAAGGAAGGGAAACTGCATGCATGCATGCCACGCTGTCTTGCATGATGCATGCATGTACTAGTACTGCTGACTGACGTGCGGTGCTTGCTTGGAAACAGACGCAGCTAGCTGATTCTGCGGCTCCATGTCGCCATGTAAGGATGCGAAAATGGGACCCGTTTGTCCCACTTTTCATCCATTTTGTACATGTCTAGTGCAAATTTTTGGGACCAAAAATTTGCACTAGACATGTACAAAATAGATGAAAAGTGGGACAACGGGTCCCGTTCTCGCATCCCTATCGCCATGTGCTTGCCGTTGCTTGGCAAAAGAAAAAGAAAATTGTTGCCTTGCCTGCATTTGATTTGGGGCAAAGGATGCGACCCTATTTCTCTGGAGCCTGCGTGTGATGCATCGTCATCTAGGAGTAGCAAGTCATGACACTTACCAATCACGCACAGATCGTGTGATGCACGCATGATGCTCCCTTGTGAAGGGGCATGTGGTGGGGACAGGGATTCAGTGACTGGCCTCTGGCCAGTCACAACGTGACTGTCCCCCACACATCCACCTCTCGTTTTCAATCCAACGGCACGGAATGAGCCAAAAAGTGATCTCGAAATTCAAATATTTTAGAAAAAATTGAAAAATTCTAGTAGGTTGTAGTAAATGGTCTGTTATGTATTCTGTGAGATTTACGTGTCATTTGGATGATTGGTTTATTTTTAAATAGCTTTTCAAATTTAAAACTTAAAACGCTAATAAATCATAAACGGACAATCCAAATGACACGTAAATCTCACAGAATACATAACGGACCACGTACAACCTACTAGAATTTTTTTAAATTTTTCTGAAATATTTGAATTTCGAGCTCACTTTTTGGCTCAATCCGAGCGGTTGGATTGAAAACGAGAGGTGGATGTGTGGGACAGTCACGTTGTGACTGGCCAGAGGCCGGCCAGTCACTGAATCCCTGTCCCATCATGTGGTGGATGGGTCGATCATTGATGGATGTTACAGGCATGGGCATCTACGAACTAGTGCTACATCAAAGCTACCACCAGGCCAACCACAAGACAGTGGAATCCGTCCGAGTGCGGGCACGCCGGCCGAGCAAGAGAGATCGTGCGGTCTGGGTCAATATCCCGAAAGACGCACGCAACTGGCCGGGGATGCTTTGAAGGAGAGAGACACCGGCAGGTCAGGCACATGCTAGCATCTGTGTATTCTGTGGGGTGCGCTCGGTCTCCGACGACGAAAGATTGCAATGCCTGCCTTGCCCGAGTGGGTTTGGCACGGCGAACCACATCACCTCTCTGCCGCTGTTCCTTACTTACCGGAGCGAGTGGAGACCATCATTTAGATGGCGATTTGCCCGGCTGGCAAAACCACACTGCTCCAGTGGCACATCGCTCCGGAAGTAAAGTAAAGATTCTACCATCTCTCCGCTCACGATGCTGCTCGATCCCGTGCCTTCAGTAAAACAAAATCTACCCTATCACGACGAGATGGCAGCAAGCTCGGAACCTCTCTAGCTTCGTTGATTATTGCACGAGCCTACGTCAAGAGATTGCTCGATGGATGGGCACAAGCTGAACATGACATGTTGGCCCGTGGAGCTGTGTCCATCCATCCACATTGCGCTTGATAAGACAAGTAGTACACCGTATGTTCTGTTCTAGCAGACGACGTTTACTCGCGCTGCCATTCTAGTGGCGTGTCCGTATCGCAACGAAAACAACGCGCGCGGTCATCAGGTCCCCGTGATCGAGGTCGTGCAACTCGGCGGCACCGCACCGCATGCGTGATCCATCGGCCGGCGTTGGGTTGGACCCACCCACGAGTGGCGTGTTCGGACCTCCTCCACGGTCGGCCTCCGTCTTTTCTTATCAATCTCGCCAGCTAGCTCGGCGTTTTCTTCCTACTCCTGGCTCCATTCCATGGAATATGTGCATACTTCTTCGAGAAGCAGGAAATGGACGTGGCATGGTGTACGTATGTGGCCATCCCCATGTACCAGTTAATTTTGGAAAATGGCAGCTGGGACGAACTAGAGACGTGCGAGATGTGGGATCCGATGAATAGAGAGATGAAGACTGCTTCATTAGTTCATCTTTGTTTTTGTTTTCGAATGCAATTAATGTCTAAGATACAGAATGTAGATTGATATGGAATAAATATGTAGATTATTGTGAAATGTAAAGGAGTGGGCTATAAAAGTTATCCTATAAGATCTGTGGTGAGTTTCTTGAGAAGAATTGGACTGCAAACTTGGGTGATGCAAATAAGAAGGGGCGTCGACCTATTGGATCAATCGAGCACGTGGCTCAAAAAGTTTTGTAAGAAAATAAGTTTGACAATTTTTTTAATGATTTACCATTTCTTTATATGCTCCATCGAGATAGAGCACTTATGTCTTCGAGTCGATAAGCACCAAGAGCTGAGACGTACACAATGAAGTAAGCAGATCCTGTTATAGGTTCCAAAGATTTTAAAAAAAAAAACTAGTTGTCGCATATCACACATAACCAAGGAAGCCTGCCGAGAGGTCTAGGTGGCCACTCCATCGGGACGAGCCGCAATCCTGATAGGCGGGTAGAGTAGATGGATATGGTCTCTACAAAGATAGGGTTAATGGGGACGTAGATCGGCATGAAAGGCGTTCGTGATGGCGGAGCTGGCTCTTGTTCGTGGGGTCCTTCGTCCTTCACCTCGGTGCAAGGTGGTGCTTTTGTTGAAAGAGTTTGGGAGTTTGCAGGCGGGAAGCTCTTTTCGCCGGTGGGCTCGGTCGGCTTTGTGGAAGAGGGATGGCGTCTTCGTTCTCGTCTCCGGCGTGAGACGGCGAGGGTGAGCTGGCGGCGGCTCGGAGCCGAGTTCTTTCATCGTTCAGATTCCGGCGCCTGCGTCGGTTGGATCTTGCGGCATCTCAACAAGGTTGTTCGGGCCGTTGTCTTCGGTGCGAGATAAGCTTGCCTTCTTCCTCCCCGGCGGCGTGCTGCTGGAGCTCGAAGGAGGTGTGCGGCGTGGTGGTTCCGATCTCGCCGTGCGTGGAGTGTTTCCTGCCTCTGTACGTGTGTGTGCGTTCGTTCTCCTTCTGATTGTACACGTACTCCCTTAAAAAACGGCACGAAAGGGATCGGCGAACGAAGATTGATGGTGTGAATTTGTGATGATGCATACGACCAAGCAAATTTTGTCACGTCGTTTTCGGTCACTACTTGCTGATGCTAATCGTTGTATTCTTCTTGGTCCCGTCTGTTTTTATGTCTATCCGCGTGTGGATGGCTGCTCCTGCTTGCATATATAACAACAAAACGCTTACCTCGCGGCGTGACACGATTGCCCGCTCCTTTCCTTGGCCTTGCTCTACCGGTTGTTGGAGTGTTGGTATCTTGCATTTCAACTTGGACAGGAGTACTGCCAAAGTGCCAATTCTAAAATTGGAAACTTCGAACCAATTGTGAACAATGCTATTGAAGGAGAAAAATTGATCCTCGTGTTGTCAATCCACTTTCTTTATGAAGCAACGATGTCTATATTTTTGCTGATTGTAATTCTACAGAATCTCTCGAAGTTTCCTCAATCTGATAAGAAAATAAGAGGGTTCTCTATGGTTCAAATTAATTTGATAGGGATTCTAGAGCATCTGTTATTTGGATTGCTTTTGGAGCATGTATGGTTTGTCGGATAAAAAATTATATATGCAATTTCCCAACTGTATAATTTGGATGCAATTCCTATAAAAAAATCTATCCAGCACAACTGGAATTGTTTCTCAGTTTCGGTAAAAAACTATGCCATGCACCTAAAATGCGGTAGGAATGCTTTATTTCGGTTCCTCTACAAGTATTGTTTGTTTGAAGGATTGGAACGCCATACATTTTACCTAGGCTTTACTTTACGTTGCATTCAATTTCAATGAAACAAATCTATTACTACGGTCACTGTCTTATGTGTTGGTGTGGCGCAAGAAAACTTCTACTCCATCCATTCTGTTTTAGAAGTCCCCTACTGGAAGGAAAGTTGGAAAATAGAATATCCCTCTCTTCGTTACAAAATATAAGGCATATAAATTTAGTTAAGAGCCAACGGGTAACAAGTATAATACAAATCAACACCAATAGATCTATAATAAGATAGATTTCTAACGTGTACTTAATCTATATTCTAAGTGCTGACATTTTCTTCTATATAATTGACAAGCTTACTAAAGTTGACTAAATTTAAACTTTTTAATATAATAGTTGTGCGCATCATCACGATGCAGAGGCTGGGGCTATGCTCTCATTTAGAAGAAAAAGACGATGGGCGCCATTTCCAAGCAACCACCCCTCGTGTCGTCCTCATCCTGCGACTCGGGGGGAACCGTACAGCCCCAGCCGCCGGTCACCCTCCCCGACCTCCCTTCTGCCCCCACCGTCGGAGGAGGTCATCGGGCGGTGGATGGCAGCAGCGGGGCGCCTCTCCCTGTATTATTTTAAATAAACCCTGCGCAGTCTTCTCCGAATCGACCGTCTCCGATCCGATATGGAACTGAGTCCGGCCAGATCATGTTCGTGAGTGCAGTGGAGTCGTGGTGTCGCTGGCAATCTGCCATCGCAGCACATGGACCGTCGGGTGCCGAGGCGCTCGGGGACGTGCGTCCGGTCTGCGCGACGCCGTGCTGTGACCGGATTGAGTTTGTGGGTGCCCTTGTTGTCCGTGGTGTTGTCGGCAAGCTACTGCCGCAACACATGGATCGCTGGGCACCAAGAGTGATCGTCCCCAACAACGGGTTCAGGAGTGACAATACATGGAAGGATTTGCTTCGCGAGGTCGATGCGGCTAAGGTACTCGACCAGATCTCCGCGTCGGCAAACGGCCTATATTTTGTCGCTCCGTCGGTCATGATAGTGGACCTGCCATAGTCCGACAGTCTGATTTGTCGACACCATGAGATACGCCATGACAAGGATATACATCTCGGGTACCCTACCGTGAGGGTACCTGGTGCACGTGATGACTAAAGGCCCAATAACGAAGAGCTAACTCGAAGCCCAAGACGAGAGGCCCAACAAGATGGAGTACCCTCCAAGTTTAGACATAGACATAGTCGGTTTGTACTTTCCTTATGTGTAAACTAGGTCGGTTACAAACTCCCGAGACCCAGCCTATTTAAAGGCTGGGAGGGGTGCCGATCTAGGACCAAGCCATACTCGAACCACCAAAGCTCTTGCAAGATCGACATCTCGCCGGAGCCTCCTTGTAATCGCATAATCTCACACGATCAATAACAGACATGCAGGAAGTAGGGTCTTTACCTCCACCCGAGGGGCCTGAACCTGGGTAAATCTTTGCCTCTGCTTGTCAGCCGACGAAACTACCAGTACTACCATGTTCTCTCCCCATAATCTCAACCCTAGGTCCTTAACCATGGGATTTGATGAGGGTACACCTCGTCAATTGGCGCCGTCTGTGGGAAAGAATAGTGTTGGACTCACGGTTCCTTCGATTACATCGGAAAGCGGCAACTCGCCGATGGATCTACAAACGGCAACTCGCCGGCTGCATCAACGAACCAGAACTCGCCTACTCGGGCGGCACACGGCAACTCGCCGAATCACTCGACAAACGGCAGCACGCCAGCTTCACCCGCAAAAAGCACATCAGATCCTCTGATGGATTTCGAGCCACATCGCCAGAATTCCAGGAGACTTTCTCCGATCTCGAGTCAGGTTTGGGTTTGACTTTGGTTCGTTCAATTTTTTCGTAAACAAGCTTGGTGTGCAGGACTTGACAGATCCACGCCAACTCGCGACTTCCGCACCCGAGGCTCCATCGGTTGCGGCTCCTTCGACTGCGGATCCATCAACCGCGTCCATACCATCGTCGATCCTCCGATCTTGCTCGTCTGCAACAACCATCTCAACTCGAGAGCTTAACAAGCTCCTGGAGGAGCTCGAAGGAGAGGAGGCCGAATCAGCATACCGCACAAACGATCCCGAGCTCGATCTCCCACTCGAGGACACTTTCGACTGCGAGATCTCCCTCAGCGACTTCGACGAACCTGAAAGTCATATCGACAACCACGTCGACTCCGAGATCTACATCAACAACAACCTCGACTTCGAGATTCATAACAGCTTCTCCAACACTGAGATGAGCATGGGCGATGAAGGCATCGACAGCGAGATCCGTCCAGACGGACCACTCAATGGGCATATCGACTCAGACATGAGCCTCGATGAAGGTCGAGTCCATGACGGGACTCGAAACACATACGCATACCCTCGGGTGATACCCCAGCAGGTCTACGTCGCCATCGCCGCAGAATCATCAGATGCTGCGGCCAGCCGCAGGCCTACAGAATTCCCGTGCACAGTTACTATGCCGGATGGAGTCACAACTCTCACAATCACTGCTGAGATGGCAGCAAAAGCAGATAAAGTCATCAAGGAGTGCACAATGATGCCAGCAGACGCAACACAAGAGGAGATGTTGACCTTCCAGTACTTCAACTGGCAGGAATCACTTCGACTGCGGCAGGTCAGAGCGACACTCGAAGAACGCAAAAAGCAAGCTAGCTTGTCGAGTGCGCGAAGAAGACAGCTCTCCCTGAGCTCCACCGGGCGAGCAGACACAAGACCCAGATCAAGGTTGTCGCACCTCTCGCCAGACGAAAGGGCGGCGCTCACACGCAACTTAGGCAACTCTTTCATGACATACGACGAAGAGGGAGTGCCAGTACCCAAAACAGCTGCGGGTGCCCTCTTCACCGCTGCAGCATATCTAGAGGCAATCAAACCTCCAGCGATGACCCCAATGCAAAACTGCATCGCCAGCAGATCAAATCACTCGCCTTAGCGGCGAAAGCCATACGCCAAACTCCAAGAACTCCAGGAGGGAGTCGAGATCGGGCCATAGTTGACACACGTCGTGAAGAGCACAATCGCAGTGGCCGTCGCCACCACTCGAAGGAAAGAAGCAGCTCGCGTAGGCGCAGGTCCAGGAGCAGATCGCGCAGATTTACAGTAGCGACTCATACTCTGATCGAGAGCCTGAGCCACATGGAGCTCTGTGCTTCACTCGACGCGTCCGCGAGACACGGATGCCCAAAGGGTTCAAACTCACATCTGAACAGCCCAAGTACACGGGTCGACAGGAACCTTCCGGGTGGCTAGAAGACTACAGGCTGGCTGTCGCGTGCCACGAGGCACGAACACCACAGCCATGCAATACATACGACTCATGCTCGAAGGCACAGCCCGCGACTGGCTCAAGGCTCTACCTCCATCAACATACGACTCGTGGGACCACTTCCGCACGGACTTCATCAAAAACTTCGAGCCTCTATGTGAGCGACCAAAAACGTTCGAAGAACTGCGAGCCTGCGTTCAACGGTCAGGCGAAACGTTGAGGTCATACATCAGACGATGGACTGAGATACGCAACTCAGTCGGAGTAATCTCAGAAGATATGGCCATGGATGCTTTCATCATGGGCCTCGCCAGGCATGACTTCAAAGAAGCACTTGGTCGCAAAAAGCCAACCTCCGTGGCTAACCTCTTGATGGTAGCGACTGAGTGGGCAGACGGAGAAGACATGGCGCGCACCACACGCGGGTCCTCACCCCGTGACAACCAAGAAGGTGGCAGTCGAAGCCGCAGAGACTCATACAGAGATGACCGAGGCGCAAGCGTTCAAAACGTCACTACGACGACGACAGACCCGAGTTCATGGCGGCTGGGTTCTCTACCCCGCAATGACCAAGACAGAAGCGACCGACGATCAGAAGATCGACGGGACAGTCGAGATGATCGTCGGGACAGTCGAGATGATCGCCGGGACAGTCGAGACCGCGCCAACGCAATGATAGCTACAAGAGGAAGGACTGGCGCAAATCGAGATCCGGAGCACAATCCGAGCGATCATTCGAAGAAAAGATGGATGCTGATTGCAGACTCCACCTGTACAAAGGGGACGACGGAAAACTGCGCTCCAATCACTCGATGAGAAACTGCAGGGAATTCGACCAAATGGCGACTGATTACATAAACCTCAGAAAGGCAACAGCCGCAAACGCACACGTGCCTGCACCTGTGCCTCAGCCAAACAACGTGCCCGTCCTGATGGCACCACCACCACAGCCCGCAGCAGGCGGAAATCTCGCGGGTGCCATACAACCCGTACCTCGGGTGGAAGAACCTCAGTACCCTGCGCCCCAGGGCAGATGTACATGATACAGAAAGGTCGCCCTTCCAACAGGGAGCAAAAACTTCGCACTCGACAAGTAAACATGGCGGTCATGTCACCTCCTGCTGTCACTGAGTTCTTGAAGGGTTCTGAAACTTCAATAAGCTTCAGCAAAGAGGACCACCCTCCATCGGTTGTTCGCCCAGGGCACTCTGCTCTGGTACTCGATGCACAAATTGGAGGCTACGCCATGTCCAAGGTTTCATGGATGGTGGCAGCGGCATAAACATCATCTTCGCAGATACGCTCCGCAAAATGAACAGGTCAGTCGAAAACCTGCCAAGATCTTCAAATACCTTTCACGGTATCGTTCCAGGAAAGCAATAAGCCCAGAAGGCACCATACAACTCGACGTAACGTTCGGGGACAAGAACCACTTCAGGACAGAATCGATTGAGTTCGAAGTTGTCGACTGGAAGTCACAATACCATGCTATACTTGGACGCCCGATTTGCTCGATTCATGGCGGTGCCACACTACGCATACCTCCAGTTAAAGATGCCTGGACCAAAAGGAGTAATCACAGTCAAGGAAACTTTCAAAAGTCTGACTCTTGCGACGAGAGTTTAGCAAAATCTCTGAGATGTTCGGCATGGAAGCAACACTCGCGAGCTCGCGGTCTCCAACGATCGCACACTTATGCCGGAGCACAAGAAGGTGGCAGTCGATAGATCATTCAATGCCACCAATGACACAAGGTCGCATCAGGTGCACCCGACCGACCCACAAGACAGTCAATGTCTCGTCGAGTCTGCCTATCGCATAGGAAAGCGCGCTCGTCGAATTCCTCCGTGAGAACTGGGATATATTTGCGTGGTGTCCAGCCGACATGCCAGGTATTCCCAGGGAATTCGCCGAGCACTCTCTCAATTATTTCCAGATGCTAAACCAGTCAAGCAAACAATGCGCCGCATATCCGGCCCGAAAAGAACTGCAGTCGAAGCCGAATCGACAGACTAGCAGCAGGTTTTATCAGAGAAATCAAGAAATCACAATGGGTGGCCAACCCCGTACTCGTAGAAAAGAAGAACACAGATATCCTTCGGATGTGCGTAGATTTCACGGCACTCAATAAGTGTTGTCCAAAGGATCACTTTCCACTACCTCGAATCGACCAGATCGTCGACTCCACCGCCGGGTGTGCTCGCTTGTCCTTCCTGGATGCTTACTCGGGTTACCACCAGATAAGGATGAAGGAAGAGGATGAAGAGAAAACGGCGTTCATAACCCCACTCGGGGTCTACTATTACACAACCATGCCTTTGGGCTAAAAACGCAGGCGCAACCTACCAGCGCATGATGCAAGATTGCCTCAAAAGCAAATTGGGCGAAACGTCCAGGTCTACGTAGATGACATTGTCATCACCACAAGGGAGGAAAACACACTACTCGATGACTTGCGAGAGACGTTCGCAAACCTCAAACGCTTCCACATCAAGCTCAACCCGAAGAAGTGCACGTTCGGCGTGCCAGCCGGGCAACTCCTCGGGTATCTGGTCTCAGCTCGAGGAATCGAAGCGGACCCGGAGAAAATACAGGCCATCTTGACGATGCAAAGGCCTTCAAAGCTCCATGACGTGCAAAAGCTAGCGGGTCGAGTGGCGGCACTCAGTCGATTCATCAGCAAGCTAGGCGAAAAGGCGCTCCCGTTCTATCGACTGATGAAGAAAGCAGATAAATTCGAGTGGACGCCAGAAGCCGAAGCAGCCTTCACGGACCTCAAGCGAGTCCTCACAAGCCCTCCAATCCTCGTCGCACCAAGGGAACGCGAGCCACTATACCTATATGTCTCTGCAACTAACAGGGTGGTGAGCACTGTTCTGGTAGTCGAACGCAGGGAGGAGGGACACGCCCAAAGCATACAACGTCCAGTCTATTACTTGAGTGAAGTGCTCTCCACATCAAAGCAGCGGTACCCGCACTATCAAAAGCTGGCCTACGCAGTGTTCATGTCCTCAAGGAAGCTGACGCATTACTTCTCCGAGCACCCGATCACCGTGATCAGCCTCAGGGATCGGGGATCCTCACAAACCCCAACGCAACTGGGCGAGTCGCAAAATGGCTCATTGAGCTAGCACCGCGAGACATCAAGTATGATTACCCGAAGGCCATCAAAGCACAAGTCTTACCTGACTTCCACACCGAGTGGATCGAAGCTCAGCTGCCAGGAGCACCAGATGTGTCCAACTCATGGACTATGTACTTCGATGGCTCGAAGAAAAACGAAGGCGCAGGCGCAGGCGTCATCCTCATATCTCCAAAAGGCGACAAGCTCCGCTACATACTGCAAATGGGATTCGAGTTCCCATCCAATAACGAAGCAGAGTACGAGGCCCTGATCCATGGCATGAGGATGGCCAAAGCCCTCGGGTGCACTCGACTGATGATCTACGGCGACTCGAATCTTGTGGTACAGCAAACAATGAAGGCCTGCGACGCAATCGCAGATAACATGATCGCCTACCGTGACCTGTACAATCTCATGGAGGGCAGCTTCGAAGGCTGCGAGTTGCGGCACATAGGGCGTGAGAGCAATGAAGAAGCAGATAAGCTAGCCAACATTGGCGCGACCAAAGCTCAGTTCCACCTGGTGTCTTCTTCAGTGCATCGAGCACAGGTCCATCAAGAAAAAACGAGCACCTCTACATCAGCTGCAGCAGCCAAGAGCAAAGCACCTAGCACAGAGGACCCGCCAGTCGAGGTACTCCTCATTAGCCAACATGGACTCAACCTTTTCTCGCATACATACTCCGCGGCGAGGTACCCGAAGACATAACAGAGTCAAGACGCGTCACTCGACGATCTAAAGCATACACTGTCATCAACGGTGAACTATACAAACGCAGCATATCAGGTATGTTCCAACGTTGCATAGCATTTGAAGATGGCCAAGCCATCCTTCGTGATATTCATGCAGGTACCTGCGGGCATCACGCTAGCAGTCGATCACTCGTAGCCAAAGCCTTTCGCGCAGGCTTCTACTGGCCCACAGCACTCAAAGACGCGGAGGACATAGTCAAAAGGTGCATCGGCTGCCAAAAATTCGCCACAAAGCCACACGCACCCGCATCGGCGTTGAAGACAATACCATTGGCCTGGCCCTTCGCCCAGTGGGGGCTCGATATGGTTGGGCCACTCAAAAAATCCTCCCATGGAGGGCATACTCACCTTCTGGTGGCAGTCGACAAGTTCACCAAGTGGATTGAAGCAGTCCCTATCACAAGTTCAACTGCCACTACAGCAGTCAATTTCATAAAATCCATTATACCGCTTTGGTGTGCCAAGTAGCATCATCACTGACAACGGTACAAACTTCACGGCTGAAGAATTCGAACTTTCTGCAAAGAGCAAGATATCACGCTCAATTATGCATCTGTGGCACACCCGCAGTCAAATGGCCAAGTCAAAAGGCCAATGGGCTTGTGACGAGTGGAATCAAGAAGCGCCTCCTGGTCCCACTCAAAAGAGCAGCGGGTGCTTGGGTCGAAGAACTTCCATCTGTGCTATGGAGCTTACGCACAACTCCCAATGCTTCAACACAATTTACCCCGTTCTTCATGGTCTACGGCGCAGAGGCAATCCTGCCATCAGACGTAAGGTTCAATGCACCAAGAGTCGAAGCATACAACGAAGAAGATGCAGATGAAGCACTCGAAGATGCAGTCGACTTGCTCGAAGAAGCACGCAACACGGCGCTAGCACGCACAGCTGTCTACCAGCAAGATCTACGCAACTATCACAGCCGTCGACTGCGTACCAGGTCCTTCGAGGTTGGCGACCTGGTGCTTCGACTGAAGCAAAAGAAGGTGCACAAACTTGCTTCGCCATGGGAGGGACCTTTTATCATCACCGAGGTCATTGGCGGTGGAGCATACAGACTGAAGCACGCGAAGACAGGCGAACTCTCACATAATCCTTGGAACGTTGCGCAGCTGCGCCGTTTCTATGCTTAGATTGCTCAGTCGCATAATGTAATAGGCATATATGTCGGATGGCTGCAGGTTTCAGACGCGCTCTTTTCCTTACCAGGGTACCTAAGGGGACTGGAAGGTTTTTAATGAGGCGGCCTGCAGCCTAACATTCATAAATGGAATATAGTCGATAAATTCCTCATATTTCTTCCTGCTTACTATTCGCATAACTTGTTTCACAAAGTTAGCCTCACCTGAATGCTCGGGGGCTGCGCTACGCAAAAGCATGAGCTTATGCTATTTCACAACATAATACCTCAGCCGCACTCGAATACTCGGGGCTGGGTCATAAAAATCATACATAAACAAAAGAAGTTGCTCAACCCCACTCCATTATTCGGGAGTTGAGCCCAAAAGCATAAGTTGAAGCGTCAAGTACTGCAAAAATTCACAGCCTCACATGAATACTCGGGGGCTGTGCAATTTATGTTCCATACTCTAAAGTATTTCTATCAACCTCACTCGAATGCACGGGGGCTGGATAGTCATAACTTTACAGCAAGTTGCTTCATACACCCGTCAACAGGCTCGGGGGCTGCATACATGTAAACAAACAATGTACAATACTCACAAGTGTTGTTTTACACTCAAGGGTCACACCCTATGCATAAAAACCCTAATCTAAAGGTTCATCCTTTGGCTGGGTCCACTTTGCCTCCTCCTTCAGCACCTGATGGATTAGGACCACGCATCCAACCGTGTCTTTTCGTAATGATCCTCCATTGGCACAGGACCACCACCTGGTAGGGGTGCGGGACCCATCGCAATCCTCTTCAAGTCAAGGTGCGGAAGATGCGATCGTACAAAGGCAAGGGCAACGTTAGCTCCGCTAACCAGTTGTCACGCACAAACTTCTTGATCGCCTTGCCCTTTCGAAACCTCTTCAGCAATGCAGCAAGGGTCCGTGGCTGCTCATTCAAAGGAAACAAAGTTTCGTGGACTCGAAACAAAGCTAACCTGCAGCTCTCCAGTCGAACGGCAGTTCGCCACGCACGATCCAGAAGCCTTACCAAAATGGCGCTCCTCTCCCTGTATGACCAAAAGGGGTGGGCGGAGTACTCAGTACTACTCGCATGACCGTCGAGTCGATCCTGAATCCGTGCCTCCTCCTTTATCGGGTCAGAGAAAACACCTGCGCAAAAATAAAGGGCTCATCATCGCCCAGTCGAGTCATCTCGCGAAGAACAGATCTCGATGATCCAAAAATAGCTTACATTCGAGTTGCAGATTTACTCTTCCAACTCCTCAGCAAAAAAGTCTCTCGCTCTGTAGCGGGGGATGGTCTCGACTGTAACTCTGCATATGCCTCTCGCATTTCCTTCAGCTCGTCGCTCACCTTCGAAAGCTTTTGCTGAAGGTAGTCCATAATTTTCTGGTCATTCACACTTCGAGACTTCGAAGAACCACCCACAACGGGGCCAGTGGATCCTTTAGAGGCTCGGTTCTACAGTCAGAATAATTAAGGGCATAAGGAAGCATTAAAAGATCAAGCAAAAGGCTCGGGGGCTACGCCTCCCGATCACTGGAGTTCGTATTTCACAAAGGACAGATACGATGTCTGATAATTTACATATAGCAAAAGCAAAATGACGAAATCCCTAGACCTAGTCAACAAATGGATCACTATCTAAGTCGTCGACTTCTTGGAGGAAGCCTTCTTCGCCTGGACTTTGGCTGCCCTATCTTCAACAGTTGTTACCAGCTGTTGGGCATACTTTTTGGCGGCTTCCATCCAAGTGCCGAACCCGACGGTTCTGCCGTCAGATCCCCGTGGAAACTTCTTCGTAGCTGCGTCAAAATCTGCCTCGACTCCGTGCGCGAGCAACATGAGAAAAGTAGTCTGAGCACCACTTACCATTTGCTCGCGACAGAAATCGGCGACGGCAGTCCCTTCAGGCTTGAACAGCTCTACCAGTTCTGCAAAGGAAGATGGAAGCTCTTCACCGGGGAAGAAGCTGCCATGGAGGGCGCCCAAGGCACTCGCCGCCTGTGTCAGCATCTCCCTGCTCTGCTACTGGTAACCTCTGAGACAGCCATGCTTTCGTCGAGTGAGGTGCCAAGGCTTTGCTTGCCTGGAGCAGCAGGGCCATCCATCACGCCTAGCATAACACATGGACAACATGATCAGCACCATATTGCAAAAACCTCAAATATCTAAGGCAAACAGCAAAATTCGTACCAGTCAAAGTGGTGCTGGCGGCAAGAGTCGACCAATCGCCGACTCCTCTCTAACCTCTGCTGCTTTCAGCCTCTCTCCAGATCAGTCACTCGACGGGTGGCGTTGTTCAAATTTTCTGCCGCTTCAACGGCGGCCTCTGCAAAAAAACATACATGGTCAACAGACGCAGGAGGAATCAGCTTCAACAAGTGGTACTAGCATAAAGAGATACGCACTCTTCGCAGCTTCGAGTTGCTGCTGCAGGGTGGCGGCTTCCGTCTCCTTGTGCACATACTTGGCACCAGCCTTCAGCAACTCTTGCACAAATGCCTAGGTGAACGGCATGGGCAAATTCATAACTCAATAACTGAGTCTAGGCAAAAAAATTGGCACTCGATGGATTGAAACTACGGCAAGCGTAAACTTACGTGCTCCAAGAAGGAAGAAGTCGACGCAGGGACACCTGCAGCCGCAGCTCCGCTCTCAGTTGCTGCAACCTCAGGCTCGGGTGGTGTAGCGTGGCTGTAGCGGCAGGAGTCGCAGGGGTAGGCGGCTGCTCTGGTGGCAGCGTCCGTGCAGTGGATGCTGCGCTGCTCTTTTCCGCCGTAGGTGGCGGAGGCATATCCTCATCCGAGGAAACACTGTATCACACATTATAAGTATACAAGTGGTATTGTTCATAACGTGACAAAGCATATGCACATAATACTTACTCTTCAGTAAGGTCGCACAATCGACCAGGTGCAAGCACACCCATGCTCGGGCGCGATTTCTTCGGTGGTCGAGGGGGAAGCGAGCGAATCGGAGGAATCTCGAGTGCGCCGTCATCGACTCCGTCCTGTCTTCCTCCTTTTCCTCCGAGTCAGCGGTGTCTTCCTCCTCGCGTGACCGCTTCTCTTGTCTGCACCTCAGCATCGCCCTCATCGGCTTCTGGCGTGTGTGCGGTGGCGAGTGAGGCCATCTCATCATCAGAATCTGCCTCGAGTGGCTCATTGTCTGGCACTGGGCCGCTCTCTGGCAAGGGAGGCATCGACTCATACATTTTGTGTCCCTGCACACATAAACAGCAAAGGATTCAACATCACACATGCATAACATATCAACTGAGATATAGTATCAACTGTTACCTCTAGTAGAGGGTTGCTGGTTTCATAAGGAGGTACAGGCGAGTTCATCTCGCAGGGATCTTCATCAGTCAATTTGGTAAGGCTTCTTACCAACTTCTCCGCCTCCGCATCAGAAAGCTCCACTGCGCGTGAGCGGGTTGGATCAGAAGCACCACTGTATCCCCACATAGCATGTGCTCGGGCTCGAAGGGGTTGCACTCGCCTCTTGGCCATAATGGCTAGCAGATGGATGCCCGTGACCTCTCGACCAACAGTGGTCTGAAGCTTCAGCACCTTCTCCATCAGAATGTCAGCCTCTTCGGCTTCGACTCCGGTTGGCTGGCAATCCAGGATGGCCTCTTCTTCACCAGGGCGTCTGCGTCAAAGGCAGGCAACCCGAATGTTTGGGCGCCTATGGTCACATCTTTGATGTAGAACCACTTCTGGCGCCATCCTTGCACAGACTCCAGGAAGTTGATCTTGAAGTACTCGACATCAGGTCGAGCCTGTACTCCAAAACCACCAGGTCCCTTGGCGTGTGCTGGCGCTTGACGTTGAAATGTGGTGGAACAGACCAAAGTGGGGCGACGCCCAGAAGCACTCGCAAAGAACGAAAAAACACGCAATGTGCAAAAGCCCATTGGGCGTAAAATCGTGCAATTGCACCCCATAAACGTGCATCAGTGCACGAAGAAAGTTGTGAACAGGGAAGGAGAATCCCCTGTTCACAAAATCCACAAAACAGACCCGCTCATTGGGGCCTGGGCGCGGGATTACCTCGGCGCCAGGGATGCGAACTTGCGAGGTGTCCTCAGGGATCAGCCCGTCGTTCCGCAGGCTGGTGAGCATCCTCTTGCTGCAGGTGGACTTGGTCCAGGCGCCCTTGTCCCTCTTCAAACCGCTGGCAGCGGCAGCGGCGCTGTCTGCCGATGCGTTCGCGGCACTCCTGCCCTTCCGGGTGCAGGCTTCGTCATCGCGGTGGTGGTTGCAAAAGCTTCGCTATGAGGCTATGGCGATGCGCGAGGAGAAGAAGCAGCAGCGGCGGCGGAGAGCAAATGGCAAGTAAAAAGCACTATTTACTACGCCGCACCCTTTTAACCTCAAGCAAAAGAATCCGCACCGCGGATGCGAGATCGTGGGCAAAGAAGCAAATCCAGCCGTACACGTGGCATCCATAGAGAGCAACCGTCGCCGGCCACTCCGCCCACCACGCACGGGAATCTAGGAACTACCATCATAACCCGGAGAAATCGTGCCTGAACGGTCAAATCCAGTCCAAACGGCTGCACAATGGGCCCACAAGACGTGTCACGTCCCATCTATCGCAGCATAGCGCACGCCACCGCGTGTCAGGTGGCGCAGTCGCCATAAAACGTCATCCCTGACGTCATTGCAGCAGATTTGTTCAGAAAAGATTCGGGTTCGCCCAAAGCATATTAATCACTCGATTGTTTCAAGTGTATGGTCACTCGACTGTTTCTTCGATCAAAGACATATTACTCCCATCGGGAGCGTATCAAAAATTTCTTCGACTAAAGATGCTCAAGACCAAGTGATTTTGAGATTATCCTCCATTACAAGTAATAAAACACAATCTCGGGGGCTACTCCCATCAGGAGCGCTGTCGCGCACCCGATAGAATTATGGCAAAAGATTTTCTTCGACTAACATATGTAGGGTAAGAAGATTTTGAGATTATCCTCCATTGCAAGCAATAAAGCACAATCTCGGGGGCTACTCCCATCGGGAGAGCTGTCGCGCACCCGATAAAATAGTTTCAAAGGGTCAGTCGACAAATACATCGACTACGTTCACATGCAAAATCATAGTCGAAACCTTCCCGAGTTGCGTCCGTCGCAAATATCTCGGATGCTGCACGCATAGTGCAAAGGTAAAGACCCACCGAACTTTCGAGCTGGGCTAAGGACCGTTCCAGCAACGTCAATCCTTAAATTTTTGTGTCAGCAGCCATGATGAAAAATCCCAACGGACGCGTTGGGTAAAATTCAAAGTTATACTGCAGATCGACTCAGTAAGTTCTCAAGCGGCCTAGTCGAATCTGACCAGTTTGTTCCAGATTCGAGTCCGGGGACTCGAATTTGATTGAAAGATAGTAAGATTTTACCCGAATGTGTAGTTAACCAGTCCCGATCCGTCGAGTGTACTGGGTCTGCTAAGCTATTATCCCTTGATCATCATAAGCAAAAACCACAGTCGATGAAATACTCGACATAGCCAACATGAGCTATTCATACAGGAATTCCAATTATGATATACAGAATACAAAGCATATGACATGCACTTACGAACGAGTCCATGTCCGATTCTTCGAGTCAGACAAGTACTCGGGGGCTATTGACAAGGATATACATCTCGGGTACCCTACCGTGAGGGTACCTGGTGCACGTGATGACTAAAGGCCCAATAGCGAAGAGCTAACTCGAAGCCCCAGATGAGAGGCCTAACAAGATGGAGTACCCTCCAAGTTTAGACATAGACATAGTCGGTTTGTACTTTCCTTATGTGTAAATTAGGTCGGTTACAAACTCCCGAGACCCAGCCTATTTAAAGGCTGGGAGGGGTGCCGATCTAGGACCAAGCCATACTCGAACCACCAAAGCTCTTGCGAGATCGACATCTCGCCGGAGCCTCCTTGTAATCGCATAATCTCACATGATCAATAACAGACAGGCAGGAAGTAGGGTCTTTACCTCCACCCGAGGGGCCTGAACCTGGGTAAATCTTTGCCTCTGCTTGTCAGCCGATGAAACTACCAGTACTACCACGTTCTCTCCCCATAATCTCAACCCTAGGTCCTTAACCATGGGATTTGATGAGGGTACACCTCGTCACGCCATGACATATTTAGATGCGATTACCGTGGTGCTGGCAATGATGGGGAATTTCAAGATGATTGTGTCGGATGACTAGTGTATCTCGATGGCTCATGTTGACTTCGAGATTACAAGTGATGACCGAGACGGGTTTGGATGTGGTTAAGACTGTGAACCGGATGATCGGTGTTTTGCAGCAGTGTTGGCAAGCGGGGGCGGCAACAGAGGAGGACTTCTTGGTGGTGCTCTTTGGGCACAAAGTCTCGACTTCTGGGGTGAAAACCCTAGGTCTGACATTTACTATTTGTACCTGACAATGACGGATCTGTATTCGTCTACTTGTTGAAGGCATTGCGTGGAGTTCAGTCGGACTTTTTTCAGGGTGAAAACCCATGATCTATCATCAGAGCGACGACAGTGTTAATACACAGTTCCCTTATTGGAGGCGTCGTTTTTGGAAAAAAAAATTACAGTCCGAGTGTGGCCGTGATAGTTCTTGTTGCTTCAATGATCTGTGCGGCGATTTTTTTTTTGCCGTGTGCATCCTTAATTTTTGGACTAGCTCTTAACATTATGTTGCATAGTCTGGTGTAATTGATATCAGCATGATATTTATGTATTCTGGAAAAAATACATGCAAAAAAGAGGATTAGGTGCCATTTGCTATCCACCCATGATCCCAAACACGGTATTTTTAACTAAATCTGGCCGTTTTCTTGAACTAACAGCGTATCTGGCCCTTACTGAGAACTAATTCCAAATCTGTCCCCTCGGGTCGACGCCAACGCAGATGGAGCCGACATCGTACAGGTCGGCGCCAACCAAAACTGGCACTAGACCGGCCAAAGAGGTCGGCGCCATTGCCATTGGCGCCGACGCGGTTTCGGCGACGATTTGGCCTGGCGCCGAACTGCACAACGTCGGCGCCGTTGTCTTTGGCGCCGACCCGAGGGGTCAGATTTGGAATAATTTTGCCGAACGGCCATTTGCGTCGTTAGTTGGATAAAACGGCAAGATTGGATTAAAAATACCCAAACACGCAGGCAAGGGCGGTCCCACCTGGCTCCCTAGTCCCGGCAGTGATTACCGAAAGCACCACACAGGCGCATCTGCATAGACATCGATAGGATAGGAGAGAGGAGAATGATGAGAGGGTGGAGCCCAGCCGGAAATGTTAGAAAAGAGTCGCAGGATATTGTCGCGGGCCCTATCTCCTCTCGCTACACCGTCGTAGTCGCAAGTTGCACGCCTGCGTGGGAACCGGCCGAGCGTCGGTCGAGTAGACAAGATGTAACGCGGGAGGAAAAGGAATACGACGTACATTGTTGTCGTCTCGTGGGTGCCGTGTACGAATTGCGTTGCACCTGCTTCCGATTTGCTCGCGAGACCTGTTGCTGCTAATCAATGCGTGCAAATCCTATCGACAAGCGACGGTCACATGCGGATGGTGCATCACATGTCCGTGCATGGTGCAAGTAGTAGTAGTAGGAGCGTCCGTCCGTGACGCCACGATCCATCTCCTATACGGACGGAAAAAAGATGACTGGACTGGACGGACACGTTGTTCATCTTTTCACCCAACATGATATAGGTACGTCTTGGATCATGTGTCCAGCTGCGTGCGGATCGGTCTTGCACACATGCATGTCGCCCGCCAGATGCTCGACTATTATGTTTGACTACTGATTAAGATAGCATTGGCAGTTGGCACGTCGAGTCAGAGCATCCCTCGATGTAATGGCACTAGTGACACTGGAACCACATGACCAAAACTGAGCACAAGATCTAAGCTACTCCTATCTCAATCCCTTTTCTTTTACACCGATCTGTGTCCCACCGACGTCTCACCACCCGCAGGGCCAGCTTGGATAGGGGTTGCAAATTACAGAGCGGAGGATTTTCCGGACGTGCTTTCATTTTTTTGCGGGAGCTTCACAAGTCCATAATTCTAAGGATGAGTCCAACGGGGCGACGCAAACGGACACGTGTTTGGTCCGTTTGCGTCGGCAACAGGACGCGTGTCCGGCCCAGCTCCGCCCTTTTCCGGCCACTGCGCCCAACGGGGTCGACGCATTGAGTTCGCTTGCCACTTTTTTCCCTAAACTTTTTTTTTAATATTAGGATTACATTTTTAGAAACTGAAATTACATAGTAAATCTAAGAATTTCTCCTAACATTAAACGCTAAAACCTAAACTTGAAGAAAATTAATAACCGAACACCGGCCGGCAGGGGGAAGATCAAAGAGGGGCTCCGGCCTTGAGGAACATCACGCACCATGCCCGTTCTGCAACGGACTTGCTGGCTCTTCCTTCACCGCGGCCATGGCCAGCCCAGGACTGGTTGACTCATCTTCTTTGATCATTTTGTAGCTACGGAACACGTAGCGGGCGCCGGTATTAGTGGAAAATGAGCCGCACATAGGCGGCCACGCCGGCGGGGGTACCGCACCACTTGGATCAGTCGATAACTGCTCCATTGTCGGCCACGTCGGCGGCCGCGGACGCCTCGGCCGCCTTGGCCTCGCGGTGCCGTTTGCGGCGCGCCGCCCACGCAGCGGTCTCGATTGCTCTGCACGAGTTCGCAAACTCGGCCTCCACCGCCGCATCGGCGCAGGCGCGGTGACAAGGGGTACACTCATCAAATCCCATGGTTAAGGACATAGGGTTGAGATTGTAGGGAGAGAACGTGGTAGTACTGATAGTTTCGTCGGCTGACAAGCAGAGGCAAAGATTTACCCAGGTTCAGGCCCCTCGGGTGGAGGTAAAGACCCTACTTCCTGCTTGTCTGTTATTGATCGTGTGAGATTATGCGGTTACAAGGGAGCTCCGGCGAGATGTCGATCTCGCTAGGTCTTTTGGTGGTTCGAGTATGGCTTGGCCTAGATCGGCACCCCTCCCAGCCCTTAAATAGGCTGGGTCTCGAGAGTTTGTAACCGACCTAGTTTACACGTAAGGAAAGTATAAACCGACTATGCCTATGTCTAATCTTGGAGAGTGCCCCATCTTGTTCGGCCTCTTACCTTGGGCTTCGAGTTGGCTCTTCGCTTATTGTGCCTTAGTCGTCACGTGCACCAGGTACCCTCACGGTAGGGTACCCGAGGTGTATACCCTTGTCAGTAGCTCCGAGTACTTGTCTGACTCGAAGAATCGGGCATTGACTCATTCGTAAGTGCAGGTTATATGTTTTGTATTTTATAATTGAAATTCCTGTATGAATAGCACACGTTGGCTATGTCGAGCATCTCATCGACTGTGGTTTTCGTTTATGGTCAAGGGATAATATCTTAGCAGACCCAGTACACTTGACGGATCGGGACTGATTAACTACACATTCGGGTAAAACCTTACTTGCTTTCAATCAAACTCGAGTCCTCGGACTCGAATCTGGAACAAACTGGTCAGATTCGACTAGGCCGTGGAGGTCTTACTGAGTCGATCTGCAGTACATATTTGAATTTTACCCAACGCGTCTGTCAGGATTTTTCATCGTGTCTGCAGACACGGAAAGTATAAGGATTAACGTTGCTGGAACGGTCCTTAGCCTAGCTCGAAAGTTCGGTGGGTCTTACCTTTGCACTATGCATACAACATCCGAGGTATTTGCGGCGGACGCAACTCGGGAATGTTTCGAGTATGATTTTAGATATGAACTGAGCCGATTATTTTGTCGACTGACACTTTGTCATTATTCTATCGGGTGCGCGACAGTGCTCCCGATGGGAGTAGCCCCCGAGATTGTGCTTTATTGCTTTGCAATGGAGGATAATCTCAAATCCTTTTTATCCTATACTCTTAGTCGAAGAAATTTTCGATACGCTCCCGATGGGAGTAACATGTCTTTGGTCGAAGAGACAGTCGAGTGACCATACACCCAAAAAACAATCGAGTGATTGATACGCATTGAGCGAACCCGAAATCTTTTATGAACAAATCTCTTGCAATGACGTCAGGGATGACGTTTTATGGCGACTGATTCAGATTTGTGCAGGCTGGTCGAGGACGGCGCACCCAAGGTTGATCTGCCACCGCCTGCACCTGAGGGGACGCCCGTTTCTTCTTCGGGTGAAACGATTCGCTCAGAGGCCCAACAGACCTCCCAGCAGCTCCTCAACCCGAGCCTAAAGAAAACATGCCCTCCTCATCGGGTGAACCACTTCCTGCACGTTAAAACCACGTAAGTGCGATATGCTCTTTATTTATGTGTTGATTCGCAGCTAAAGCCGTGTATGCACTAATTTCCTGACTTTGTATGCTGTATAGTCATTCATCCGTACTCTCCTTGAGTCGGGTGAAACATATTTGCAAGTGGAGCAGGAACGCGATCAACTGCGAGCCAGAGTGGAGCAGTTGGACCGTAATAATTTCCGCTTCACTTTTTATGCCCTTTCTGTGTTGTAATGCTCTGATTTTTGCTAAGAGGTGGTTTGTGCCATTCACATGTGAGAATGCCACGTCTACCACCCGTGTGCAAGAGCTTGAGAAGAAACTCGAAGATTCTCAGAAAAAGCTCGAGGAGGTGGAGGCACGCGAAACGCTCCAGACTCATCGGCTTTGCGCGCTGTCCCAAGTGCTGGGAGGTAATGCGTTTGAGAGAATACTTTCGAGTTTGATCTGACAACCACCAGTAGTATAACTTATGCTTTTTCCAACAGAAATTGTTGGTGCCGAGCCTGCCATAGACGAGGGCTCATTCGAGGATGCGGCGAGCGCCTTTGACAAAATATGTGCCCGCACTCGAGAGGCTTTTCGCCGGTCCAAGAATGCACCGACTTCCATATATCAGACCGTGCTGCCCGCAAATTCACCACCCAAGACAGTGGAGGATCTGGCTGATGTGTTTTGCACCGGGGACAACCACCTTGGCGAACTTCGCCCGAGCCCAAATGGTAGGTGGATCTGAGACCACCCTCATTCTGTTAAGGGGCAATGGTGTTGCGGGTGATTTTGCGGCAACCCTGGCTGGTTTCCTGAAGAGTTCGGGTGGAAAACCAGCCATTACGGACACTATGAAGATGGAAGATGGAACGTTGTCGAAGAAGATGGTGACCATGCTTTAGAAGCGTGCCGCGGCTATGTCTGAGCGTGCCAGTCGTGCTGCTAGGGCTAAGTCTGAATAAGTGTCAGACGTAGCATAGTCGACTTTTTATGTCTTGTTATGCTTTTGCTTGTAAAGAACTTGAATGCCGCCAGGGCTTTTGTTTATTACGAATTGCGTCTTGTGCTCTGCTTCATGCTATTGGCATGCATGTCTTTTTTGGAAAACTAGCTGGGTGGCCCGCGCAATTACGCGGCTAGATGATAAAATGCTTCACATGTTATAACTGTGAATATGAGGCTTCTAAGTAATGTTAATTGATGCACGTGCGGACTCTAACCTTCAACTCTTATTTTTTTTCACGCTCCATCAATTGAATGTGACTACCTAATTTCTGAAGCCTTCTCAATCAATCGCTAGTACTACAATACTGAAGTAGAATAATCTAATATAATGTAGCTATGAGAGCACAAAATGAACCGATATATATGAGATTTACTTCAAAATATAAATTGAGAAATCTATTTATTAAATTTATATATAACATGCTGGAACGCTGGCTCTATTCCGCCTCTCCCTCTAGTATGATGTATCATGTTTTGATTACACATAAATAAATGTACTGGGCATGCAATCCAATTACCGAAATTCTATTTCTGATGTGTTACACATCCATCATTTAAAAAGGATCCATTGGCTGTCATGGGCTGACAAAGTTAAGCTTTAGTATTGTTTTGAGTATAGATATCAAGCAGAAGACATTTTATGTTCTCTGCTACCAATAAAATTGGTAGTAATTGTCATTCGTCCAACAGCAATGGTTTTCTGTGAAACAAATCAAGCAACAATACCATTGAGTCAATCACACGCCTTTTGAGTAATCAATGCATGTACCGAAAATGAAAGACAAATGACATATATAAACAAAAACAGCATAGTTTGACTATCCATTAATTCAAAAGTTCAAATACTCATTTGACCAAAGTCTTAAAAACAAACTATAGTAAGCGAAATGCAAACTTATTTATTTGCGGTTATACAAAGTAGGCCAGATTTAAATGTGTATAGGATACAAACAAAACTCACATGTTGCTTAGGAGTGAAATAAAAAGGTTTAGCATTGGAAATATGTCGGGGTGATCTGCTCCAGCCTACCGCGGCGCAATATAGTACTCCATAACACTCGTGCGACGACGATGCTCGCGCCGAACACTGAGATCAGCGTTGTGTTTCTTTCATCTGACATGCATATGTGTGGGTGCGCGGAGAACTGGCTACAGGTGATCTCACTCCATATGTCAGCTTGAATGTGAGCACAAATAATTTCCTGGTGGATCGCTGCTACTTTTGTGTCATCGCCGCCGGCGTCAAGCCATCAAACACACCTTCACACCAGACATGGATATCAATAAACGCCTTGTTTGGTCTCCATTAGATATCACGGTTGTATATATGAACTCCGTGGGTATCGATAGATGACGCATACCTACGTGCGCTGCCAATCTTTTTTGCTTTCACGACGTGTCGATCCCTTGCCAGATGTCCTCGTCCCATCTGAAACGAAAACCAAGAAGACTCCGTGATCGCAGTCTATTTGTTCACCAACAAAATATGAAGAATTTCATTAGAAGAGAAACTACAAAAGGTTGATTAGATGTTCTTAAATAAATACATTCTGCCTGCCATAAAGACTAAACTTGATATGTACGCTGATTTGGTAGTGATTATGATAATAATGAATTGTTTGAAACAACTGATTAACCTTTAAAGATTACCGGAAAATGAAGATTTTCATATAGTCTGAGTTGAAAGATCTGCCGACTGTCCAGTTCAAATAGCTGGAGTGCTGAATTTGCTCCTTGTAACAAAACTGCGTATAGTTCACCTTGATTACATATGGAATCGCTCTGCCTCGCTCCTGACATGCCGTGCTGCCGTCTGACGCATCCTTGGACATCCTATGAACCTAACGAAATCAAGTTCAGATGTATTCTTAGTTTAGACACATCCTAGAAAACAAAACTCAGTCAGCGCAGTTCATTAGCATCACTAATACAGGAAAATAAATAAATGCAGTCAGTCAAAATACTTGGTAAGCTCAACAAAACTCTTAAAGATATATACTTGGAGCAAAAACTAATGCACATGTGGAACAATAGTGTTTCTATGGCCGATCCTTCAATGTTTTATCTACAGTTCAAATAGTCAGTGATTAGGAAAAATACTGCTATCATTTTCTTCAAAATCCAATCTCTCATGACCGCGGCACAAATTTCTGCAAAGATGATCTAGAGCTTCAACCATATCAGTCAGAAATAGCACACATAATGAATTGATCTGTATATATTTATCGAATTCATCTCGTAAGATGAAAATGAAGAAAAAGTATTTTAACAACTCAACTTAAGAACGTGTAAGACAAATATGTCTAGTTTTTTATTTCAATACATCAGCCAAACAATAGATCAAAACCTGTTGCGGGTCATCACCTTCTGTGAATAGAGCCAATGCCGTTAACGTCAGCTCCTGACTATGCACCTATTTTGTGATGCCTTCCATTGTCTGGTTGAGGGTTCCAGGCCGATGGCCTCCTCTTCAATGCCTGCTGTGATGCCTTCCATCGTCTGGTCGAGTCCTCATCTTTAGTTTCTCCGCGAGTTTAATTAGGACGGGAGATCGCCGCTCTCCATTGATCAGCTGGCGTCATGCTGCCATGTTGTGCCGTTAATTTTCCAATGCAAGCGAGAGGGTTGGCAAGCCTTCGATCTGTCATGGGGCATCTCTCTGCCGTGCTTTCGATTCGCCGACATCTCCTGTCGATTTCGATTTGCTGGAGTCCAACCGTGCAAATCTGAGTTGGTCTATGTATCGGTGTATTTTCAGATTGGATGTGCATACTGAAAGCTGGATTCTTCTCAGATTGCATATGCGTGTTTCGCTAGGGGTGTTGGATCGGTCTCCTTTTTCCTTTTAGATTCCTTCTTGCCTTATACGTGGTTGTGCCTGCTTGATAAATCTCCACCGTTTATACAACTTAGAGTCAGCGTGACAAATCTACAACGTTGATTGTTTGTTCTTCTAATAATACAATAGATGATAAATGATTATTTTCATAACACAAAATTTATTGTACACACTTCATATTAAAAGACTGAACTGAACTGAAAGCATACCTAATTTACACAACCCATTAAGCATAACTGAACTGAACTTGTTGAATAACGCAATACCAGGAGAACAAAATATAGTTTGACTACTGGATCAGATTTCAGAGAAGATGAGCATGTAAAAATATGGCAAAAGGGGGACGTACCATGCGTTACTGCTATCAAACATCAGTTGTATTAGCAGGTCCATTCTTCTGTTCAAAAAATCAAATTGGTGGAAGAAGAAGAAACAAAATGATTAGTACAGACAAATATACCTACAGAGGTTATGCTATAGCAACTAATATAGCTTGATAAAGTAGTTCCTAACTAATTGATCTATTGGCTTGCATTCAACGGGCATAAGAATATAGCAGGAAAATTAAGTATATCTCTTACTTTTTGCAGAGTGTGCTGGAGGGACAATCGACACTCTAATAGCGTCGCGAAGCTAAATAGCTGCGCCGCGTAGTGTCTTCGCTCGACAGCCTCAGCCAGTCGATCTATATTAGATTGTACCTTCAGAGTTTCCGGTACCTTGAGAGGTTTGTGTTCTCTACTTTTGAGTCAAGATTGGATCGTACCTTGGATCAGATTGACATACACATTAAATGCGTAGGAATTCCATCAAATATATGATCAACTGTACCAATACGTGTTGTAGATGAAAACCCATCAATCTAGAATCTGATTGACTGCAGTACATGGTAGGAAGTAAGATGATTAATCTGTTGTTTCACTTCCAGTTCGAGAAAAACAGTTTGTCATAGATCAATATATGCACATCTAGAAGAACTGCACGGGGACATTAATTATTACCAGTGGTGCGTCGTACCTTTGAATCTCCGTCCGGCATCCAGCATCTCCGGCGTAACATGGATACTTTGCCGTCGTGACATCAATCCGCCGAGTATTGGTGTGTCGGCGCATATGGATCAACCCCGGCGTGCACTGGATACATGTCGTCCTGGCAACGATTCGCCGGACGGAGCGTCGTTGGCGCGTATGGATGTGTGTTGCCATCGTTCGATTAGCCGAGCTCCCTGAAGTCGCCCGTTGTTCGCCTTGTATGAAGCCATGGAGGTATAATAATTAGGGAAATCCATCAAACGTTATCAGCATCAACTATGTCATACGTGTTGCCAATGGAAACCCATCAATCTTGGATCTCACGGACTCGTGTGCATGCGGATTGCAACTACGATGATTAATCTATACCGTTGATTTTTCTTGACTTTGGGGCGATAAATCCTGGCCCTTAATTGTCTTGTGTTTTAATTATATAATAGATAGCCCCGAGCCTGCTTGGCCGGGATTTGTGATGTGAAACTTACTTGAAGTATATTTTGTGTAGTTTGAAGATCGTGCTGCAGCAACTGGTTCATATGCAAGCAGCTCCCATCCCAAGCACACTCGAAGCGTGAATGACCAGAAACTGATTGAATATCTCACGCAGAAATTCACAGCTATGGAGGCAGAGTTGAAGGAGACCAAGGCTTCCCTTGTGGTGATGACGATGTCATCTACGTAGATCTGGACGTTTCGCCCAATTTGCTTCTTGAGGCAGTCTTGCATCATGCGCTGGTAGGTTGCACCTGCGTTCTTAACCCCGAAAGGCATTGTTGTGTAGCAGTAGACCCCGAGTGGGGTTATGAACGCCGTTTTTTCTTCATCCTCTTCCTTCATCCTTATCTGATGGTAACCCGAGTAAGCATCCAGGAAGGACAGGCGAGCGCACCCGGCGGTGGAGTCGATGATCTGGTCGATTTGAGGTAGTGGAAAGTGATCTTTTGGACAGCACTTATTGAGTGCCATGAAATCTACGCACATTCGAAGGATATCTGTATTCTTCTTCTCTTCGAGTACGGGGTTGGCCACCCATTGTGATTTCTTGATTTCTCTGATGAAACCTGCTGCGAGCAGTCTGTCGACCTCGGCTTCGACTGCGGTTCTTTTCGGGCTGGATATGCGGCGCATTGTTTGCTTGAATGGTTTAGCATCTGGAAATAATTGTAGAGAGTGCTCGGCGAATTCCCTGGGAATACCTGGCATGTCGGCTGAACACCACGCAAATATATCCCAGTTCTCACGGAGGAATTCGTTGAGCATGCCTTCCTATGCGATAGGCAGACTCGACGAGACATTAACTGTCTTGGTCGGGTCAGTCGGGTGCACCTGATGCGACCTTGTGTCATTGGTGGCGTTGAACGCTCTGTCGACTGCCACCTTTTTATGCTCCGGCATAAGTGTTCGATCGTTGGAGACCGCTAGATCAGCGAGTGTTGCTTCCATGCCAAACATCTCGGAGATTTTGCTAAACTCTCGGTCGCAGGAGTCGGACTTCTGGAAGTTTCCTTTGACTGTGATTACTCCTTTTGGTCCAGGCATTTTCAGCTGGAGGTATGCATAATGTGGAACCGCCAAGAATCGGGCGAACGTCGGGCGTCCAAGTATGCGTGATATTGTGACTTCCAGTCGACGACCTCGAACTCGATCTACTCTGTCCTGAAGTGGTTCTTGTCCCCGAACGTTACGCCGAGTTGTATGGTGCCTTCTGGGATTACTGCTTTGCCTGGAACGATACCGTGGAAGGTATTTGAGGATTTTGGCAGGTTTTCGACTGACTTGTTCATTTTGCGGAGCGTATCTGCGAAGATTATGTTTATGCCGCTGCCACCATCCATGAAGACCTTGGACATGGCGTAACCTCCAATTTGGACGTCGAGTACTAGTGCGGAGTGCCCTGGACGAACCACCGATGGCGGGTGATCCTCTCTGCTGAAACTTATCACAGTCTCGGATCCCTTCAAGAATTCAGCTACAGCAGGAGGTGACATGACCGCCATGTTTACTTGTCGAGTGCGAAGTTTTTGCTCCCTGTTGGAAGGGCGACCTTTCTGTATCATGTACATCTGTCCTTGGGGTGGAGGGTACTGAGGTTCGTCCACCCGAGTACAGGTTGTATGGCACCCGCGATGTTTCCGCCTGCGTGAGGCTGCGGTGGTGGAGGTGGTGCCATCAGAATGGGTACATAGCTGGCTGCGGCGCAGCTACGGGTGCGGTTGTGGCTGCTGCCTTTCTGAGATTTATGTATTCAGTCACCATTTGGTCGAACTCCCTGTAGTTTCTCATCGAGTGGTTGGAGCGCAATTTTCCGTCTTCCCCTTTGTACAGGTGGAATCTGCAATCAGCATCCATCTTTTCTTCGTATAATCGCTCGGATTGTGCGCTAGAACGCGACTTGCGCCAGTCTTTCCTCTTGTAGCCGTCGCTGCGTTGGCCGCGGTCTCGACTGTCCGGCGATCATCTCGACTATCCCGGCGATCATCTCGACTGTCTCGTCGATCATCTGACCGTTGGTCGTTTCTGTCTTGGTCGTTGCGGGGTGTAGAGAACCCAGCCGCCATGAATTCGGGTCTGTCGTCGTCGTAGTGACGTTTTGAACGCTTGTGCCTTCGGTCGTCTCTGTATGAGTCTCTGCGGCTTCGGCTGCCACCTTCTTGATTGTGACGGGGTGAGGACCCACATGTGGTGCGTGCCATGTCTTCTTCGTCTGCCCACTCAGTCGCAATCTTCAGGAGGTTGGCCATAGAGGTTGGCTTTTGGCGACCAAGTGCTTCTTTGAAGTCTCGCCTGGCGAGGCCCATGATGAAGGCATCCATGGCCATATCTTCTGAAATTACTCCGACTGAGTTGCGTATCTCAGTCCATCGTCGGATGTATGACCTCAACGTTTCGTCTGACCGTTGAACGCAAGCTCGCAACTCCTCGAACGATTTTGGGCGCTCACATAGGGGCTCGAAGTTTTTGATGAAGTCTGTGCGGAAGTGATCCCACGAGTCGTATGTTGATGGAGGTAGAGCCTTGAGCCAGTCGCGGACTGTGCCTTCGAGCATGAGTCATATGTATTGCATGGCTGTAGTGTTCGTGCCTCGCTGGCACGAGACAGCCAGTCTGTAGTCTTCCAGCCATCCTGAAGGTTCCTGTCGACCCGTGTATTTGGGTTGTTCAGATGTGAGTTTGAACCCTTTGGGCATCCGTGTCTCACGGACGCGTCGAGTGAAACACGGAGCTCCGCATGACTGAGGCTCCTGATCAGAGTATGAGTCGCTGCTGTAGGATCTGCGTGATCTGCTCCAAGACCTGCGCCGACGCGAGTTGCTTCTTTCCTTCGAGTGGTGGCGCCGACCACTGCGATTATGATCTTCACAACGTGTGTCAACTATGGCACGATCTCGACTCTCTCCTGGAGCTGTTGGAATTTGGCGTATGACCTTTGCTGCTAAGGCCAGTGATTTGATCTGTTGGCGATGTAGCTTTGCATTGGGGTCATCTGCTGGAGGCTTGATTGCCTCTAGATATGCTGCAGCAGTAAAGAGAGCACCCGCAACTGCTTTGGGTACTGTCACTCCCTCTTCATCGTATGTCATGAAGGAGTTGCCTAGGTTGCGGGTGAGTGCTGCCCTCTCATCTGGCGCGAGGGTGTGACATCCTTGATCCGGGTCTTGTGTCTGCCCGCCCGATGGAGCTCTGGGAGAGCTGTCTTCTTCGCGCACTCGACAAGCTAGCTTACTTTTTACGTTCTTCGAGTGTTGCCCTGATCTGCTGCAGTCGAAGCGTTTCCTGCCAGGTGAAGTACTGGAAGGTCAACATCTCCTTCCGTGTTACGTCCATGGGCATCATTGTGCACTCCTTGATTACTTTATCTGCTTTTGCTGCCATGTCAGCAGTAATTATGAGAGTTGTGACTCCATCCAGCATAGTAACTGTGCACGGGAACTCTGTAGGCCTGCGACTGGCCGCAGCATCGGATGATTCTGCGGCGAAGGCAACGTAGACCTGCTGGGGTATCACCCGAGGGTATGTGTATGTGTTTTCGAGTCCCGTTATGGACTCGACGTCGTCATCAAGGCTCATGTCGGAGTCGAGATGCCCATCGAGTGGTCCGTATGGACGGGTCTCGCTGTCGACGCCCTCATCATCTATGCTCATCTCGGCGTCGGCGAAGTTGTTGTGAATCTCGAAGTCGAGGTTGTTGTTGGTGCAGATCTCGGAGTCGACGTAGTTGTCGATATGATTTTCGGGCTCGTCGAAGTCGCTGAAGGAGATCCCGCAGTTAAAACTGTCCTCGAGTGGGAGATCGAGCTCGGGATCGTTTGAGCGGTATGCTGAGTCGACCTCTTCTCCTTGGAGTTCTTCGATGAGCTCGTTCATCTCCCGAGTCGACATGGTTGTTGCAGACGAACAAGCTTGGAGAATCGGCGATGGTATGGACGCAGTCGATGGATCCACAGTTGAAGGAGCCGCGACTGATGGAGCCTCGGGTGCGGAAGTCACAAGTTGGCGTGGATCTGTCAAGTCCTGCGTACCAAGCTTGTTTACGAAAAAATTGAACAAACCAACGGTTAAACCCAAACCTGACTCGACATCGGAGAAAGTCTTCTGGAATTCTGGCGAGTGTGGCTCGAAATCCATCAGAGGATCCGATGTACTTTTTGCGGGTGAATCTGGCGTGCTTTTGTTTGTCGAGTGATTCGGCGAGTTGCCGTGTGCCGCCTGAGTCGGCGAGTTCTGGTTTGTTGATGCAGCCGGCGAGTTGCCGTTTGTAGATCCGATTGGCGAGTCACCGTTTTCCGCCGGAACCGAAGAAACCGCGAGTCCAACACTATTCTTTCCCACAGACGGCGCCGATTGACGAGGGGTACACTCATCAAATCCCATGGTTAAGGATCTAGGGTTGAGATTGTGGGGAGAGAACGTGGCAGTACTGATAGTTTCGTCGGCTGACAAGCAGAGGCAAAGATTTACCCAGGTTCAGGCCCATCGGGTGGAGGTAAAGACCCTACTTCCTGCTTGTCTGTTATTGATCGTGTGAGATTATGCGGTTACAAGGGAACTCCGGCGAGATGTCGATCTCGCTAGGGCTTTTGGTGGTTCGAGTATGGCTTGGCCTAGATCGGCACCCCTCCCAGCCCTTAAATAGGCTGGGTCTCGGGAGTTTGTAACTGACCTAGTTTACACGTAAGGAAAGTATAAACCGACTATGCCCATGTCTAATCTTGGAGAGTGCTCCATCTTGTTGGGCCTCTTGCCTTGGGCTTCGAGTTGGCTCTTCGCTTATTGGGTCTTAGTCGTCACGTGCACCAGGTACCCTCACGGTAGGGTACCCGAGGTGTATACCCTTGTCACGCGAGCTGCGGACATGAACACGGCCGCCCTCTGCGCGTTCAGCTGCATGTGGGCTGCCTGCACCGCCTCGTCCTCGGTGCTGGGGACACAGCCACCGACGCCGATGGGAGGCTCGGGCTCGGGCCGCGCGGTGCCCGCCGCGACTGCCGCAACTCCGGCGGCGTACACGTACTCTTCTTCGTCGTTGTCGATGCAGTCGAAGTACGCGGCCTCCGCCGCCCTTCTCTCGTCGGGGTGCTGGATCATGCCGGGCCATGCCGGGCTGGTCGGCATCCGGCGCCCACGCGCCTTCTGCCACGCGCGCTCCGCCTGGTCCAGCAGATGCTGCGGCGCCGGCTCTCCAGCCATTCCGGCGCGTGGATCTGTGGTTGGAGGTGGTGGCCGCCGTGGTGGGGGAGGAGAGCTCTAGGGTTCGCCCGGCTGGCTCCTTTTAAAGAGCTCCACCGCCCACAGTTATTGCGGGTAGGTGGCCGCTCTAACCGTTGGGGTCGATGACACGCGGGGCCAGGGCGGACACGGGGAGGACGCAGGAGCGCTCCGCGAGCGTCCGGGGCCGACGCATCGGTGGCCCAAATTTGGGCCAGGAATGCGTTGCGACGGACCAAAAAACGGACCGCGGTCCGTTTGCGTCGCCCCATTGGGCCGTGTTTTTTCCCCCGCGGACATGAACGGAGGCGCGCGGACTCGATGCGTCGCCCCGTTGGAGTCATCGTTTGGGCTCCCCAGGGGCACTTTGTTCGTCCGGCGTAGGTTGCGCCGGCGAAAACTGGGGACTGGGGGGCTGATTTTCCCAGCCATACTCCATTGGCCAGCAGGTGTGCCCTCCCTGGCACACCTAGAGCTCCCGTGAAATTCTTTTGATAGCATGGCATTTGGCCAGTTGTCAACCCATCATGCCACAGCTAATTAAAAATTGCACTTAAAAGTAAAAGGAAGGCCTAGACAGAAGCCTAGACCATTAGTATTTACAACCCATAAGGCCTCAATTGCCCCGCATGGATCAATGCTTGTTCCACCTTGATGACTTTCATCTGCTAGAGATCGACAACTGCCCGGCTGCTCTTAAATCCCGATTCCTCTCCGCTCAAATCCTTAATTTCTTCACCTTTTCAACTCGGCTGGCCGGTGGCGCGAGAGAAAGTCAGGAAGGAAGGCATAGGGATGGGATCAGGCACTCTGGATGTTCGCGTCGAGCACGCATTCAAGTGCCGCCGGAGCACGGATCCATCACAATCTAAAGCAGCACGGATCCATCACTTGTTATTGCTATTTTTTCTAAGTTTATTTAAGGCTTCTTTTTCTTCCCAATTATTTGTATTTGCTAGTTTTGTTAAACTGAAACATATTTGGTGAGCTATAATATTGTAAAACGTATTTACACCATCCTTTTTGGTAAGACTTTGTACCATTTGTGTTGTTGATTTTTTTTTGGAGTGTGGCAAAGGCACACCCTCCGAAAGTTTTCTGACTCCGACATTGCCATACTCCCTACCCAGGTGGCGAGCGGGCGTGGTCCTGCTGCATGCACGTGGTGGGCCTAGGAGAAAAAGAGAGGAGAGAGAGGGTGATGGGAGGCTGGTAGGTGGGGCATTGCATGCAAAAAAAATAGAGTCGGCGCTCCCAGCTGCCCCAGCGTGATGTGTTTGGGCTGGGAGCGCCGGCTGCAAGTTTGGCGAAAATAGGCCCTGGGGGTCTCGGGGGGGGGGGGGGGGGGGGGGGTTGGCTGCGAAAATTTTGTCCATACGGCGCTAAAAAAGGTGTCCGGGGAGGGGGGGGGGGGGGGGGGGGCGAGTGGAGATGTTCTAACTGGTTGGTTTGGCTAGTAAACGAGATACCAAGCGGGCCGTAGGGGTGCTCCGTTCGAGCGTAACCCACATACAGATCGGTGACAACAAACCCGCGGGCTGGCATTAGGGCCCAAGTTTTTAGGTCTTCTTCAGAAAACTGTCACCCCTTCAAATTCTAGTGAAGTCGCCCCGTAAAATTATGTTAGACTTCCAAACTAGCTTATTTAAATTAGCTTAAAATTGTAATTAAATTTTGGGCGCAGATTCACCAGAAAGCCGTCGCAAAGTGGACAAGGCCGAGCATCGCATCTCACGCAAAGTGGGCTTGGCTGCTTGGGGTCTACCCATCAAGCTAATCAATTCATACACTTATGACGAGTGGCTGTAGAAACGTCTAGGCAAGTGTCGGGCTGAGAGGAACTATATGTGCGAAACAATTGAAGAGCCAGACGACATGCATGGATAAATTGGGACACGAAAGCATTTACATGTTTTGTATAATACAATTTTTTCATAAACAGGATGAGGACTTTTATACATCTAATGATAACAAGCACATTGCATAAGAGCATATAAAAAAGCAAACATAATAGAAATTAACAATTTATATTCTACTGATTACTCTGAGGAATGTTATTTTAATACCAAGTAGAGAGCATGCACACTTTGTTAAATTTTGAATTTCTAGACTATTGTGACTATGAAAGAAGTAAAAGATGATGTCATTGGTCCGGTTTATAGTTTAAAAGTTTCAATAAATATGCCTACTTAAACATACACTAGAAACCGCTATTGGGATTTTTTTAGATAATATTCTTTACAGATCTATACCATGAATACGTAAAAATTATATAGAATATGATTCAAAGAAAATATAGTTCTATAATAGACTTCTTTTTATAAGATACAGTTTACCATGTTTCAATAATATTCGTTACAAACAAAAGTATACCAAGTAATATACAGTAAAACTGCAAGTTATGTGGTTAAACAGTGTCAACAAATAGAAAAATTTATTTGTAATTTGAACATGGTAGAAAAGATCTATATAACTATAAAAGTTTAGTAAAATTTGTATTCATTTTTATGCCCCCACGGCACAAATTACCATTGGACCGGCACTGCTGTCACTACAACATAGCAGCACTTAAAAAGGGTCCCAAATGTGGATTATGTGCCTCTAAATATCTATTTTGACACTTTGGTAAAGTGCACCTTTGGCCAGTTCTCTAAAAGTATCGAAAAAGTGCCCCAAATTTAATTAGAAATACTTGAAAAAACTGCACCAACATAGATACACTTTCAAAGTGCCCCAAGCTCAATTAGAGACAATTTTCAAAACGTGCTCCAAAAAATAAATAGAAGCACTTTAGATAAAAGTTCACCCAATTTTTTTTGCAACACTTCCTCAAAATGTCGCGAAATCCTATTGATACACTTTAAGAAAGAGCCCCCAAAATAATTTTGGGACACTTTGAGAAAGTGGCCCAAATTTAATAAAAAACACTTAAAAGAACTACCAAAAATCCGGTCAGTTTTACAAATTTCCGAACAAGATTCACATGTTACACATAATGCATAATTCAAAGAATCAAAATTCAGAAAAAGATTGCGAATGTACACTCAACTGAATTGAGATGATGAGAAGTTCTTCGGAGACACTTTCACATTGTACATTTAGGAAACTGAGAGCACTAGTCAAAATTTCCGTATTAATGTGGGTTTCAAGTTGGTGAGCCGTGTAATATAAGACCATCTCCTCCAGACCCTCTTTGTTTCGAGTCGAGAAGGGTTAGTGATTTAGAATACATTCATCTCAAGTAAACCCCCTAAACTGTCCCTATTAAATTTTGTGCAACCCACATGCATCAAATTCTACAAAACAACAAACTACATTAACAACATAGTCTTTACATGACATACACATAGGTGAAACATAGTGCTAATTAAGGCATGAACTAAGATATGATGTGAACGAACTAGACATAAACTAAAATCTATTTTTTTTGAAGCACATTACCGCAGGGAAAATCCCTATGGTGTAATTTTTATATAACGAGGGAGGACATAATTACAGGGAACTACAACGGTGCGGTGCTTTAAAAAACCCTTATCAGGGAGGCCAGAAAGAGAGAGAGAGATAATACTCACAACATCATGGGCTTGATGCGGTGACCCAGCACATCACTGCATGTTGTAGTGTACAAGTCGTTGATATAATACTCACGGGAAGACCTTTCCATAAATATTACATCCCTCAGAGTAGTACAACAGAAACATAGCCGGTCCAAGGTAACACTATAGGATTACAACACTATTCAATACAAAATCTCGAGAACCTCCTTTAGAAACAGAAGTAGGTCTCGTGCAAATGAAACTCCAAAAAGATCCAAGTCGTAGTACTAAGCTGTATACCAGCTCTACCTCTAACTCCTGATCCACTACTGCTGTTGTCACAGCTCTAATCTATCCATCTGGAATAGCTTTGTCTGGAGTTGTCCTCCTCCCTCGAAATAATCATTGTCTTCTCCATAGGCATTGTTGTCGTCGTGTCCACCATTGCACTGTTGTCGCCACTCCTCCGTTGGCAAAGTAGAGGTTGACTCCTTCTGGCTCCACCAGGTTGAATTGACTCCTCATTAAAGACCTTCCCCATCGTCGTGATGGATTCCTGTCATTTCTCTGCTGTCTCCAATAATCTAAGTAGGGGTCAAAGAAAGAACGGGTGAGCAACACGAGCGTTACTCAGCAAGTTCATATTATAGGAAATAGAGTGTTTTATGCACTAGCTACCATCCTGACCAAAAATTCATGGATGAACATGCAAATCTTCGTAAAACATTTTTAGGAAAAGGTCCATTTTATTGTCAGAAAACTATGCCCGTCAATTATTCACAGGTGCTAGAACTTCATGGAGCTCCTTTCCTGCAGCGTTCGCAGCTCCTTCCCGGAACAGGAAGTAACACGTCACATTTCTTTACACTCTGCAGGGGTACGTTACTTTACCCATAAGTGATCAAGACCTTGTTGCACAACTGGGTGTTCCTTCCCGTCCAATCTCTCTTTGGTGCGGGGCCCGGTAGATGATCCAAGTCATTCACTGCGCTTCTACACCACCCCACATGCCCACCCAATTCATGCATAGCAGGATCACCCCTGATACTCTACCCCTCACGGTAGATACCTAGGCTCCCCTTGCAGACCATCATAGACACCAGAAACCGTGGGAATTGAGGGATCCCACCCATGTGCATGTAGTCCCGCAAGACCTACAGGCAACGGAACTGGCTGCCCTTTGACATGTGAACGGAAGAAGATAGCAGATGACTTTCCCGTCCCATTCCAAGTCTCATGGTTAACGCGTCATTTACGGCGCAAGAATACTGACTTTCGTGCAAATGGAACCTCCACCACATCATCAAACTGTGGTTCCATTGCCAGCCAACAATATGTATATCTAACAATTCACATCATTCGAAAATAGGTTTTTCTTTTTCACGCAATGATAAACCATAGTACTTTGTAATTACCTTGATAAGCATAATCAAGTAGGACAACATGAGTGAACTTGCCTTGGGTAGAAATGACAATTCAAACCCTTCGGGGTTCTAGGGTTTGCGGTAAAACCCTGAATTCTGAAAATAGCAACGTAATCCCGATAAGGACTACATAGAAACTCTGGCAAGATGCTATTATGCATAATTATGAGATGCATCGCAAAATACCCCCAATCATACTCAAGCTTAAATAAGTAAGCTTCGTCTTATGTGATACGACGATAACATCATATTAACTTAGCTTTTATCACCTTTAGGTGATGTTTTGAGTTGGGATTAGTGAATGTTTACAATTTTAGGATTTGTATGATTCACTTGGTTATTTTAGAATGTTATTTCTTCAAGACCTAAGTGTGTTTCATTTTTATTTAGTTGATGAAGTATTATCAAATATTAAGAACAACCACTTATAAGTTCATCTTTTATTTAATTACCACACTTAAAAGAAAATAAGTAAAGTAACATCATTTTATGCTACAATTACTAGTTTTAGAATATGGATTTAAATGAATAAGATTATAACACAAAACTAATCCAATTATTAATGGTAATAAGAATAGTTATCAAATTTTATTAAATAGGGAATTCATTTTAGAGCATAAGAAGTACTTGGATTGTTCATTGAAGATTATATAATAATAACATAACCATTTTGTAAGTTTTTAGATTATTGAATTATTCTTCAATGATTATTTTCCTTATGGAAAATATTATTTTAATTATCCATTTAGAATTCCTAACTATTCATGTCCGCACAATATAAATGATTTGTCATAATTAAAACATATTTTCATAATTGAAGTTTAACATGTGAAGCACTTTAAATGAAGTTTAAATGCATCCAAAATAGCATTTCAAACAAATTCCATATTTAAATTAATAAGTAAATTTTTGTTTCTTAACACACATTTAAATGATATACTAGGTGTATACTAGGTGTATGATTCAGAATCACCAAACCATGATACAACGATTTCGTCCGATCTCACTTCGAGATACAGATAGAGTAGGTAGTTTGGGGGAGGAGAGGAAATAGACGGGGAAGAGCAAGACAGACTAATTTCTTTCTGATGTGGATCTCCGACCCCTAGGCTAGTTAAACAACCTCGTCAGACATAGCTGACAACCACTAGCTACGTGACACGCAGGTCACACTCAGTTCCCGCTTCCATCATGTGAAGGCGTACTCGACGAAGGCGTGTCCTCCAGGTCTTCTCCCGCCTGTGACGCACCATGTGCGACACTGCCGCCCTCTTGAGTAGCAGCTTGTCCCCAAGCTGCCGCATCCGGGAACCTCAGCTGCAGCACTTCATGGTCCTCCCAAGTAGCCATCGATGCAGGCATTGTTGACCACTTGATCAACACCTGCAGACAAGCAGCATTTGATTTCTTGACAAGCCTGCGGTCCAGTATTTCTTCAGGGAACAGCTCCGCCACATCCAGTTGCAGCGGCGTTGGCAATTCTTGAAACACCGGTGTGTGATCCGGCAAGAAGGTCTTCATCTGGGAAACATGGAAAACCGGTGCACCTGGCTGTGTGGTGGCAAATCCAACTTGTATGCCACAGACCCATAACGTTCCAGCACAGTAAACGGTCCAAAATATTTGAATGACAGTTTGGGGTAAGGACGGTTTACCACAGATTTTTGAGCATACGGTTGAAGCTTGAGCAATACTTGTTCACCAATTTGGAATTCCCTGAAGGATCTCTTATCATCTGCCATGAGTTTCATGTGTTTGCTTGCGCGGGCCAGCTGCTGCTGCAAGAATTCTGACAAAAAAGCCCTCTCCTGTAGCATTTCATCGGCATCAGGAGACGTAGAAGCAGGACTAGGTGGAAATAGTCCATGAGATGGTTCAAACCCATACAATGCCTTGAACGGAGTGCACCCAATTGCTGTGTGAAAGGATGTATTATGCCAATACTCTGCCAAGGATAGCCACTGAGCCCATTTGGTTGGAGATGCTGCTACAGAACACCTCAAATACATCTCCAAACACTGATTTACGCGCTCTGTCTGACCATCCGACTGTGGGTGATAGGCCGTGCTCATGTTCAACTTTGTGTGCATACTCTTGAACAAACTCTGCCAGAAGGCGCTTGTAAAGATCTTGTCTCGATCAGACACAATGGAGCTAGGTAAACTGTGCAGTTTCACCACATTGTCCAAGTATTTCTCAGCCACTTGGGCAGCAGTAAATGGGTGCTTGAGCGGGATAAAATGAGCATATTTAGTGAAACGGTCCACGACCACTAATATCACAGAGTAGCCCATAGATTTAGGTAATCCCTCTATAAAATCCATCGACACTTCTTGCCAAGGAGCTGCTGGTGGAGGTAACGGTTGCAAAAGGCCTGGAATTTTGCAATTCTCATGCTTGGCTTGCTGACAGATTGTACACTGCTTCACAAAATTTTCTACCGCTTGCTTCATGCCAGTCCATTCGAACAAATTTTTGAGTCGTTGGAAAGTGGCTTGCATCCCAGAATGACCCCCCAATGCCGAAGCATGAAATGCATGTATGATTTTTGTTTGCAGCCCAATGTTGGCTCCAATCCAGACTTTACCATTCTTTCGGATGAGGCCTTCAGTAAGCACAAATCCTAATTCATTGGAGCCTGTGATTGCCAGTTCCTGCAGTAATTTTTGTGCCAGGGGATCTACTGCATATGAATTCAACACTTCCTGCAACCACACCGGTTGTACCACTGAGATCGCTTGCACAGCAAACTTGTGACCCACTCTGGACAAAGCATCTGCAGGTGTGTTGTCACAGCCCCTGTTGTACTGGATTTTATACTGCAGTCCAATGAGTTTAGTCATAGCTTTCCTCTGCAACTCAGTGTGTAACACTTGATCATCCAAACTACAAAGGCTTTTGTGATCCATCTTAATCACAAATGGTGCTCTTTGCAAATATGGGCGCCACTTGTCGACTGCCATCATAATTGCCATAAATTCTTTTGCATAAATGGGCAATTGTTTGTTGTTTGCGCCCAAAGCTCTGCTCAAGTATGCCACTGGATGCCCTTGCTGCAGCAACACAGCACCGATGCCATCATCACATGCGTCCGTTTCTATCACGAAAGGCAATGAAAAATCTGGTAAAGCTAGTACTGGTGTATTCGACATTGCAGCTTTTAATCGTTCAAATGCCTGTTGTGCACTCGCTGTCCACACAAAAGCCTTGTGTTGTTGCAGTAAGTCTGTCAACGGTTTAGCCAAGATCCCATAGTTCTTCACAAATTTTCTGTAGTAACCGGTGAACCCCAGAATGCTCCTGAGCTCAGTCAGATTTGTCGGTGTTGGCCAATTTATCATTGCCTCAGTTTTTGATTGATCTGTGGCCACCCCTTTGTCGGAAATAACGTGGCCTAGATACTCTAACTGAGTGGCAGCAAACTGGCACTTGCTCAACTTCACGTATAACTTGTGTTTCTGTAAAATCTGAAGAACAACTCTCAAATGCTGCAAGTGTTCTTCGAGAGATTTGCTGTACACCAAGATATCATCCATGAAAACTAGAATAAATTTCCTGATATACCCTGAGAAGATGGAGTTCATCACACATTGAAATGTCGCCGGTGCATTAGTGAGGCCAAACGGCATAACCCTGAATTGAAAATGTCCATGATGGGTTTTAAATGCTGTTTTCTGTTCATCTTGCTCCACCATCCGGATTTGGTGATAACCACTGCGTAAATCCAGTTTGGAGAAATACCGAGTACCAGATAACTCATCCAGCAGCTCATCAATAACAGGCATTGGAAATTTGTTCTTGATTGTGTGTTGATTAAGCTTTCTGTAATCTATGCAAAACCTCCACTGTCCATCTTTTTTCTTTACCAGTAACACAGGGGAAGCAAAGGGACTAACACTTGCAGTTATGATCCCAGTCTTCAACATCTCTGAGACCTGTCTCTCTATTTCATCTTTTTGCAATGGAGAGTATCTGTACGGTCTCGAGTTTATTGGTGCAGTCCCTGGGAACAGAGTGATTGCATGATCAAAGTTCTTGAAGGGGGTAATTCAGTCGGCTCCTGAAAAACATCCTGAAACTGCTGTAACAATTCATTTACCAATTCTGGAATTGGCAACACTGACACTTCTGCATTTGTTTCCAGTATTGCTGTGGCCCAAAGCTCATTTTTGTTATGTAACTGAATCACTTGTTCCAGGGTGATCTCAGTGAGATGGTCTTGCGGTTTGTCAATAACTCCTTGCAGTCGTACTAACTGTTCCCCATACTGGAATTCTATCCACTTGGCGATCCAATCGCAATTCATGGGTCTGAATTTCTGCAGCCAATCTATTCCAAGCACTGCATCATATCCGCCCATGTCCAGCACGTGCATGTCATGACAGAATTTGATGCCATGAGTATACCAGGTGTAGTCCTTTATGACACTGTTGCATAACAATTTCTCCCCATTTGCCACTTTGACAAACACTGGGCTGCGAGCTTGTGGAATCAGTCCAAGTCTGTGCACCATGTTTTGATCAACAAAACTTGTTGTACTGCCAGAATCAACAAGCATGAGCATGGATTGGTTGTTGACTTCTGCAGGCAAACGAATTGTATTTGCATGTTCGGCACCGCTGAGAGCATACATCGACAACCTCTCAGTATCCTCCAGTGACAGTGATTCTAAACCAGTTACCACTTCAAGAATCTCATCAGATAACACTTCTTGGTGGTCTATTTGCATTGCCTTCAGCTGCACTACGGCTGGCTGCACACACACATGACCAGGAGCATATTTCTCCCCACATTTGAAACACAACCCATTTATTCTTCTATACTCTTTCAATTGTTGTGCCTTCCAGATCTCCCCTTGTGCAAATTTCCCTTTTCCTTCTTTCCAAATAGATATATTTTATTTTTCTTAACATTTTGGTATATTGTTTGTATTTTTATGATTTAAAATGATTTAGTTATGAATTTCCAAAGTTTAAATTCAATTTAATCAATTTCTGGATTTTATTAAAATGGGTTGGTCCCACTTGTCATGGATTTAATAATTACCAGAAATGATTTCCCAAATGATTTAATATCTGACAGTGGACCCACATGTCATTTCTACTTAATTTTCGAAAAGGAAATTCAAGAAAATCCCGATTGGTTCGCTAACGTCATGTTGACGTGAGCAATGGAGTTCATCCCAATCTGAGCATGGATTCGTCGAATGCGACCGAACTGGGAAGAATTGATGCGTGTACTAGCTAGAGTAGACATAGGCAAACCTACTGAGGGCGGCGCCGCTGGCTAATGGTCACTGGAGTTTGCTCGACGACGAGCTTCCACGGTGGCCGGAGGCGATTCCCGACATGAGCACTACCCAGCGTGAATTGGAGCAATTGAGGAGTAAAGGAAGATGCACAAGCTCACCACGGGTACGAGGGACGGCTCGGCGAGGCACGGCGAGCACGGACGGCGGCGGAAACTTGCTCACACCACGACGGTCGGAGATGAGGAAGACTGAGCAATACAGCCGCTCCCGAGCTCCACAGGACGCACAACTCGATCGTGAGCACGGCGGAGCCACGACAAACCTCCCCAGCACCTCAGAGTGGCACCTCGAGGCCGGAATCGGCGGCGCACGACGGCGGCCCCACGAGGGTTAGGGTTTTAGGGAAAATGGCGGCTAGGGTTTCCTAAAACGGCGATGGCGGCTATTTATCGACGGAGAGCGTCGATGGCGCGCATCACGGCGCATCCGCGATGACGGACGACGCACGCACAAAGAGCGCGACGGCGAGGTCACGAGGTTGAAGATGGCTCCGACCATTTTGCAGAAAACTCCCTGGTTTCCAGGAAATAGCAAGAACAATTGAAACAGCCCCTGGTTCCTGATTTAAGTTATTTGAGGGCCTTTTTGTAACATGAAATTTTACAGAAAACTCCTAGAATTTTTAGAATTTTACAAAGGAGATTATTAGAACCTTGTAATTTGAGTATTTTGAATTCATTTAACATTTGGAATGAATTTGTGCATATTTGGATTTGTTTCCTATTATGGAATGTGTAACTTGTGATTTATATCTTTGTTGTGCATTGAAGCAACATGAAAATACTTTGTTATGTTATTCTTTAGTTGTGGGTATTTGTTATTTTTGAATACTAGAGATGATTTGATGGCTTGACTCCAAGATATAGATAGATATAAATATTCAAAATTATGTTTTGATGCTGAAGGAATTCCTGGGCAGCACCAAGTTGTTGTCCAGCAATATATGCATGATTTGCGTACTCAGGTGCCTTCAAAGAGTATGCACTGTGTTTCAATTCAAATCCATGCCAAGCATGATATGTTGCCTCACTAGCTTTGACTTGTGATACCTGACAACTAAATCTTGTGAAAACATGATCAGATGTTCAGGGCTTGTGGGTAGATAGATGAATAAAATGATGAGAATAGAATCTTGCTTGATTCCAAAACTCATTCTGAAGATAAAATATTGATGTAGTCCTTTTTGATAGGAATTCATACTTTAGTGCGTGGAAGCAAATTGTTAGACAACTGTTGACTAAATAGTCCATGTGGTTCCAACTTCCACATGTCCAGATTATCACTTCTTGAGAATGAAATCTTAAACAAGCCAAATGGTCTTGGTCACATGATGAGCTTGTGAACTCCTCTCATAAGAGATTTTGTCCACTCACATGAATGTGAGAGTTAACTCATGTGATTTCAAGCTATGGGTGGCGATTATGTGGGTTTCTGATTTGGCTTATCTTTGGTATTGATTCCTCAAGTCAAAACATGGATTTAAAACAAGTCCTTAAAGTCCTTTATCTTGGTTCCAACATTACTTGTCTCACCCTTATGGTGAAGACATCCCGATTAATCCTAGCAACGCTTTCTATTAGATGGCTATAGAAGAATGTATGTGTATTTTATGACATCCAATTGCCTTATGCATATGGAAATAGTTTGTTAACAAGGTTGCAAAGCTTGTCACCAAATTACTTCACATATTCAAGTGGCTGAGATGTACTGGATTATCCGACCTTCTGTTTATTTGTATACGACACTCAATTGTTTGAGTATACAAAAGTGATTTGTTAACAAGGTCTTGAAGCTTGTTATCAAACTACTTCTATATAACACTAACATTGGAATATCACACTATTTCTAGAGAGATTAATAAGAACAGATCAGATATAAGAGTTTCCAAATTCACAATGATGGATTGGCATAGTACTTCTATGCCCATCTGAGAAATACTTCTTCAAACTCTTCTTACTGCTTTTCTTCCTTCTTGGTTTGCTTCTCTTGCATAATAACTTCAAGAAGATTGGGAGATACGAAGATAAGATGGTCTAGATAAAGTAAGAAGATCTAGATTACGATTTGGTTAAGACTTCTATTCTCCATCCTTACACTTCTCCATTTCTTTCCTTTAAGATATGTAATTATTCGATAAATGATGTGATATACCTTTTATTTGATTTATAGTTTATTGTATTATTATCTTGTAATCAAAATGTTTGAGAATTTAGTTAAGATAAGATTTTGAAGTTTATAGCACTCATGTTGATGACTATGTCTAATCCACCAACATCAGCGAAACCGCGATGTAGATTTCACAAGTTTGGTTCCAAGTTTTAGTTACTCGTCAAACCAACGGCATTCTCAACTAGTCTTCCGAGTGTTGGTCGATCACTCTATGACTTTGTCGAAAAAGTTTTTAATTTCCCAAGATTTTCAGATGCATGCTATGCAAATGCACATATTCTATTTAACCCCTTTCTACTCTCTGAACTACGGGTCATTACACTTGAGCCCCATCATCATTGTACCTAGGGCTTGCTTTGTTTTGGCTCTAGGGAGGAGGTTGTGTGGAAGCGGCATCCCACTCCTCATAGAGGAGATTGCAAGCAGACACGTCTATGTCGTCGAGCATTTCCTAGACTCATTTCCTAGACTCGCGGACTATGTTGTTGGCAGAGATATCGACTGTGGTTGTCGATCGCAAAGTGCTGCAACAATTGGCGCCTCGAGATGGCTAACTCAGGCTCGAGCTTCCTCTCTACCTCCCATACGTTCGCCTCTCCCGTTCCATCTTCCTCTTTGCCTCCCTCCTCCTGTTCTGATCATTCCTCTCGAGTCTCCACAAGCTCTGCCCACACCTTCTTCACTGCCTCCTCCTTCGCTTTAGACTGAACTACCACTGAACTCGTAATGGAGCTCATCGAGCTTGGCCTCTAGCGGCTAGATGGCGGATGAGTTGCCTTTTGGAAGTGATACGTCCAAAACACATGTATAATATTTTATTGTGTTTTATACATGATTTTATTTCAGTTAGTAGTGTTTCCAGTACTTGACTAACCACACCCTTATAAAATGTCCACTCATGTTCCTTGGCATACTTTCTTAGTGACCATAAGACTAAGAAGTTTCCACCTCAGACGGTAAGGTTCATCTCCCTTTGTCTCAAGAGTATGAGGTAATTGTCCTTGACAACTTTTGAAAAGGTTAGTTTATCCTTGATGGTTCTCTTCCTCAAAATGAATTAGATACACTTATCTATCCAGTCATGAATACTTTACTCATCTTGAGTTGCTTTAGTCACTTGTAGTCAAGTTACGAATCCATACCTGACATCCGAAAGATTGCCAAACCCCTTGGATTCAGGTGTCGACAAATATCCTTTTCTCATCCTTGAACTCAAGTTCTCTTTACTCAATACCTTTCAAATCCTCCAGCCATAACTCACATGACTATCAGATTTCTTGTGACTCCTTATTTCCAGATCTCAACTACCCCTTTGACTTATGAATCTCTCAAAGGTTTCAAAAAATTCTTCTCTATTTCGAAGAACTTCTAGAGCGCTTATAATCAAGTCAACTCTGTCTCAGCCAAGGTATTTGTTCATACTTTCACCTTGTCTTTTCCAATTACTATCTAGATACATATCCACTCTCCCCCTTAGAAAGTTCTAGGTTTTGCGGCAAAACCCCGAATTCTGAAAATAGCAACGTAATCTCGATAAGGACTACATAGAAACTCTGGCAAGATGCTATTATGCATAATTATGTGATGCATCGCAAAATACCCCCAATCATACCCAAGCTTAAATAAGTAAGCTTCGTCTTATGTGATACGACGATAACATCATATTAACTTAGCTTTCATCACCTTTAGGTGATTGATGCATGTAAAATGCATACATGAACTTTGCATTATATTACTTATATTTCAATCATATTTGCATCATATAAGGGTTATATCATTGTTTTATATTGATTTTGGGAATATTTCACAGTTTCCCTATTTTTCTGGAATTAACCCTGCACTTGCAGAAAACCCTATTTTCTATATTTTGATGTTTCAGGGACCCAAACGACATCCAAATGACCTAATATTTTGCGGGGATCATTTTTTGGAAGGAACAAAGCGTAGGAGTGAAGGAAGAAAAAAATGGAAACCCGAGGGCCAAAAGAGGTGGGCCCACGTGGCCAGATTCCTTGGCCACGTTGGACCCCCTATCCTGGGCCTCGAGCCTCCGATGCCGTCGATCTTCATCCCCGTGTCTTCGTCTTGACCTAAAAACTACTATAAAAATAGTCCCCCGATGGCTTTCGGAAGGGAGCGCCGCAGAAACACAAAACCACGAAAGAGAAGACCTGGAGCTGCAGATTGGAGGGGGAAAACTCCGGCGGGGCGCTGCCGGGGTGGTCTCCATCTTCTCCAACATCTCCACCATCATTACCATATGAAGGGGAGTAGTCCACCCCTGGACTTTGGGTTTGTGGTGGTAACTTGATCTAATCTCTCTATGTATTATCATTGTTGAAGTCCATATGATGTGCCTTGCATAAGTATGGATCTATCTATGTAATTCCTATGGTGGATATTGTGGTATGAGATGATATTTGTTATGCATTTACCGTTGTGTTGGATCTTTTATGACTTGTCATACTTTGGAGATATTCTATGATGCATGTGATGGTTCGATTTATGCATAATGCCTTGTTTATCAATGTCATGAGGTGATTGGCACCACCAAGTGTAGATAGATAAGAGAGATGTGGTCATGCACACGAAATATGAATCATTGCCCTAGTGTTTAGAATATTGTCCATTATGAAGTATGATGTATGTAGGTACGAGATGGCCGATGTGACAATGGCATATGTATTGAGTGACACAATACAGCCCAACATCCTTTATCTGGGGGTAAAAAGGAAGAAGTATGATGTGGGAGTGACAACAAACCACGCTAGCCTTACGAGGGTGACCTAGCAACACAAATGATTATTTTCTTTCAACTATGTGTTTTAGGACATGTAGCCGTCATAGAAGTTTACCATTAAAGCATGACAATTATGTGTACTTTTTATTTATAACATGATAATCACCATAGATGGGAGAGAGGATTGAGTGAACCCATGCCCATTGTTCCTATAAGAGAAAACCTTTGTCTTGTCCTCTTGCATTGAAGAGGATTGGGACACTTTTACATTCTTGTTTTGTTACATTAAACTTCCTTCCATTAAATCAGCCATCTTGTTCTTTAAACTTGTTTAGTGCATAATCAACTAAAACTTGTGACACTTTAGTTGTAGGGAATAGATAACTTTTCCTTCTTGCTCCTGCGGATCGATACCCTACTTCCATATTGAGAGGTGCTACAGTGATCCCCTGCTCTTGGGGGTTATCAATGATGTTATTAGTGCTTAAGTTGATATTGATTGGGATTAGTGAATGTTTACTATTTTAGGATTTGATATGATTCACTTGGTTATTTTAGAATATTATTTCTTCAAGACCTAAGTGCGTTTCATTTTTATTTGGTTGATGAAGTATTATCCACTACAAGCGATCCAATCTTTTGTGACAAAAAATCCTATTGACGGCATTGAATTTGTCACTGATTAGCCATAATAGGTGACGCGATGTTCATCTTTGTCACGCATTAGTGTTAATGCATGGCGCACAGTTTTGTTGTCACAACATCCGTCATGGATTACTCCGGGTGACGGATTTAGGGCGTCACTATGCTCGTCACAGATTCATTGGGACAGAAATGTCAGATAGTTAAATAAAAGTTAAAAAAATAAGTGGTTCGATGTGTTTTGAACCGGCGACCTTCTGAAAAAATTAGAGATGCACTACCGCTGCGTTAGAGTAATGTTTTTGTTCGAACTTCAGAATTAAACTTTTTAAAAGTATCTACATCTATAATATATACTATATACCTAACAGAACTCTGGTGTTATTTTCCTTTTATCAACGATTAAAACAACGCATGTTCGCATTGCCAACGGAGCGTGGGTGCGAGTTAGGGCTGTGGCAGGAGGGGATTTCACGGCGGCGTTGCCCTGGTGATCTCTGATGACGAGATCAAAACAATCCGCCCTATGAGAAGACATGTAGAGGTTCACGGCAAGAGCAGCGGTGAGTTCCGGTTAGATATCGTGCTTGATTGTCTTATCAAATTGTAAGTTTTTCGATTAACAATCGGATCATTGTTTGTAGCCAATGAATCGAGATTGGATTAATAATGCAACAAAATTCACAACTACATACCTCGAAAGTACAAAGGAGTTTGTGTAGTTTGTTCATGATCATGGTAATGGGGATTCAATATTGTGCCCATGCACTGTATGTCTTAATTTGATTCGGCGTACTCAATCGGAAGTTTATGGTCACATAAACAAAAATGGTATGTCCACCACATATATAAGGTGGACTTGTCATGGGGAAGACAGGGAAAATGAGGATGACCACGGTGCTTATGAAAGTGACAACGATGATGGAAATGAGAATGACAACGGTAATAATGATGATGATATTTTTGATCTGTTACAAGATCTACAGGAGGTAGGGGAGAGAGGTCATGCTGAACCTAATATCTATTCAAATCTCCTTGAACAAGCGAAGCGAGAGCTTCATAAGGGATGCACCATAATGACAAGGCTGTCATTCATTATCAAGATGTTTCATATCAAATCATACAACCAGGTCACAAATAGTTGTTTCAATCAATTCCTTGATTTCTTATCTTCGGCATTGCCAGGTGTGGATATTCCTAAGTCTTATAATGAAGCAAAGAGTGTTCTTTCTGAAGTTGGACTTGGTTATCCGACCATTCATGTATGCAAGTTTGATTGTGCTTTGTTCTGGGAAGATCATAAGGACGATACACATTGTCCTGTGTGTGGGCTATCTAGATGGAGAGAGAACAAAGGAAATAAAAAGATTCCTCACAAGGTGCTACGATACTTTCCCATTATCTCAAGGTTGCAAAGATTTTTTGAGTCCAATAAAACTTCTAGATTCACAAAGTGGCACAAGGAATAGAGGGTTCCTGAGAAGAATGTTCTGAGACACCCAGCTGATGGTAAAGCCTGGAAGCACTTTGACAAAGTGTTTGGTTGGTTCGCAGATGATCCACGCAACATCAGGCTAGGAATGGCCACAGATAGGTTCAATCTGTTTGGAAATATGATTAATGCATATAGTATGTGGCCTATGTTTGTTATTCCTTACACCTTTCCACCTTGGATGTGCATGGATCAAAATAATTTCATGATGTCGCCTCTTATCCCGGAAAAACATTCACCACAGAAAGATTTTCATGTATTTATACAGCCACTGATAAAAGATATGATGAAGTTATGGAGTGGGGTTACGATGGTTGATGTCTGCGCAGCTGATCCGTTTGAACTGCATGCTACGTTTCTTTGGTCTATACATGATTATCCTGGCATGCCACTATGTCTGGTCGTAGCATAAGAGGCTATTATGCATCTGTGCACTGCGATGTCAATCCTTGCTACGAGTCTTTGAAAAACAAAATTGGATATGTTGGCCATCGTCGATTCCTTGCTATGGATCACCCATATAGGAAAAGCAGACCTTTCAATGGAAAAGTTGAGAATAGAGAGGCACCACGGAAGTACACAGAAGAAGAATTAGAGGAGAAGTTTCCAGGTGGCAAAAAATGAAACAGTAAACCTCGCCAGGGTGAGCGTCCCGTGAGATCAAAACATTCCTCTTATAACCTTAGATCGCGGACTGAATATCGTGATCACAATGGTTTGGTCAATTTGGATGTGAAAGGTGAGGTCATTTTGGTCAATTTGGATGTGAAATGCATGGTTCATAGGATTTAATCGAAGGGTATGCCGCACCAAAATTTTGGTCCTGAAATTCAGTAGGACATATGTTCACATTTACTTTGTATTTAACTATTTAATCCTACTTACATATATTATCAAACACAATAATCAACATGAATACATAGATAGCACATAACTTATTCCAAGTCTCGAATTACATAGTTAGCACATGCATGAAAACCGGTCTCGATAATAGATATATAGCACATAGCTTATTCCTAACTACCTACCTAGGCACTTAGGGTCTCGATCACCTCAGGTTCATCATGATCCTCAGACTCGGAACTGGAGGAGTTTTTTTGGTGCCCTATACATGAAATAGGTTTCTCCATGCACATGGTCGAGAAAGAAAGTGCACGTCTCAGCAGGTTGCATGTCATACAAATCTACAAGTTATGTCCAACGAGCGCCATTGAAATATGTTTGGCACGGCTCGTTAGTGCGCAAAACGGTGAAGCTCTGAGTGGACACCGTCATCTGGACCAGGTTGACATCAAATGTCCTATGGTCACTAATGAGAATGCCAACATGCTCCAAGAAGTCACGTCTAGCCCTGCACGGGATGATCTAAAAAAAGAACAATTGTACATTAGTGTTATTGTAATGATAGAATAATGCAACAGTCTAATCAATGACAAAAAGGTGCCTCATATAAATAAAGAGTGCACATCATGTATAACCAATGTTGTTATACATGTCAGTAGGTCATTTAGACCAACACTCGAAATGATAATGCACAAGCGTGTAATAATCATTGGCACAACTAACTCTACACAAATTCTAAACATCGAAGAAGAGACGACACATGGAAAAACAAGGAAAAACATACCATTATGGTGTTAACCTCCTGTGGGAGAACTACGCGAAACTTCTTGTCCATACAATCGAGGTAGCCACAATCCTCACACATATGAAACATTTGCTACAACATAGTGTACGATTAGTCGAAATTTAACATAGAGTGAGATGAACTTCCAACTCTAACACACATCACTATGAACATCTATCTTAAGCTAAGACACAATCATCTAGTGAATCTAAATAAAATAACAAGGGCGATAAAAATCGCAACTAAGTAACAACGGATCCAATTGCATAATGAAACCAAGCCTCATTATCAATGGCATATCTTTTGATCTTTCTAATCTTCAACCGGGTTGCATCCATCTTGATCTTGTTATCATAAATGATATCGACAACATGTGACTCTAATGCCATTTTCTCTTCTTCAAGTTTCTTCAATTTTTCTTTCAACTCATGATTTTCCTCTTCAACAACATCTAACCGCCTAGCAATAATTTCCAAATGGATCGGCACATCCGGCTCAATTATGGAACCCTAAATAAAAAATCTATGTCAACTTTTATCTGCTTGATTTTTTGGAAACACAAATAAAATTACTAATTTGTAGAGACATTTTACCACGTCCGAATAATCATCAACGTAGCGGCCGTCTTTGGATATCAAAACCATCGTGAAATTATATATATATATGAAACAATGCACTCTGAATTAATTGCATAGTAAAGAAACATCACAATAATATGGGGGAAACATCACAATAATATGGGGGAAACATCATACCTCGTGCGCCCTACATCGCACTGCGTGGCTGTGGCAGCGTGGACGCGACCTCGAGCCATGTCGATCGGAGGAACGACGGCGATCTCGAGCCCTGTCGAGTCGATGCGGCGGGCGAGTTGCGGCGGCCGAGCGAGCTGATGCGCGGGCGAGTGGATGGACAGCGAGCAAGCTGCAGCATCGGCGCGAGCGGAGACCGGCAACGACCAGTGCGCAGAGATGAAAACCTAGCAAATGGATGCGGCGGGCGACTGATACGTCTCAAAAGTATCTATAATTTCTGATGTTCCATGCTTATATTATGCCAATTGCTACATGTTTTATATACATTCATAGCATTTTTATGCATTTTCTACGACTAACCTATTAACAAGATGCCACAGTGCCAGTTCCTGTTTTCTGCTATTTTTGTATTCCAGAAAAGCTAGTCTGGAAATATTCTCGGAATTGGACGAAACTTGGACAGACCTCCTATTTTTCCAACACGTACACGGAGTCAAAAGGAGAGACGGAGGGGGGCGCGAGCCAGCCACACCATGGGGCGGCGGCCCCACCCTCCTGCACCGTGGGGTGGTGTGGGCCCCACGGCGTCTCCAGCCGCCGCCCTTTCGCCTATTTATTCATCTTCACGGAAAACCCTAGACACCGAGCCATTATCCACGAAAAGTTCCAGAGACGCCGCCGCCGTCAACCCTAGCTCGGGAGGGTTCAGAAGCTCTTCCCGGCACCCTGCCGGAGAGGGGAATCATCACCGGAGGGCTCTACATCACCATGCCTGCCTCCGGAGTGATGCGTGAGTAGTTCATCTTGGACTACGGGTCCATAGCAGTAGCTAGATGGTTGTCTCTCCACTTTATGCTATCATGTTTAGATCTTGTGAGCTGCCTATCATGATCAAGATCATCTTATTGTAATGCTACATGTTGTGTTTGCTGGGATCCGATGAATATTGAATACTATGTCAAGTTGATTATCAATCTATCTTATATGTTATTTATGATCTTGCATGCTTTCCGTTACTAGTAGATGCTTTGGCCAAGTAGATGCTTGTAACTCCAAGAGTTAGTATTTATGCTAGATAGTGGGTTCATGCCTCCGGTAATCTGGGAGAGTGACACAACTTCTAAGATTGTGGATGTGCTGTTGCCACTAGGGATAAAATAACCGATGCTTAGCTTAAGGGTGCGCCGTTAGGTCTAATGCATTTGTTTACATTACGCACATTACTTAATGCGATTATCCGTTGCTTGCAACTTAATACCAACGGGGAACTCGGTATGACAACCTGGAGGTGGATTATTAGTCATAGACGCTGTTGGATAACGGTCTATGTATTTTGTCGTAATGCCCACATGAATATCATAGTAATCATCATGTCATATATATGCATTGTCATGCGCTCAATATTTTGTCAATTGCCCAGCTGTAATTTGTTCACCCAGCATGTTAGTTATCTTTTATGGAGAGACACCACTAGTGAACTGTGGACCCCGGTCCATTCTTTTACACTGATAATACAACCAACTGCAAACATTGTTCCTTTTCATTCTCTGCAATTTACTACTATTTTCCACACCATACGTTTAATCCTTTGTTTTCAGCAAGCCGGTGAGATTGACAACCTCACTGTTTCGTTGGGGCAAAGTAGTTTGATTGTGTTGTGTGCAGGTTCCACGTCAGCGCGCCACTGACAACCTTCAGAAGTGATTTCTTGCTCCTACTGGTTCGATTAAACCTTGGTTTCATACTGAGGGAAACTGCTGCTACACTGCTTCATACCTTCCTCTTGGGGTCTCCCAACGAACGTGTGATCCACGTCATCAAGCAATTTTTCTGGCGCCGTTGCCGGGGAGCAAGAGGATTTCTGCAAGGGGAGTTTCACGCTTCCAATCTCTTTACTTTGTTATTGTCTTGCTTAGTTTATTTTTATCTAGTCTTGTTTGCTTTATTTATCAAAAACACAAAAAAATTAGTTGCTTATTTCGAATTGTTATTTTTCAGTCTTGTTATCATGTCTAGCCCTGTTCCTGTCATCATGTCACCTGAGGAAGAGATCTTCACTTTCAAGCAAGGGAGTGAGAGAGTTTTAAAGATGCTTGGTCTAGAATTTTTGAGTCCTATGCTAAAACTGAACCTAAAATGACTTTAAGCCTGCTCCTTAGTAGCTTTTATTTTGGTCTTGTTCTTTGCTACAGATATGCTTTAGATGCTGTGGTAGGAGGAGATTTCCTTCGTTATGATGGGGATCAAGCTTTTAATGCTATAAAAAAATGATTACAATTTCTAGCCCTCCAATCAGTAAAATTGATTCGGCTTTGACAAGCATAAGTGATAGACTTAACACTCTTGAAACAAACATATCTGGTCTAAAAGAAGGGTATAATCAGATTCGTGAACACTATGATAATGTGCCAGTAAATTTTGAACCATCGGGATGGGTTCCCTCAGTAAAAGTTGTTATCAATGGTGAAACTTTCATGCTCGCTGTGATATTATGTCTGAATTCTGTTTAATGCCCAAGGATATTTTGATTCCTTAAATCTTTGGGAGCTTTCCAAATGCGAAGATTGTATAATTTTGGGTGATAATACTATTAAATTACCAAGAGGAGTAGCCGAAGGAGTATTTACAAAACTCCTGGGGATAACAATATCTATTGATTATCTTGTCATTGAATGTGCAGGAGTAGGACAAATTACGCTTGGAAGATCTCTGTTGAAACGCTTTGGAGCAATAATAGATGGGCCAAGGCACTATGAATTTCGCCTCTTCACCTATGTGTAACCAAGTATTTCCTAAAGATAAGGGTAAGGTAAGAGAGCTAAGCGTAAGATTGTTGATGCTTCATCACTTGGAAACACTTGATTCTTACTTTCTGCGCCTAGCTGAAAGGCGTTAAAGAAAAGCGCTTATGGGAGACAACCCATTATTTTATTTCTGCAATTTTTCTTTTCTTTTTGAGTCAAGGAGTTGTTTACTTCTGTAACAATTCCTTTGTATCTTTATTTTATCGCATTGTTGTGCCAAGTATTGCCTCTAATAGGAAGATGATGCTAGATTTGGATTTCTGCGCAGGAACAGATTTCTGCTGTTCACCGTTTTATTCTGTAAAATCACAGAAAAATTATTTAAATCTGCAAATTTTTGTGCGTGATCCTCAGATATGTACGCATCTTTCGTTAGTTTGTTTTTCGATCTGAGCAACGTAAGTGCCTCGAAAAAATTCGTCTTTACGACTGTTCTGTTTAGACAGATTCTGTCTTTTATTTTTCGCATTCTCTCTTTTACTAGTGTTGAGTGGAATTCTTTTTTAGGGTGAAGAGCTTCACATAACATCAGTGGCAGTAGTTAATGTTAAAAGTAACGGTCATGTTTGTGTCCTTATAGAACATGTGAGTTTTTGATTGTGCACTAACCCTCTAATGAGAATTACTTGAGTTTGGTGTGGCGGAAGTTTTCAAGGGTCAAGAGAGAAGGATGATATAATGTGATCAAGAAGAGTGAAGAGCTTAAGCTTGGGGATGCTCCCATGGATCACCCCAGCATATTTCAAGAAGACTCAAGCGTCTAAGCTTGGGGATGCCCAAGGCATCCCCTTCTTCATCAGCAACTTATCAGGTCATCTCTAGTGAAACTATATTTTAATTCTTTCACATCATATGTGCTTTACTTGGAGCGTCTGTGTGCTTTTATTTTCAGTATTTTATTTTTCTTATGGTCAACTTGATTGGACCCTAGCATTCTTGATTGGGAGAGAGACACGCTCCGCTTTTTCATATGAATACTCCTATTCTTCACTTATACTTGTTGAGTATTCTTATCTAGCTATTGCTATGCTTTTAGCTCCTGTTTTGCATGCATCTCTTATTCAGAGCTGTTAGTTCTTTTAAAGAAAGTACTCTCTTGCTTCACTTATAATTGTTTGGAGAGTTTATGTTGAAATAAATTGATTGGTGTTTGGTTGGAACAGAAAATGTTGCATGTGGTAGATGGTATAATGGAAAAAGCTTACATATTCTTGTAGATCACTGTATTGGATAATTTGATACTTGTCAATTGTTTTGAGTTATCAAGTAGTTCATGTTTAAGCTTTTGTATCATGTAGTTAAAACCTATTAATGAAGAACTACCGTAAAGCTCGTTGAAATTTGGTTTGCATGATTGGTATCTCTAAGGTCTAGATATTTTCTAGTAAAAGGGTTTGGTTAACAAGGAAGACAGTGTAGAGTCTTATAATGCTTGCAATATGTTTTCATATAAGTCTTGCTGTGTCGGTTGATATCCTGTGTTTGCTTCAAATAACCTTGCTAGCCTAAACTCTGTACTGAGAGGGAATGCTTCTCGTGCATCCAAAACCTTGAGCCAAAATCCATGCCATCTGTGTCCACCATAACTACCTATATGTGGTATTTCCTTGCCATTCCAAGTAAATTTTTCATGTGCTACCTTTAAACTATTCAAAAATTATTACTCCTATTTTGTGTCAATGTTTACCAAGCTCATGAGGACGGGGTGGATGTCTTTATGTCAACTGTCAAACAGACTTTACCACCGGACTAGCGGCATATACATCCGCTTATCCATTAATTTTGCAAAAAGAGCTGGCAAATGGGGTGCCCAGTCCCAATTAATTACAACTTTAACCGCTTAATTCTCTTCACATTTTTGCCCTGATTTATCAGTCAAGCAATGACAAACAGTGAAATATCTGCATGTGTAAACAAAAGAGAAGAGGGATGATCTGCCTTGCTGGTAGAAATAACGTCCTTCATGGGAGCCGCTCTTAAAAGTCTGGTTGGCAGGGGTCATATTGTACTTTCCATTTTCTGATTCGTTGACAATTAACAAACACCTCTCAAAACTTATTTTTACTCTCTATATGATTTCAAAAACTTAAAAAGCTCTAGCACATGATTTAATCCCTGCTTCCCTCTGCGAAGGGCCTTTCTTTTACTTTTATGTTGAGTCAGTTTTCCTACTTCTTTCTATCTCAGAAGCAAACACTAGTGTCAACTTTGGTGCAACAATTTTTATATGCTTGTATATTGCACTTATTATATTGCTTTGTGTTGACAAATATCCATGAGATATATATGTTGAAAGTTGAAAGCAATTGCTGAAGCTTAAATCTTCCTTTGTGTTGGTTAAATACCTTTTACTTAGAATCTATTGCTTTATGAGTTAACTCTTATGCAAAACTCTTTGATGCTTGTCTCGAAAGTACTATTCATGAAAAGTTTTTGCTTATATGATTCAGTTGTTTGCTCATTATCTACTTGCTAGCAAACTATAGACCATTGACCTGGATCACTTCATTCATAACATGTGCTTTACAATACTATTTGATCAAGATTATGATTGTAGCATGTCACCTCAGAAATTATTTTGTTTTTATCGTTTTACCTACTCGAGGACGAGTAGAACTAAGCTTGGGGATGCTTGATACGTCTCAAACGTATCTATAATTTCTGATGTTCCATGTTGATATTATACCAATTGTTACATGTTTTATATACACTTCATAGCATTTTTATGCATTTTCTGGGACTAACCTATTAACAAGATGCCACAGTGCCAGTTCCTGTTTTCTGCTGTTTTTGTATTCCAGAAAAGCTAGTCTGGAAATATTCTCGGAATTGGACGAAACTTGGACAGAACCTCCTATTTTTCCAACACGTACACGGAGTCCAAAGGAGAGACGGAGGGGGCGCGAGCAGCCACACCATGGGGCGGCGGGCCCCCCCTGCGCGCCGTGGGGTGGTGTGGGCCCCACGGCGTCTCCAGCCGCCGCCCTTTCGCCTATTTATTCATCTTCACGGAAAACCCTAAACCCGAGCCATTATCCACGAAAAGTTCCAGAGACGCCGCCGCCGTCAACCCTAGCTCGGGAGGGTTCAGAAGCTCTTCCCGGCACCCTGCCGGAGAGGGGAATCATCACCGGAGGGCTCTACATCACCATGCCTGCCTCCGGAGTGATGCGTGAGTAGTTCATCCTTGGACTACGGGTCCATAGCAGTAGCTAGATGGTTGTCTCTCCACTTTATGCTATCATGTTTAGATCTTGTGAGCTGCCTATCATGATCAAGATCATCTTATTGTAATGCTACATGTTGTGTTTGCTGGGATCCGATGAATATTGAATACTATGTCAAGTTGATTATCAATCTATCTTATATGTTATTTATGATCTTGCATGCTTTCCGTTACTAGTAGATGCTTTGGCCAAGTAGATGCTTGTAACTCCAAGAGTAGTATTTATGCTAGATAGTGGGTTCATGCCTCCGGTAATCTGGGAGAGTGACAACAACTTCTAAGATTGTGGATGTGCTGTTGCCACTAGGGATAAAATAACCGATGCTTAGCTTAAGGGTGCGCCGTTAGGTCTAATGCATTTGTTTACATTACGCACATTACTTAATGCGATTATCCGTTGCTTGCAACTTAATACCAACGGGGAACTCGGTATGACAACCTGGAGGTGGATTATTAGTCATAGACGCTGTTGGATAACGGTCTATGTATTTTGTCGTAATGCCCACATGAATATCATAGTAATCATCATGTCATATATATGCATTGTCATGCGCTCAATATTTTGTCAATTGCCCAGCTGTAATTTGTTCACCCAGCATGTTAGTTATCTTTTATGGAGAGACACCACTAGTGAACTGTGGACCCCGGTCCATTCTTTTACACTGATAATACAACCAACTGCAAACATTGTTCCTTTTCATTCTCTGCAATTTACTACTGTTTTCCACACCATACGTTTAATCCTTTGTTTTCAGCAAGCCGGTGAGATTGACAACCTCACTGTTTCGTTGGGGCAAAGTAGTTTGATTGTGTTGTGTGCAGGTTCCACGTCAGTGATGTCTACGCACGCTTCTATTCTTGTAGACAATGTTGGGCCTCCAAGTGCAGATGTTTTTAGAACAGCAGCAAATTTCGCTTAAGTGAATCACCCAAGGTTTATCGAACTCAGGGAGGTAGAGGTCAAAGATATCCCTCTCAAGCAACTCTACAATTAAGATACAAGAAGTCTCTTGTGTCCCCAACACACCCAATACACTTGTCAGGTGTATAGGTGCACTAGTTCGGCAAAAAGATAGTGAAATACAAGTAATATGGATGATTATAAGTGGTAATTGCAATCTGAAATAAAAATGGCAACAAGCAAACATGTAGCAGAACTGGTTGTAAACGGTGTTTCAATGCTTAGAAACAAGGCCTAGGGATCGTACTTTCACTAGTGGACACTCTCAACAATAATAATATAATTGAATACATAGATATTTCCTCTTCACTATGCTACTCTGAACTATTCTCCTGTTGGATAGCGAACACCAATTCACTGTGTAGGGCTATAAAAGCACACCTTAAAGTCGCATTCCACATCTAGGGAACCCCACACTGTCAACTTGAGCGCCCTAAATAGTAGTAGACAAACACCACAATTTCATAGAGACATCCAACACAAATAATAACTCATGATAAGTATTCCTGTAATCTTTAGCCTAAGAGCCACACACGGTGCGCACACTGTCAACTTCGCACCATGGGACAAAGGTGACTCCGGAGTTTACATTAATAAAACCACTCAAGTAGCATATAAGATAATTAAGAGTAACATCTATGGATTCAACTAGATTACAAAGCTCATGATCACATAAAGATCACACCATGGGAGAGAGATAAACCACATAGCTACCGGTAGAGCCCTCAGCCCCGATGAAGAACTACTCCCTACTCATCATGGACGCAACAACGGTGATGAAGATGGCGGTGGCGTCGATGGAGACGGCTCTAGGGGTAATTCCCTGTCCCGGCAAGGTGCCGAAACAGAGACTTTTGTCCCTCGAATTAAGCTTTTTGGTGGCGGCAGAGCTACGGAACTCTTCTGGAGAAATCGTCGATTCTTTTAGGGTTTTCCCCGCGGAGGCAATATATAGTCCAAAGGGTGTCGCGAGGCGGTGCACGAGGTGGCCACACCACCCCACGACGCGGCCAAGCCCAAACCGCGCGGGGGCATGGTGTGGAGGCTGTGGGCCTCCCCCAGACTTGTCCTTCTGCCTCCCGGAGTCTTCTGGCATTTTAGAATTTCTGTAATTTTTCAGATTTTTCTGAGCACTTTCATTTTTTGGACCTTTTCTGTAATGCACAGACATAATAAACAGAAACTGGCACTGTGGCATCTTGTTAATAGGTTAGTCCAATAAATGCATAAAAATGCTATGAAGTGTATATAAAACATGTAACAATTGGTATAATATCAACATGGAACATCAGAAATTATAAATACGTTTGAGACGTATCAAGCATCCCCAACCTTAGTTGTACTCATCCTCGAGTAGGTAAAACGATAAAAATAAAATAATTTCTGAGGTCACATGCTACCAACATAAACTTGATCAAATATTGTAAGGCACGTGTTATGAATGAAGTGATCCAAGTCAATGGTCTATAGTTTGCTAACAAATAGATAATGAGCAAACAACTGAATCATATAAGCAAAAACTTTTCATGAATAGTACTTTCGAGACAAGTATCAAAAAGTTTTGCATAAGAGTTAACTCATAAAGCAATATATTCTAAGTAAAAGGTATTTGACCAACACAAAGGAAGATTTAAGCTTCAGCAATTGCTTTCAACTTTCAACATATATATCTCATGGATATTTGTCAACACAAAGCAATATAATAAGTGCAATGTACAAGCATATAAATTTTTTTGCACCAAAGTTGACACTAGTGTTTGCTTTTAAGATAGAAAGAAGTAGGAAAACTGACTCAACATAAAAGTAAAAGAAAGGCCCTTCGTAGAGGGAAGCAGGGATTAAATCATGTGCTAGAGCTTTTTAAGTTTTTGAAATCATATAGAGAGTAAAAATAAGTTTTGAGAGGTGTTTGTTAATTGTCAACGAATCAGAAAATGGAAAGTACAATATGACCCCTGCCAACCAGACTTTTAAGAGCGGCTCCCATGAAGGACGTTATTTCTACCAGCAAGGCAGATCATCCCTCTTTCTCTTTTGTTTACACATGCAGATATTTCACTGTTTCTCATTGCTTAACTAATAAATCAGGGCAAAAATGTGAAGAGAATTAAGCGGTTAAAGTTGTAATTAATTGGGACTGGGCACCACATTTGCCAACTCTTTTTGCAAAATTAATGGACAAGCGGATATATATGCCGCTAGTCCGGTGGTAAAGTCTGTTTGACAGTTGACATAAAGACATCCACCTCGTCCTCATGAGCTTGGTAAACATTGACACAAAATAGGAGTAATAAAGTTTGAATAGTTTAAAGGTAGCACATGAAAAATTTACTTGGAATGGCAAGAAAATAACACATATAGGTAGTTATGGTGGACACAGATGGCATGGATTTTTTTTTTTTGACCGAGAGACCGTAAGGGAAAACCCCTACGGTGTAGATTTTATATTAAATGATAGGAATGGAAAAAACCAGAGGTTTTTTCCTTACAAGTCAGCACTCGGCCAAAAATTCAGGGGGGGGGGGGGGGAGAAAATCAAAATCTCCTACAAAGTACATTAAGTAAAAGATTAGCTAAACAGTAGACAACCACTCCTCTAGTTTCTGTTGGTGTACTGGTTTCGACCTATGTATGATAAGCTGAAGATCAGCTCTAAAAATTATTCTCCACGCTGCTATACTCTGTTGTTTGCCCTCAAAAATCTTGTTGTTTCTGCATTTCCAAATCCCCCACATAGCACATATAGCAACCTCAAGAAATCTGGGACCTTGGAAAGAATTCCTCGCAGCCATGAACATGCCAGCCATGCTCAGATTTGCAGATCAATCTATACCCAACTTCCTCCAGATTCTAGCAGCAAAAATGCTGTTGAAAAATAGGTGTTCTCTAGTTTCTCTTTCCTGGAGGGAGCACATAGCACAATTTACCCCCGTGGCAAGGTGCCAATGCCTCCTGTCCATCATATCTCTGGTGTTTAGCCGGTCCACTAGCAGCAGCCACACAAACACTTTCTGTTTACTAAGAGCTTTGCTTTTCCACAATTTTCGAAAAAATGGTGATGCCTGGACAGCACCAAAGCCAAACTGATAGAATTTCCGCGAGATGTATCCCTCTTTATGCAGTATGCATTCCCACATATCATGATTCATAGAATCAATTCTGCTCTGCCTGTGATCCTACAACAAAGACATGATGGTTTGGAGCTCGCCGAAAGCTTGGACAGAAATTGGTGTAGCAAAATTATCAGCCATCTCATCAATGCTATTTGGCTGTAACATCATGTTGAGAGTAATGTCTGGGTCAACTGCAAATGAATATATATGAGGAAGTTCGAGTGCCATTAAATTAGTTTGCCAATTGTCCTTCCAGAATAAAACCGAGGTGCCCGAACTAGGTTTGCACATGGAGATGGCTCTGAAAGTACCAAGCAATTTGCATACATCCTTCCACCAGAAGGAGCCAACAGGCGCATGTGTATGAGGAACTGAATTCTGATAATAAGCTTGCCAAGTCATACGTACCCAGGGTGTATCATGACCATTATAGAACTTATATAGGTGTTTCATCAGCAACGCATCATTTTGGATCTCTAAATTGATAACTCCAAGACCCCCCTTGTCTTTTGGGCGACAAACTAGATCCCAAGCGGCAAGAGGCTGAATTTTATCCCTGTCTTTCTTATTCCAGAGGCATTTTCTGCGAGCACGATCAATAACCGTGATGGTTGTCTTGTTCAGCTTAAGCATGCACATGAAGAAAGTGGGAAGGGCTGACAACACAGAATTCACAAAAGTCAATTTGCCTCCATAGTTTAGAAATCTAGAGCATGCATTTAGCCTCCTTTCGACACTATCAGTGAGTGGTGCAAGCTCTAGGACCGTTGGTCTGGTAGTCCCCAAGGGCAAGCCGAGATAGGTGAAGGGCATTTTTCCCACGACACATCCAAAAAATTCTGCTAAACATGTAGCATAGTTGGCATCAATGTTTATAGGGACCAGGCATGACTTGTGAAAATTCACTTTTAGCCCAGTTGCTTGCTGAAAAGTGAGGAGTGTTTTTCTCAATGTGTCAAGCTGTTGAAAACTAGCCTCCACAAAGAGCAAGGTATCATCTGCGTACTGTACTATCAGAAAATCATGACCCTCAAAAATCACCGGTGCCACCATCTCACCAGTCAAGCTAAGCTGATTAATCATATCCTGCAGTAAATCAGCACCTTCAACAAAAAGCAGTGGGGATAATGGATCGCCTTGACGAACACCTCTTTTACAAAAGAATTTTTTTCCCTGGAACCCCGTGCAAGAGAACTGCAGAAGTTGCCGAAGATAGGATATTGGAGATCCAACCTAGCCATCTATCATCAAAACCTTTCTTTTTCAAGATTTGTAAAATAGCAGTGTGCTCGATGAGATCGAAAGCTTTTTCAAAATCCAATTTCATGATGATAGCCCCAGTCCGTGCATGTTTACAGTGATGCAAGTACTCAAACGACCATGCGAGACAATCTTGAATTGTCCTTGATTTGATGAAACCGAACTGATTGGTGTGAATAAGGTTCTGAATTCTATCTTGCAACCGATTAGCAAGCAATTTTGTGACTAGCTTCAGCGCTGAGTTCAACAAAGATATTGGTCTAAAGTCATTTGGAGTCTGTGGGGATGCTTTTTTTTGGAATAAGGGTGATGATAGAATCATTAATACACTTGAGGCTGCTATTTGCTTCATGAAAATCCTTGCATAAAGCATAAAAATCATGCTTGATTAGTGCCCAGCAACTTTTCAGGAATTTCCCATTGAAGCCATCCGGCCCTGGAGCCTTATCCATGGGGAGACGAGAGACAACCAGATCAATCTCTTGTTCTGTAAAGGGGCTAGACAGAGACTCAAGATCAGCCACAGGAGTAATAAGGTTAAGCACATTCTCTGGGATAACAGAAGCAACCGACTGTCCAAGTCTGTCCTTAAAGGAGGTCCAGAGCACAACAGCTTTGGCCTCGTGATCTGAAACCTCAGAGCCATCCGGTAGAGAGAAACGAGCAATATTGTTTTGGCGAAATCGCACAGTCGCCATGGAGTGAAAGAAACTGGTGTTCTCATCTCCCAACTTTGGGAAATTTTTTGTTTTTGCCACACTAGTTTTTGCCCATTTTGCTTTTGCCACTCTAAATCTTGACATTTTGCTTTTGCCCTCTCAGTTCCTGGTAATACATCAGTTTTGCCCTCTATGGGGCAAAAGCAAAATGAAAATGGTGAAATTTTGTTTTGCTTTTGCCCCAACTGCTGTTGTTTTCCTTTCGTTTTTGCCCCTCAAAAGGGCAAAAGCAAAATGTCAAGATTTAGAGTGGCAAAAGCAAAACGGGCAAAAACTAGTGTGGCAAAAACAAAATTTCCCCCCAACTTTGCCCATCTAATCGTGCATCGGTTTCTCCACAATTCTTGCTTACACTGAAGAACATGATTCAATTTATTCTTTATGATATTTCTGAAATTCCACTCTGTGATATCCAGCTGCCTCTGATCCTCAATCTCATCAAGCATGAAAATCACTGCATTGCAGTTAGCAATAATGGTGTCCATCTTTGGAATGTTGCCATTCCAACACTTGAGAGCTTTACGCAGCAGCTTAAACTTTTGTGACAGAATACTTGCACTAGAGCCCTGAACTGCAAGTGACCAGACGTTTGCCACAACCTCAAAAAACCCCGGTCTACGTACCCAATAATTCTCAAAACGAAAAATTGCTGCTTTAGGCACCTTAGAATCAATTTTAACCACACATGGTATATGATCTGAAGCAGGTCTGGACAAAGGGTGCACTTGGGTATTGGGCAAAGAGATCGTCCAGTTAGGGGTGGTAAAAAACCAGTCTAGCTGAACCAGCAGAGGATCAGCCTGCATGTTGCTCCAAGTGTAAGATCTCCCTTTGATTGGAAGCTCGATTAGACCCAGGTGACTGATGATTCCATTAAAAGTGTGTATATCTTGCATATTCGCCCCATCTCTGTTTCTATTTTTAGTGGATCGATAAAAATTAAAATCGCCCATGAACAACCAGTGTTCTTGATCTGGGATATCAAGGTTCATTAGCCAGTCAACAAAGTCCAAACGACGAGGACCATCACACGGGCCATAGACATTAACTAGTGTCCAAGCAAAACCAGAAACGTGGGAGACAAAATCCACAACAATGGCAAATGATTCTTGTATACGCACAGTACCCTGAAATATTTTGCTGTTCCAGAGAACCAGCAAACCTCCTGACGCACCAATAGATGGCTCACAGACAAAGTGATCAAAGCGCTTTGGTGCAAATTTTCTGATAGATGAATGATCAAAAGCAGACTTTTAGTTTCTTGTAAACACAAGATAGAAGCCCCACTTTCTTCCAATTTATCACGGATAATAGGATTACGAGACTCCGCATTCACACCCTAATATTCCAGTTCAACACACCCCAAAGAGTAGTATTGGCAGCCATTACGATTAGTACAACCAAAATAAAGCAGAACGCTGAAAGATACTAGGCCCTCTTCTGGCGCAGCTTCTCTTCAGTGAGATCCGCTGGATCCACATCACACTGTTCCACACCTATCTTTTGCATCAGCTGGATCTGCATCACCTCCGGCTTCGACGCCAAGGGCACCACTGACATCTTCCGACGAGATGGCTGGTAGGGAATTGACTGTAGGATGAAACCTTCTTTGTCGCTTCGAAGGCCCCTACGACGACTAGTCACAGGGGCAGCACTTTTTCCAGATTTCATAGCGCGAGTAACAGATACAGGCACAGCTGCAGAAACATCCAAATGATCCAAGAGAGGAGTATTATCCAAAGAAGTCTCAACTGGAGTATCCAAAGCAATAGGTGCGGGAACAACTTCATGATTTACAACCGGGGATAGGTCCACAGAAAGAGGCCCAATAGACTGAGTAACCTGCCGTATCGGTCTAACATCAGAGACATCAGTGGTAGCCTTATCTCCAATTGAGCCCAGCAATTCAAACTGCATTTCAGACTCGGTGTTTGTACTGTCCACTGCTTCCACTGTACCAAACTGAATCCCGGACCCAGAAACTTGCATGCCAACAGCTGTATTCAGCACCAGGTCTCCCAAAGCTATGTTCCAACTTCTTTTAGCAGTACCACCTGCAGCCCAAACAGTGGGCAGCAGCTCCTTAATCGTCAGACCAATGCCAAACTGAACACTAGCACATACGCCCATGAGGAACTTCCGCAAATTTCCAAACACATCCTCAACCATAGCACCAGGAGGCATAATCTGTTTGGTGTAAACTTGCTTCATCATCCACCCATAAAAAGATAGAAAGCATCTGAAAGTGGGCAGCATGAAGGTTTGAGGCACACCACCAGCTCGGACGAAAACAGGACCTGAACCCACAATGCCAAGCACAACATTGTCAACCTCCCTCTCAACCTCAACGATATGCTCATTCCGGGCCTCTATAGTATCATCCGAGACATTGTTCTCAGCTTGCACTCCATCCGTGGAGAGCACGGAAAGGCACTTGACCGGGCACACAGGGAGGTTCGCCATCGGAATCGCCTCCTTCGAAAGCAGCGGAGGAGTCGAGGAGGTGGAGTTGGGTGCCAACGGATACATAGGAGATTGTTGCGCTAGCGCCACATGGGAAGGATGACACCCAGGAGTCGAAACGTCCAGCAGCGACGAATCCTTGACCGGGACATATTCCTTTTTCCTTACCCAAATTTTTCGCATCGTACAATCAGCAGTTAAATGACCAAAATCCTGGCATTTGGAGCAGCGAATCTTCGGACAACAATCAACAGAATGACCCAATTGGCGACAGAAGCTACACAGCGGATTAACTTTGCATGATTTGGCCATATGGCCCAGCCCAAAATAGCCTAGACATTTGATGTTTCCTTTGCAGAATTTCCTAATGTGACCCAGCTCAAGACACCGGTAACAGCAAGCAAAAAGGCCATTCGAAGAGAAAATCTCATTGGAGCCAGAGGGTACGTGTCCCTTATGTTTGCAAGCACAAGATTTCGCATAACAAGTAAAGCAGCGACCCATTAATTGCATCGCTAAATCAGAGGATGGAAGGCCATACCATAACAGTGCCTCTTCAATTTCAACTTCAGTATAATTGGCCTCACGTAAATCCAGCATGTGATCAAGCATTGAGGTGTCCACTTTATTCCCTGGCAATAAACCAGCCTGCCAGTAATTTGGGCCCGAGAATTTCGGCCGGAAATCTTTCTCCTTCATTGCGGAGGAAAATTGAATTGTAAACTTTCCAACGGTGACGAACTCCGGCTCCGTCGCCGGAGAAACGACCAAGGGCTTCACCGGCGAGGTGGAAAACGAGAAAGAGCCAAACTTGAGAGACTGAGATTCAACATGAACAGCATCAGAAAAAGGAACTTTGCCAATCGGATCACTGCCAGGACAAATATTTTTAGCACGAAAAGAACAATCTCCTTTCAAGAAATCCAGATTAGTCTTGATCGCAATGGGACGTCTAGGAACCAGGTCAGCGGTATCCACAGAAGATAACCAGGCTGAAGCAGCCGAGTCCACCAGACTAGAAACATCCCCTCTATACAAGGTGAAATGGCAGATAAAGTCTGGCCACACCCGATCCTTAAGATGGTAGATGAAATGCCCAACACGGCTTGAAGCCACGGAGAAGCGGAAGCGCCGATCACTCAATTGAAAAACCCGAAAACCTTTATGATCACCGCCGAGACAACACTGAAGAGCAACCGCAACGGAATCCACCGAGAGAGAGAAGGAGGCATAGGAAAAAGAAGCCACAAGGAAGAATTCCTTTGCCTTGGAGAAGGGGGAGAAGTGAACCGAGGAACCAAAACGGCAACGCACCTGATCCGCGAGCGCAAGGCCCGGGGAAAAATCCCAGTGAAGGAGCCCCTCCATTAAGATCAGAGAGAGGATCCATTAACGCCGGCGAGGTGGAGGTGTTGGATGGGATGAGCACCGGCGAGCAGGTTGGGGGTGGAGGAGGAGAGCGCCATTCCGTTGGGATTCCACACGATTAACTGGACAACAATTGATGGCATGGATTTTGGCTCAAGGTTTTGGATGCACGAGAAGCATTCTCTCTCAGTACAGAGTTTAGGCTAGCAAGGTTATTTGAAGCAAACACAGGATATCAACCGACACAGCAAGACTTATATGAAAACATATTGCAAGCATTATAAGACTCTACACTGTCTTCCTTGTTAACCAAACCCTTTTACTAGAAAATATCTAGACCTTAGAGATACCAATCATGCAAACCAAATTTAAACGAGCTTTACGGTAGTTCTTCATTAATAGGTTTTAACTACATGATACAAAAGCTTAAACATGAACTACTTGATAACTCAAAACAATTGGCAAGTATCAAATTATCCAAGACAGTGATCTATAAGAATATGTAAGCTTTTTCCATTATACCATCTACCACATGCAGCCTTTTCTGTTCCAACCAAACACCAATCAACTTATTTCAACATAAACTCTCCAAACAATTATAAGTGAAGTAAGAGAGTACTTTCTCTAAAAGGACTAACAACTCTGAATAAGAGATGCATGAAAAACAGGAGCTAAAAGCATAGCAATAGCTAGACAAAAATACTCAAAGTATAAGTGAAGAATATGAGTATTCATATGAAAAAGCGGAGCGTGTCTCTCCCAATCAAGAATGCTAGGATCCAATCAAGTTGATCATAAGAAAAAATAAAATACTGAAAATAAAAGCACACAGACGCTCCAAGTAAAGCACATATGATGTGAAAGAATTAAAATATAGTTTCACTAGATGACCTGATAAGTTGCTGATAAAAAGGGGATGCCTTGGCATCCCCAAGCTTAGACGCTTGAGTCTTCTTGAAATGTGATGGGGTGATCCATGGGAGCATCCCCAAGCTTAAGCTCTTCACTCTTCTTGATCACATTATATCATCCTTCTCTCTTGACCCTTGAAAACTTCCGCCACACCAAACTCAGAGTAATTCTCATTAGAGGGTTAGTGCACAATCAAAAACTCACATGTTCTATAAGGACACAAACATGACCGTTACTTTTAACATTAACTACTGCCACTGATGTTATGTGAAGCTCTTCACCCTAAAAAAGAATTCCACTCAACACTAGTAAAAGAGAGAATGCGAAAAATAAAAGACAGAATCTGTCTAAACAGAACAGTCTGTAAAGACGAATTTTTCGAGGCACTTACGTTGCTCAGATCAAAAAAAGTTGAACTAACTAAAGATGTGTACATATCTGAGGATCACGCACAAAAATTTAGATTTAAATATTTTTCTGTGATTTTACAGAATAAAACGGTGAACAGCAGAAATCTGTTCCTGCGCAGAAATCCAAATCTAGCATCATCTTTATATTAGAGGCCTTACTTGACACAATAATGCAAGAAAATAAAGATACAAAGTCATTGCTACAGAAGTAAACAAACCTTGACTCAAAATAAAGAAAAATTGCAGAAATAAAACAATGGGTTGTCTCCCATAAGCGTTTTTCTTTAAAGCCTTTTAGCTAGGCATGATTTTTTATGATGCTCTCATATGTATAAGAGTTAAAATGAAAGAGCATCAAGAAGAAAATACCAAACACATTTAAGTCTAACTCACTTCCTATGCAAATGAATCTTGTAAAAAATAAATCAATAAAGCACAAAGTGACTAGCATAGGAAGGCGAAACAAGTGCAACTTCAAAATTTCAACATAAAGAGAGGAGACTTAATATTATTGTGATTTATAAATCCATGTCTCCCTCTCTCATAGTAACTTCCAGTAGCATCATTGATAAAATCCACAATATAACCATCACATGAAACATTCTTATCATGATCCATATGCATAAAAGTATCAATATTTTCCACATAAGCAAAGTTCTTTTTATTAATAACAATGGGAGTAGGATCATCATAAAGAACTCGAACATGATAGACATGTTGTATATTAGAGGGATGGTTTTGGGTAATCCCTCCATAATTATGACAGGTTTCATGAGGATGATTGTAATTATAACCTATGACATAGTTATCCTTATGATAATTATCAAAGACTGGAGGCATAGTATCATATAAACAATAGAATAGTTATCTTCCAAAGTGTGTTCATTTGTAAACATATCATTATCATTTTTACTAGAAGGAGATGTCTTAAATATATAATCATCAGTAGCAAAAGGATTTTCAAACACATCACTAGCAAAAGGATTTTCAAACACATCACTAGGAGGAGAGGTCTCAAATATATAATTATTACTAGCAAAAGGATTTTCAAACACCTCATCCCCAAGCTTAGAGCTTTCCATATCATCATTGGAAGGAACATGGATAGTACTAATAGTATAACAATTGTTAACATCATCATTTTCAGAATTGGTACCCAAAAGATTTTCAATATCAAAAGTAGTGTGCTTTTCCCAATCATGATCACTACTATAAGTAACAGGCATAGGATCATCATCGAATTCAGGCTCATCAGCAACAACTATAATAGGAGCAACATGCTTAGGGGAAAATACCGTTTCCTCTCTCTTTTTACTCCTCTTCTTCTTCTTCTTCTTCTTCTTCTTTCCCTCTTTAGGAGGGAGAGGCTTGAAAGGAGGCTTCTCCACATACCCTGGTTTATTGTTAGAAACAATAGAAGAAACTTGGGAGGATTCCTCTCTTTCATTAATAAGAACAAAACACATATTAGTCCTGTCATATTTTGGTAAAGTCCCATCTTTTATAATATTTTGTATGTAAGTATTTGCGTGGCAATTATCAACACAATAAAGATGACATCCATGCAGGACGCTATTCATATCAAAAGCACTCATATCTACCAAAGAAGTTTTTCTTGATAACTCTTCACACCCCAAAAATAATGTAAGTTCATCATGCTGATTAGGAGTGATCATGTCATCACAATACAAACTCGCAGTACTCATTGGATTCGAAATACTATTATCATAGCCTGAGCATTGAAAATTGAAATGACCCACTTTATAGCAAAGTTCACAAATAAAAGGATAGAGGGCACAAACTTTTTCACCAAGATCATTTAGAGCCCTGTGCCATTCTAGTTTTTTCATTCCTATGATGGATACAATATTCTCTTCGATTTGATTCTTTTCACAAGGTCTAAGTGCTCCACAAAAATTAACATGCTTATAAGAAATAGTATTTTCAGAAGTTTGAGCATGTTTATTACAATCATTAATAACAATTTCATTTTTCATGCAAGTGTCTTTAAAAGGTTCATGATACATGTCCCAATTTTCTTTAGGAACATTAATATGAGAAGCAAAGGCTCTACAATAATCAACAATAATTTGAGGATCAAGACCATATTTAGCACTAAGCTCTTGAAAATTAGCAGTTTCAGCGAAAGACTTAATGCAATCATACTCATAGTTTATACCTGATTCTTTACCTTTGTCGTTATCCCAATCTTCAGTATTGCTTTGAATTGTTTCAAGAAGATCCCATTTAGCTTCAACCTTCTTACTTGTGAAAGAACCCTCTGAACAGGCATCTAGATAATCCTTGCAATGACCTGAAAGCCTTGCATAAAAATTAGTAACAATTATTTCCTCAGGAAGCTCATGGTTAGGACATTTGAGTATTAGTTTTTTCAGTCTCCCCCAAGCTTGAGCAATGCTTTCTCCATCACGAGGACAAAAATTATAAATGTAATTCCTATCTAAATGCATTTCATAAGGAGGATAAAATTTAGAGTAAAAGAGAGATTCAAGCTCCTTCCACTCCGAATGATGAGGATCATCCAGTAGCTCATACCACTCCCTTGCTTTGTCCTTAAGTGACAATGGAAATAATTTCTTCATGGCATTTTCTCTTGATAAACCTGCAACCTTAAACAACTCACAAAGTTCTGTAAGTTTCCACAAGTGATCACGTGGATGGACTGTTTCATCCCCTGCATAACGTTCATCCATAACCTTTTCAACAATTTCCATAGGTATTTCAAAAGGAATACTTTCAGTAGGTGGATTTAGAATATCACAAGCATCATTAGAATTATCACATATGGGAGACAAAGTATTATCAAGGCAAATTTTCTCCTCCAAAGCTGGGGAACTAAAAAGATCATTTTCATCAAAACTAGCTTCCCCAAGCTTAGACTTTTCCATAGCATTAGCAATAATGGTGTTCAAAGAATTCATGCTAATAACATTGCTATCACTATTATGCAAACAAACTTCCATAGGTTTTTTAATTTTCTCTTCAAAAGCATCATGTCCTAATTCAATATAAAGTTCATAAAGATCTCTATTTTTTCCATTAAGCCTAACTAGTGAAATAAAAACAAGAAACAAAAAGATATAATTGCAGAATCTAAAGGAGATAGCTTCGAGCACTCACACGCCGGCAACAGTGCTACAAAATAGCTTAGTAGACGGAGGATGTGAGTACCTTTTACCTTACCTCCCCGGCAACGGCGCCAGAAAATAGCTTGATGTCTACGCACGCTTCTATTCTTGTAGACAGTGTTGGGCCTCCAAGTGCAGAGGTTTTAGAACACAGCAAGTTTCCCTTAAGTGAATCACCCAAGGTTTATCGAACTCAGGGAGGTAGAGGTCAAAGATATCCCTCTCAAGCAACCCTGCAATTAAGATACAAGAAGTCTCTTGTGTCCCCAACACACCCAATACACTTGTCAGGTGTATAGGTGCACTAGTTCGAAGAGATAGTGAAATACAAGTAATATGGATGATTATAAGTGGTAATTGCAATCTGAAATAAAAATGGCAGCAATCAAAATGTAGCAGAACTGGTTGTAAACGGTGTTTCAATGCTTAGAAACAAGGCCTGGATCATACTTTCACTAGTGGACACTCTCAACAATAATAATATAATTGAATACATAGATATTTCCTCTTCACTATGCTACTCTGAACTATTCTCCTGTTGGATAACGAACACCAATTCACTGTGTAGGGCTATAAAAGCACACCTTAAAGTCGCATTCCACATCTAGGGAACCCCACACTGTCAACTTGAGAGCCCTAAATAGTACTAGACAAACACCACAATTTCATAGAGACATCCAACACAAATAATAACTCATGATAAGTATTCCTGTAATCTTTAGCCTAAGAGCCACACACGGTGCGCACACTGTCAACTTCGCACCATGGGACAAAGGTGACTCCGGAGTTTACATTAATAAAACCACTCAAGTAGCATATGAGATAATGAAGAGTAACATCTATGGATTCAACTAGATTACAAAGCTCATGATCACATAAAGATCACACCATGGGAGAGAGATAAACCACATAGCTACCGGTAGAGCCCTCAGCCCCGATGAAGAACTACTCCCTCCTCATCATGGGAGGCAGCAACGGTGATGAAGATGGTGGTGGCGTTGATGGAGATGGCTCCGGGGGTAATTCCCCGTCCCGGCAAGGTGCCGAAACAGAGACTTCTGTCCCCCGAATTAGGGTTTTTGGTGGCGGCGGAGCTACGGAACTCTTCTGGAGAAATTGTCGATTCTTTTAGGGTTTTCACCGCGGAGGCAATATATAGTCCAAAGGGCGTCGCGAGGCGGTGCACGAGGTGGCCACACCACCCCACGGCGCGGCCAAGCCCAAACCGCACGGGGGCATGGTGTAGAGGCTGTGGGCCTCCCCCAGACTTGTCCTTCTGGCTCCCGGAGTCTTCTGGCGTTTTTGAATTTCTGTAATTTTTTCAGATTTTTCTGAGCACTTTCATTTTTGGACCTTTTCTGCAATGCACAGACATAATAAACAGAAACTGGCACTGTGGCATCTCGTTAATAGGTTAGTCCAATAAATGCATAAAAATGCTATGAAGTGTATATAAAACATGTAACAATTGGTATAATATCAACATGGAACATCAGAAATTATAGATACGTTTGAGACGTATCAATCAGCGCGCCACTGACAACCTTCAGAAGTGATTTCTTGCTCCTACTGGTTCGATTAAACCTTGGTTTCATACTGAGGGAAACTGTTGCTACACTGCTTCATACCTTCCTCTTGGGGTCTCCCAACGAACATGTGATCCACGTCATCAGCGACCTGTCATGGTCGATCTAGATCTGAATACACAAACATTTTCTGAGAACTATAAGTGTGTCAATCATTTTATTGGACCCATGCAAAAAAATCATTTTTTGGAAGAATAAAGCCAAACGTGGCAAATTGCATCTTCGAAGAAAGGTGCACATTGAAGATCCGGATTGAGATGAGATTTTTTGTGAGTAGTGATGCACACATACTAGAAGTGCTTGAAAATTTTCAGAATTTTCTGACAACTATAGTTGTGTCAATCAATTTCTAGGAAGAAAAAGGCCAGAAAATGAATTTAATGCATGAAAAATGGCAAATTGCATATAAAAACATTTTAAACTCCTATGAAACATGCAATGTTAATAGAATCATGTACAAAATATGAATCACACAGTTTCACAATGGTTGGTCAATTTGTATGTGAAAGGTGAAATTATTTTGGGCATTAATGTCTAAGCATCGAGGCCGAAAGCTGGATCAACCTTTAAGATATGTGTTGTGGTGTAGCATTAACATTGTTGTAGGCAAGGATCATGATTGTGGGTTTGTTTTTTTTTGCATATCACTTGCGAAACCTAATGGTGGTCAAACCAATATGGGTTGGTTGAAATCGATCATGTCGGTTATAAGGCATCTTCGAAGAAAGGTGCACATAAAAGATTCGGATTGAGCTGAGATTTTTTGTGAGTAGTGATGCACACATACTAGGAGTGCTAATTTTCTGAACAAATAGGCATGTCAATCATTTTCTTCGAAGAAAAAGGCCAGCAAATGAATTTAGTGTATTCTTTCCGAGTCATTTGGCTTGAAGCTCTTGAATCTTCATATTTGATTGTGTCCTTGCTAAAGTCTACTATTATGAGCTTGTCATGTTTTAAGCAAATCACAAATTCATGTACTTTATTTGTTTATTCGAAAGGTTATTGCATTTTGTTAAAATAGTTTAAAAAATCCATTCCCTCCTATTCCTTGGAAACTTACGTTATCTCTTTCCCTTCAAAAATTTCGCTCCCTCCATTCCCTTCAATTTTTTCGTTCCCTCCCTTTTTTTTGACCAAACCAAACTCCTCCCGCTACCCCCGCCCCCTAAATACGCACATCATCTCCCACAACCCACGTACGCACCTTCCGTTTGCTTATCATTCGCCGCCTAACATCAGATCTGGTCACGCTCACCTCATCCTCTACCTCACCGTAGATCCGACAGCAGCGTTGCTGGTTTGCGGTTGCCCTCCATTTGACCCCGAAGCCCGGAGGACGACATGGCCGGGAAGAATCAACGGGCCAAAGCCGGCGGCAAAACCTACGAAAGGTTCAAACAAACCTTCAAAAGCATCTTCGAAACAACCAGGTCGTTGTTCAATCCCCATCTTGTCATTTAAATTGATCTTGCGTACACATTTGTTCATCTTCTTCCAATAGGGTACGAGATGCGATCTTACGTATTAGCAGAGTACGTGGTAACTTCCGCAAGTAATCCTGCCTAGGATTTTACTTAAGTTGAGATATTATTTTTACTTAAATTGAGATCTTACGTATTAGCAGATCTGATACAAGTGGTTGTTATTCTACGCTGGTTCTTACGTATCAAGTCATCACAATCGTGAATGAACTGAAATTTTTCAGAGTACTTTAGGGTTTGATGGATTATAGTTGGTTCCAATGGGCAGACCCACTTTCATGTTTGTAATCCGTGCAAGTTGCCCGTTTTCATGTTTTATTTTATCTTAGTCTGTTACAAATGCTACGTTTATTCAGACAAATACTGATCCTAAATGAAACTGAAACAGGCAGCGACAACACCTAGATGAGTGATGACCCACAAGTATAGGGGGTGTATCGTAGTACTTTCGATAAATAAGAGTGTCGAACCCAACGAGGAGCAGAAGGTGTTGACAAGCGGTTTTGATGAAGGATTCACTGTAAATGCTCACAGACAAGTTTTAGGAGTTTTTGATATGACAGATAAATAAAGTACAAGTAAATAAAATGCAGTAATAATAGTTGCAGCGAGTGGCCCAATCCTTTCTACAGCAAAGGACAAGCCGGTTGTTGTACTTATAATGACCAAACGTTCTTGAGGACACACGGAAATATTGTCAAGTGCTTTCGCTTCATATAGTTGATTAATCTTCATTGTTTTGATAAGTGTTGTGTGGGTGAACCTATGCTAATGCACCGCCCTTCCTAGGACTAATACATACTTGTGATTATACCCCTTGCAAGCATCTGCAAATACAAGAAAGTAATTAAGATGAACTAACCACAGCCTTAAACTTTGAGATCCTGCTATCCCTCATGCATCGATATACCATTGGGTGTTCAGGTTTCTGTCACTCCGGCAACCCCACAATTGGCAAACGAATACACAATGCATTCCCTAGGCCCATAAAGGTGAAGTATCATGTAGTCGACGTTCACATGACACCACTAGAAGAATAACACCACAACTTAAGCATCAAACCATTAAATATTACTCAACATAATTCACTACTGACATCAAGACTTCTCCCATGTCCTCAAGAACTAAACGAACTACTCACAAGACATCATACGGAACATGATCAGAGGTGATATGATGATGAATAACAATCTGAACATAAACCTTAATCCAATGGTTTCACCGAATAGCATCAATAACAAGAGTAATCAACACCGGGAGAGTTTCCCCTATGAAATAGGCAAGATTCAGCCCTAGATGTTACAGTGGAGACGGGGTGCAGCGGCGGTGATGATGATGTTGGCGGTGGAGATGATGATGATGATCCCGATGAAGTCCAGCTCGATGACGGTAATGATGGCAACGATTTCCCCCGGCAGATTTCTTCCTGCAGGGGAGCTTTTCGCTCTCTGGTGTTTTCCGCCTCGTGGAGGCGGCGGAATATTTCGATGGCCTCCCCCTGTGTGTTAGGGTTCCGAGGGGGTCAAGTACACGAAGGGGGAACGGCTGGGATGGCCCTGGGCCTCCAAACCACCAGGCGGCGCGACAGGGGGGCCCACCGGGCCAGCCTGTGGTTTGGGCTCCCCAGGTGCCTTCTCAGCCTCCCCTTTTGGCCTCCTCCATCTTCTGGTAAAATAGGGACTTCCATATGTCTCCTTCGATTTATTGATCTTCATAAATAGTGCATCTCGACGGTGTTTTTTCCAGCAGAATCCTGACTCCGGTGTCCAATTCTCCATTATTCATCAAACATGCAAAATAGGTAAAATAACATAAGTAACACTTCTAAATATGAAATATATCGATGAATAGCAGTAAATTATGATATAAAATAGTGATGCAAAATGGACGTATCAATGAGCTACAGTAAAACTATCGCTCTGAAACTGAAACTTGGTCAGTCAGTCTTATTGTTCAACACATACATGATACAATAGTTTGGCCGCCTAATTATGTGCCACTTTTATAAGTTTTGGGCAGCACTTTCAGAAGTTTTGTTTACCACTTTCAGAATTTCTTTGCACACCTTAGATTCATGAGGGCTGCCTTCAAATCTTCCAATACTGACTGTCTTCTTTTCGCTGCTATTTTAGAACTAACCCAGTACGAGATGGTTAGACAAAAGGCAATGGAAGAGAACGCTGCATGTATGTCTTTAATGCTGCAGGAGAAAGCTAGCAATGAAGGCCAGCCAATCCAAGATTTCACATCCATAGCACGTTCTTTCGTGTATGGTGGTGCACAAGCAGGAACGAAGGGGCAGAGTAAAGACACCGCACAACAACATGACGAGGTAGCTACTGACTCAGAATATGAACCAGAACCTACTGAGAAGGAAGCTGAAGAAGAGGACCTTGCATTAGATGAAGAGGAGCGCAATCGTGCAAACAAGGTCCTATGAAACTACATATATTATGTCATGTACATATTACAATGTTGATTGCATAGTAATGTATTGAACTCATTTTCAGGAGGCAGTACATGGTTCTACAGAGCCACGAAAGAAGAAGCGTACAAGTACTGTACTTCCTACGACCAGAATAACAAGATCTACAGCAAACCCAGAGTCCCAACCGATGGAAGAGACACCCCCAAAAGGGGAGAACATTGCGACAGAGAACTCGCCAACACAAGTTGTAACCTTCAAAGACAGCAACTCACCTGATGATAATAACTTCGACAAGCAGCATAAGCTCATCATTTATTATTTTTCTTAACATACTTTACGGTTTCTTTTTTGCATATGATTCTACATAATGTCACAATGTGTATTATGAATTTATTTTAGAGCATTTAACAATCTCTATGAGGGGATCCAGAAAGCGAGGTAAACGCACACCAACAATGGGGCATGGCCTAGAAGCCTTTGGAAAAAAATGGAGGCAATAAGATGCAGATTGACTTCACCGAAGGTTTGAAAAGACCCACAGATCATGTGCAAGCAGCCAAACTTAGTTCCCAGTTCGGTGTTCACGTCCGCAACAAAATGCCTCTTGCAACGCACTGGAAGGAGTACGACAAGGGGAAAGAACTTGAACATGTGATTCCAGATGCTTTGGTATCGATAGCGGTGAGTCGGCACAGTTATGGTATTCATCACCTAATGTTTACATGCAATTTAGCCATACCATGCTAATATAACATTGGGTTCATAATTCCTGTAGGAAAATTTAAACATGGACATAGAAGATGAAGTGGGCAAAGAAGTGTGCACTGCGTTATATTCGCCAACACCGATATAGGCTTAAACATATATATTGGCCCAAGATGGGAAAACTAACTCTTGAGCAAGCACTCTTGCTGAAGCCAGATACTGTTGATGAGAGAAGTTGGTAAAATCTGGTCACCAAATGGTTTGACGATGACTACCAGGTACATAATACATATTAATTCAGTCACCATATTGTCCGATTACTCTATGTTTGTGATTTATGGAATACTAAAAGTGCAGCTACTTTACATAGGAAAGCTGTGAAACAGCACCATACCACTGGTTCTAGAAGCTACGTTGCACAATGGGAAATTGTGGTAAGTTTTTTAACTATCCTTTCACAAACTGTACTTCCTCAACAATTATATGATGAACATTGATGATGCTATCATTTTCCAATTATTGTAGAAAATTACTATAACCAAAGATACACCTACGGAAGATCCTTCTCCTATTGATTTTTATAAACTTACTCACACTACCAAGGATGGTAAAATGACCAAGGAGTCAGAAGATGCATGGGTAATTTTTTTCACCTATTTTTATTGCACCAAGCTTGTTAAATTTTTATTGCAGTACTGACAACAAGATTTTTGATCATGCCGCGGTAGAGATGGTACTCAAAAAAATGGGTTCGCACCAAGAACATGAGCCCGCAAAAACAGATATGCAAATAGTTGAAGAAGTTCTCAAGGAAAAATTGGCGACGAAGAACTCGGGGAGCACATTCCTCACCAGCTTGTGTATCTCATCTGTATCTAGAAAATCAAGCGTATCATCTTCACGCATCAAATAATTGGAAGAAAGGCTAGAAGATTAGGAGCAACAATCAGTACATGCAGCTCAAATGTACAATAATGAAATGAAGGCAAGACTAAAGGCCCGACAAGAGAAATTTGACGAAGCGAGAAGGAGACAGCAACAACAACTTGAAGCTCTACAGAAGTCCCATGAACAGAAGACTTTAGAAATTGAAAAGAGGCAGCAGGAAATGGATTCCGTACTAGGTTACCTCTTACGGACGTCGTCGCAAGCATCCCAGGCCAACTAACCATAGAGCATTGTTCTTCATGCAGACAAGGTTTCCTACGAATTTTATGTGTAATTTTATTCATTTTCACTTGTACTTTGATTGCTAGTGTCATCGGACAAATACAGTTCATTTGTTATATTCAACACATTTGAAATATTCATTTTTGTGCATTTTTAAAATTTATGAGAAGAAATCCGTGACGAAAATGTGACGTAATTTATGGCGGCCTCACAGCCTCGGGACCCGCATGTCAGCAACCGGTGGGACCCGCACGTCAGCAACTGGTGGGTCCCACATGTCAGCAAATCGGTGGGTCCCACAAGTCAGCAAACCGGTGGGCCTCGCATGTCAGCATTTTGTGGACCCATTTGACGTCACTAGTGTAGATCGGGCAAACGCACACGGTCGGCTTTGGCTATCGCACACGAGTATAGCGCCCGTCGCTATCCATGGGTGGACGATAGGGGTGGCACATCGCAGACGGACCAACTAAGCATGTGCGATCACCCTAACTTCGCAAACGCACGCAGGAAAAAGCTCGTGTGCAAAAGGGACAACATCGCAGACGGTTTGTTCTCACTTAATCGTGTGTGTTAAGCAGCATCGCATACGACTTTATTTGTTTAGGTGTGCGGCTTTATTCAGCATCGCACACGATTCTACTAACCGAATCGTCTGTGTATGTCATCCAATCGCCACGTTTAACAAAACATAATTGTGTGCAGTCATTACCATAATTGCATTATTTCATACAAATCATAGTATAGCACATCAGAATCACATATTTCATTAAACATTTCATATATATAAACAGTGGCACGTCACAATCAAATAATTCATTGGACATTCTAGAAACCATCAGTACATATATATACATTGGGATACATATATATCAGTACATTGGGATATATTCATCATAACAGAACACTCTTGGTTACATCTTTGCCTCCGCGCTTGGTTCCGAACGATATATAGCTGCCACTATCTTCCCAAGACACTGGTAGTTGGCACTTGTAGCTTCTGTCATTGTGACTCCCCTGTATAGGTATAAATAAAGGAATCAATTATATTGTCAGAGCAATAAGTCATATAGTTAGAGTAACAATGATGGATTTGCTTTACGTCTTTGCTTCAGATTGCCGCCACGCTATGTTTTGCCAAATTAAGACCTTGGAGTTGCCATTTTTTATCCTAAACTTGTTCAGCACCATCAGTTAACTCTTCTCGCCACCACTGTGATATTTTGGTGGCACTATACCAGACACTCTTAACTAAAAAAGTGTCTTATGCAGTGCACAAAAACATCACAAAAGCGACGGATATATATCCTTATCTTGCGAGAAGCTCTTGGGACCTATATATCCTTCTCTTGCGAGAAACTCGAGACAGTGAATGCTATGCAACGGTGAATGCATCGTTTTCATCGTTGACATGTTGATATTGCAGTGTGAGAATATAAACACCGACAAGCTAAATGGTAAAACAGATAATTTATGTGCACTTACCATGCATTGTCAAGTTTAAGGAGCATGACAATGATGCAACCGTTACATACAAGGCCCTATACACCGCTGTGGAAAATAACCACTTTCCACAATTCAACCTTTGGATTACGTGATCATGCCGTGCTATATCAACACTAGCTCCTTTTGCGGCATCACGACTTCACCCCAGAGGAAGAACACACAGATGCATGTGCCCTTTGGTTACTTCTTTGTTTCAGTTTTCTTAGCTCTTCGCTAAGCTGGGAGCAAAGAAGTAACCACATCTTCTTGTACAGCGCCACCAAAATAAGATCCCTATCATAAGAAGCTAGATACAGTTAGAAATAGAACACTTAAAGTTACGAACTAAACTTACTAAAGTGTATAAGCCTCAGATATAACTGTACAAATAGATCCGGAATCAGGCCAATAAAGTAGTGCACACGAACTAAACTTACTGTAACGTGTATAAAACAAACTAAACTTACTATAATAAACGAGACATGCATCCCTAAAAATAGTTCTAACAAATAGATCTGGTCGGACATAATGTAGTAAATCTAACAAATGGATCCAGAATCAGCCCAATAAAGTAGTGCACACGAGCGCTCATTAGTTTAAAAAGCAAGAGAGCAGTTCCAATCCACAATATTCTACCGAATCCGGCATTGCTAACCGTGCTAAACTAGATCTGAGTATGATTCCATAAAATAGTGCACACGAGCGCATGTGTATACCTTTCATATCAGAAGGGGACGAGGAGGACGAAGATGAACAGTCTTGTCCGTACGACGGCAATGTCGGAAATGTGGTGGGTGCGGATGAGCCAGACCAACCGTGTGAAATAGCGGCAACTCCGGACTTCGATATGCTCGTGCTGCCGGCGTCATCGGCAAAGTACCTCGGCAGAGATCTAGGTTCCGCTCTGTCGACCAGGTGAGCAGAGTGTCCTAAAATGGGTGGGGGCGGCTGTGGAGTGAACTGAACTCACAGTAGCTGCTGGTCCAAATATGTAAAGAGACAAAGTAGGGTTGCGTTAAGATGGGCCCTGGTCGGCCCAAAACAACCGTGTGCGATATTGTTCCATCGCAGATGCTTGGGTTACCTAAAGCGTTTGCATTAGATCTCAGATTAGGAAAATATAAGCCATAATTGATGCCGTAAATACATTTCTACATATTTTGGGTATCAATTCAGGCCGATGTGCCCAGAAAAAAGACTAAGCCAGCATAGTTTCCCTAAATATGTATATATTCACATATTTTGGGAAACCATACTGGCTCACCTTGCATAGGGTGCCATATTCGCGGTTTATAAACCGGTCGTACACGCTCTAAACTAGCGAGGTGGAACTAAACAAGCTAACCTGTCAGTATAGCGGCTAAACTACTCGTCTTACTTTTAGTTTTCAGTAATTGCACACGGTCAACCCACCTAAATGCGTCTGCGGTACCATGCTATCGCACATGCTCTGTTTTGTAAAAACGTATGCGAAGGACCTCAAAGCTCGCGCCGTATTGTGGGAAACCGTGTGCGATAGGTATGAATGAACCTTGTAACTGCCATTTTGGGAGCGACGGTTATCAATGCGCTTCATTGTCTCAGAATTTTAACCGCACTCTTCTGCCAATATAATGTGATATCACCGCTTCACTCCTCATTGCCATCTTCTTCATTCGTACTCTCCAACCTCTCTGCAGCTATCTCCAACACCCTCTCTGCAGCCATGGACGACCCCATTGACTGGTCGGAGTACTGGTGGCTGAGGGGTGACAATCACTCGGGGAGCAACGATGAGAACACTCCCCCACCCGCTCCTGCAAGCGATGACGACGACTCGTCCAGCAATGGCACGCTCAGCCCCATAGGCTCCGGGAATGATGACTTGGATCCTGAGTTGGTGCACGGGGAGCACGATGACGATGATGACAAGGAGGAGGAAGACGAGGACGATGACGACGGCAGCGACAGCGATGACACCGGAAGCGACAGCGGCTACGACGGCGACGAGGACAATTCCGGCAAGAAGCGTCGTCGCAAGAACGATGTCGTGCAACGGCCGTCGTCGAAGAAGAACTAGCTAGGCCTCTAGTTCTAGTTATTAGAACATATATAAATATGTACTATTATTTCCAGTGGTTTTCAGTTCTTCGAAGAAGTAATATATTTCAAATTAATTCGACTCTATACTATCTGTTATTGCACACGATCAACATGGACAAAAGCGTGTTTGATAGTCAGAAGTAATGCATACGCTTATTTATTTCTAATCGTGTGCGATCGTTCGCACACGGTTCCTGAAATTTAATCGTATGCGAAGTATGTTCCCGCAACCGTCTTCCAACCTACTACATACGGCTACAATTCGTAAGGGTAAGCGATAAGGGAGAACGCACACGGGTGCCTGCATTCGTATGCGATCGTGGGGTCTTAAATTGCCCGATCTGTACTAGTGTGTCTTGCCACGTCAGCACCAACCGGACCCACTTGACAGCATACACGTGAGCACAAACCGAACCCAATTGACAACATACACGTCAACAGACACGTCGAGTGCCACCTAAACAGCCACATGTCAGCATCCACGTCAACGGACACGTCAACAGCCACGTAAACAACCACGTCATCTTCATTGACCGATAGGTCAGCAGCTTTGACCGGCCTAAAACAGCGGACGGACCAATCAATGACATGATTTTTGTCATGCATTGCGATAATCGTTGACAAATTTGTGAATGACTAGTGAGAAAATTTGCCATCATGCATTCCATCAATGCGTGACACGAAAAAACGCGTCACCGATGATCCATAATGCGTGACGCTAATTTGTCGTGGCGTCAGTATTTTGTAATCTATGACGAGGTTTAGGTGACGGACCTGGTGACGCCCTAACGTCGTCAAGAGGGGGTAATCCGTGACAAATTTCGCAAATAAGTGACAAAATGACCGTGTCATCCAAAGTCAGTTCGGTTGTAGTGATCAAATATTAAGAACAACCACTTATAAGTTCATCTTTTATTAAACTATCACACTTAAAAGAAAATAAGTAAAGTAACATCATTTTATGCTACAATTCTTAGTTTAGAATATGGATTTAAATGAATAAGATTATAACACAAAACAAATCCAATTATTAATGGTAATAAGAATAGTTATCAAATTTTATTAAATAGGGAATTCATTTTATAACATAAGAAGTACTTGGATTATTAATTGAAGATTATATAATAATAGCATAACCATTTTGTAAGTTTTTAGATTATTGAATTATTCTTCAATGATTATTTTCCTTATGGAAAATATTATTTTAATTATCCATTTAGAATTCCTAACAATTCATGTCCTCACAACATAAATGATTTGTCATAATTAAAACATATTTTCATAATTGAAGTTTAACATGTGAAGCACTTTAAATGAAGTTTAAATGCATCCAAAATAGCATTTCAAATAAATTCCATATTTAAATTAATAAGTAAATTGTTGTTTAAATTTTAGAGTGATTCAATTGTAATTGAACACACATTCAAATGATATAAATAGATAGATTTTATTTTTCTTAATATTTTGGTATATTGTTTGTATTTTTATGATTGAAAATGATTTAGTTATGAATTTCCAAAGTTTAAATTCAATTTAATAAATTTCTGGATTTTATTAAAATGGGTTGGTCCCACTTGTCATGGTTTAATAATTATCAGAAATGATTTCCTAAATGATTACATATTTGATAGTGGACCCACATGTCATTTCTATTTAATTTTCAAAAAGGAAATTCAAGAAAATCCTGATTGGTTCGCTGGTGTCATGCTGACGTCAGCAATGGAGTTCATCCCAATCCGAGCACGGATTCGTCGAATGCGACCGAACTGGGAAGAATTGATGCATGTACTAGCTAGAGTAGACATAGGCGAACGTATTGCGGGCGGCGCCGCTGGCTAATGGTCACCGGAGTTTGCTCGACTACCCAGCGCGAATTGGAGCAATTGATGAGTACATGAAGATGTGCAAGCTCACCACGGGTACGCGGGACGGCTCGGCGAGGCACGACGAGCAAGGACGGCATCGGAAACTTGCTCACACCACGATAGCTGGAGATGAGGAAGATTGATCAATACGGCCGCTCCCGAGCTCCACAGCACACACAACTCAATTATGAGCACGGCGGAGTCACGACAAACCTCCCCAGCACCTCAGAGTGGCACCTCGAGGCCAGAATCAGCGGCGCACGTCGGCGGCCCGACGAGCTAGGGTTAGGGTTTTAGGGAAAATGGCGGCTAGGGTTTCCTAAAACATCGGTGGCGGCTATTTATCGACGGAGAGCGTCGGTGGCGCGTATCGCGGTGCATCCGTGGCAACGGACGACGCACGGGCAAACAGCGCGACGGCGGGGCCGCGAGGTTGAAGACGGCTCTGACCATTTTGCAGAAAACCCCCTGGTTTCTAGGAAATAGCAAAAACAGTTGAAACAGACCCCTGGTTCCTGATTTAAGTTATTTGAGGGACTTTTTGTAACAGGAAATTTTAGAGAAAAGTCCTGAAATTTTTAGAATTTTACAAAGGAGATTATTATAACCTTGTAATTTGAATATTTTGAGTATTTTGAATTCATTTAACATTTGGAATGATTTGTGCATATTTGGATTTGTTTCCTATTATGGAATGTGTAACTTGTGATTTATATCTTTGTTGTGCATTGAAGCAACATGAAAAGACTTTGTTATGTTATTCTTTAGTTGTGGATATTTGTTATTTTTGAATACTAGAGATGATTTAATGGCTTGACTCCAAGATATAGATAGATATAAATATTCAAAATTATGTTTTGATGCTTAAGGAATTCCTATGCAGCACCAAATTGCTGTCCAGCAATATATGCATGACTTGCTTACCGTGGTGCCTTCAAAGAGTATGCACAGTGTTTCAATTCAAATCCATGCCAAGCATGATATGTTGCCTCACTAGCTTTGACTTGTGATACCTGACAACTAAATCTCGTGAAAACATGATCAGATGTCTGTGGATGCACAAAGTACATATATCCTGCCTGAGTTCAGGGCTTGTGGGTAGATAGATGAATACAATGATAAGAATAGAATCTTGCTTGATTCCATAACTCATTCTGAAGATAAAATATTGATGTAGTCCTCTTTGATAGGAATTCATACTTTAGTGTGTGGAAGATAATTGTTAGACAACTGCGGACTAAATAGTCCATGTAGTTCCAACTTCCACATGTCCAGATTTATCACTTCTTGAGAAGGAAATCTTAAAAAAGCCAAATGATCTTGGTCACATGATGAGCTTGTGAACTCCTCTCGTAAGAGATTTGTCCACTCACATGAATGTGAGAGTTAACTCATGTGATTTCAAGCTATGGGTGGCGATTATGTGGGTTTATGATTTGGCTTATCTTTGGTATTGATTCCTCAAGTCAAAACATGGATTTAAAACAAGTCCTTAAAGTCCTTTATATGGGTTCCAACATTACTTGTCTCACCCTTGTGGTGAAGACATCTAGATTAATCCTAGCAACGCTTTCTATTAGATGGCTATAGAAGAATGTATGTGTATTTTATGACATCCAATTGCCTTATGCATATGGAAATAGTTTGTTAACATTGTTGCAAAGCTTGTCACCAAATTACTTCCTAGATTCAAGTGGCTGAGATGTACTAGATTTGTTAACAAGGTCTCGAAGCTTGTTATCAAACTACTTCTATATAACACTAACATTGGAATATCAAACTATTTCTAGAGAGATTAATAAGAGCAGATCAGATATAAGAGTTTCCAAATTCACAATGATGGATTGGCATAGTACTTCTATGCCTATCTGAGAAATCCTTCTTCAAACTCTTCTTGCTGCCTTTCTTCCTTCTTGGTTTGCTTCTCTTGTGTAATAACTTCAAGAAGATTGGGAGATACGAAGATAAGATGGTCTAGATAAAGTAAGAAGATCTAGATTATGATTTAGTTAAGACTTCTATACTCCATCCTGAAACTTCTCCATTTCATTCCTTTAAGATATGTATTTATTCGATAAATGATGTGATATACCTTTCATTTGATTTATAGTTTGTTGTATTATTATCTTGTAATCAAAATGTTTGAGAATTTAGATAAGATTTTGAAGTTTATTGCACTCATGTTGATGACTAAGTCTAATCCACCAACATCAGCGAAACCTCGATGTAGATTTCACAAGTTTGGTTCCAAGTTTGAAGTTACTCGTTGATGCATGTAAAATGCATACATGAACTTTGCATTGTATTATTTATATTTCAATCATATTTGCATCATATAAGGGTTATATCATTGTTTTATATTGATTTTGGGAATATTTCATAGTTTCCCTATTTTCTGGAATCAACTCTGCACAGGCAGAAAACCCTATTTTCTATATTTTGATGTTTCAGGGACCCAAACGACGTCCAAATGACCTGGAAATTTACGAGCATCAATTTTTGAAAGGAACGAAGCGTGGGAGCGAAGGAAGCGAACAAACGGAGGCCCGAGGGCCAAGATAGGGTGGCCCACGCGGCCAGATTCCTTGGTCATGTGGGACCCACCATCTTGGGCCTCGAGGCTCCGCTGCCATCGATCTTCTTCCCGAGCCTCCGTCTTGACCTAAAAACGACTGTAAAAATAGCCCCCTGAAGGCTTTCGGAAGGGAGCGCCGCAGAATCACAAAACCAGGAAACAGAAGACCCGGAGCTGCAGATTGGAGGGGGAAAACTCTGGCGGGGCGCTGCCGGGGGGTCTCCATCTTCTCCAACATCTCCACCATCATCACCATGATGAAGGGGGAGTAGTCCACCCCCGGACTTTGGGTTTGTGGTGGTAACTTGATCCAATCTCTCTATGTATGATCATTGTTGAAGTCCATATGATGTGCCTTGCATGATTATGGAACTATCTTTGTAATTCCTATGGTGGATATTGTGGTGTGATATGATATTATGTTATGCATTTACCGTCATGTTGGGATTCTATGGTTTGTCATACTTTGGAATACATCTATGTTACATGCAATGGATTTATCTATTCTTAATGCCTTGTTTATCCGCGCTAACGGGGTGGTTGACAACCATCTCGGTGGGTAGATGAGAGGGATGTGGATGCACGTACATTAATAAATCATTGCACTAGTTCTTAGAATATGTTTTCCTTTAAGAGTATGATGTATGTGGGTAGAGAGTGGCCTAGTGACAGAAGGCATAGGCATTAAGTGACAGTAATGTCGCCCAACATTCTTTATCTGGGGGTAAAAAGGAAGAAGTATGATGTGGGAGTGACAACAAACCACGCTAGCCTTACGAGGGTGACCTAGCAACACAAATGATTATTTTCTTTCAACTATGTGTTTTAGGACATGTAGCCGTCATAGAAGTTTACCATTAAAGCATGACAATTGTGTGTACTTTTTATCTATAACATGATAATCAACATAGATGGGAGAGATGATTGAGTGAACCCATGAACCCATGTCCATTGCTCCCATAAGAGAAAACCTTTGTCTTGTCCGCTTGCATTGAAGAGGATTGGGACACTTTTACATTCTTGTTTTGCTACATTGAACTTCCATCCATTAAATCAACCATCTTGTTCTTTAAACTTGTTTAGTGCATAATCAACTAAAACTTGTGACACTTTAGTTGTAGGGAATAGATAACTTTTCCTTCTTGCTCCTGCGGATCGATACCCTACTTCCACATTGAGAGGTGCTACAGTGATCCCCTGCTCTTGGGGGTTATCACTCGTCAAACTAACGGCATTCTCAACTAGTCTTTCGAGTGTTGGTCGATCACTCTATGACTTTGTCGAAAAAGTTTTTAATTTCCCAAGATTTTCAGATGCATGCTATGCAAATGCACATATTCTATTTAACCCCTTTATACTCTCTGAACTACGGGTCATTACACTTGAGCCCCATCGTCATTGTACCTAGGGCTTGCGTTGTTTTGGATCTAGGGAGGAGGTTCTGTGGTAGCGGCATCCCACTCCTCATAGAGGAGATTGCAAGCAGACACGTCTATGTCGTTGAGCTATTCCTAGACTCGCGGCCTATGTTGTTGGCAGAGATACCGACTATGGTTGTCGATCTCAAAGTGCTGCAGCAATTGGCTCCTCGGGATGGCTAATTCAGGTTCGAGCTTCCTCTCTACCTCCCATACATTCCCCTCTCCCGTGCCATCTTCCTCTTTGCGTCCCTCCTCCTGTTCTGATCATTCCTCTCGAGTCTCCACATGCTCTGCCCACACCTTCTTCACTGCCTCCTCCTTCGCTTCAGACTGAACTACTACTGAACTCGTAATGGAGCTCATCGAGCTTGGCCTCTAGCGGCTAGATGGCGGATGAGTTGCCTTTTGGAAGTGATACGTCCAAACACATGTATAATATTTTATTGTACTTTATATATGATTTTATTTCATTTAGTAGTGTTTTCAGTACTTGACTAACCAATTAACTCACTACCAATTGTTGTTTTCTGCCAGTTTTTGCATCGTAGGTATCGCCTGGGACAATAACGGGCAAATTTCAGATACAAATGGAAAATGCAAGAACTTTTTGACACGGACACGGAGGAAAAATACCTACACTAGGGGGGCCACCAGGTGGCAACGCACCCATCCGTCGCATCTAGAAGGGGTGGTGTGCCACCTGGATGCTCAACCCCCTTGGTCCTAGCCTCCTGACACCCATTTGGACTATATAAATTCCCCGAAAACCTAAGCCGTAGCACGGAGGAATTTCGCAAAAAATAAGATATGGAGCCGCCATTGCCATGAGTACAACATCACTGTCGCCTCCATGATGATGCATGAGTAGTTAAACCTTGGAGTACAGGTCCATAGAAGTAGCTATATGGTTATCTCTCCTCCATGTTTCTCAATACAAAGGTCTCGTGAGCTGCATAACATGATTGAGATCCATATGATATAATTGTTGTTCTTACAATCTAGATTTAACTTTGACATTGGGCGTAGAAGCTCTTATATGAATTGCTTCTTTGAATCTATAATGGGTTGGACTTCAAAAGATTTATTTGCAACTGAGCTTGTGTTGCCTTGAATATTTACTTGCTATCTTGCATTGAGCTTTTATAAAAATAATTTGCCATTAAGTTGCTAAATTGTGGAAACCTTGAATGGCCGCATCCATTTTTATCGACTCATCCTTACTCGAGGACGAGCAAGAGTCTAAGCTTGGGGAAGTTGATGTGTCCACTTTATATATCATTTGCTCGATGTTCTGCATATGCTTACATTGGATTTATTGAAATAGTCTGAGCTAGCTTCTACCTTTTATGCAGATTGCATACAACTTATGTTTCAATAGAGTTTGCACAACCATAGGTTTTAATTAGTATTTTACTGTTTTTCCTTGCATTTGGCATGTGTTTGGTGTAGGTGGAAACTATGACTATATCATGAGGAAAGGAGCTCACTTGGAATCAACCTGGAGGAGTCACAGCCATCTGTTGCAGGCCATATGAGTATTTTATGAAGATTATTTTCCACAAGACCAAACTAAAGATCCAACAGCATGAAATTGTGCTCCTCGTCCATACGAGTCCAACAAACCGAAGAACACCTCAATCGGAGTCCGTATGAATAAATGACGCCCAACACAAGATTGTGGCAAATAGAACGACCACTCGTACGACCATGGATAGTCGTACTGGTGACCGTACCGACCTTTTTCGGCTTCGCGACATCAATCCAAGCAATTGTTGTGAATGGACCACATACCATATCTAAGCAGAAGGCTCCAGAAACCCTGAACCGACTTGCTAGAGGCTATACAAACAGAGGGAAGACCTAGCCACCAGGAATTCTTCCGCGCGCAAAACCATCTCCACCTCCATAGCCGCCGCTTCAATCTCCATCATCACCACAACAAAGCTCTGCCGCCAAGCCACCTCAACCTTCAAGGAAGATCAGGGAGGAAGACACCGAAGATAATACCACCGAGGTGCCTCCCATGTGCTACCACCGCCGCCGACGCCGCTATCACCATCAGCGCTGCCCTTCTTCCTTCCCCATCATGGTCTCCTTGATGGGTTGTAATATGACTTGAACCCTATCTTTAGTGTAATGATTATTTGACTATTTGATCACAATGGTTTGGTAATCTACTTGTTCTTTGCATGTTGTTTATTTAAGCTTTGTCTACTTGTGTTATTATTTAAGTGTTTGAAGACATACAATCCATCGGTGTAGTTGGAGATGTCCAATTTCCTAGCCCACACATGAGTAGATAGATATTTTGTGCGAATCATTTGACCTCTGAAGGTGACCCCTTTAGGCTATGACAGCCGGAGGTGTTCAGAGATATTTCTTGAGGAGTGAATCTTATTTAGGAGTACGGTTGTCCAAAAAGTTTAATGCCTTTGTTCTGGTTGCGAAAGACTGTTCGGTTGTCTACTGGTAGTTATAGTGACCTTATTATATTTTTATTAGGTTGTTGTTATGTTTAATAAGAGATGGACAATCGAGTTGTCTTTTTTCCATGTATCCCAATGGGAGACAATTTTATGTGAGGGACCTCCCAATGTACGGTAAATTACAACATATGCACTATGTGGAAAACAAATCAGTCAATATCATTTTTTTTGCTAAACACAGTACAACGCAGGCGCTCATATACATGTGCACACACTCACCCCTATGAACACACGCACGCACACCCTACCCCTATGAGCACCTTCGAGAGACTGAGTCGGCGGGTCGAGTCTTGAGATTGTTTGCATTAATATCCTCTCGGCTACTCCCAATCGAGTACATCCCTTTTACTACCAAGTTGTGTTACTTTATTTTCAGTTTAAGTTTACATATTATTCTTTACTTTTTGTTCTTTAAAAAATTATTTTATAAACTGTTTCCTTTATCAACTTATAGAGTAGGCTATTTCTAGATTTCGGTCAGGATGCGAACGTGACGCGTTTGGCAGCGCAGTCGCGGGGCTGGTAGTGCCAACCTTATTGCTCTCGTGGTTTCAATAACTTCGAAATTATCTTTAACGAACCTGTGAACTTGCAGGTATCATACGTTTAATATTTGCTTTCAGCAAAGAAATTTTGTGTTTTGTGTGCAGGTAACATCAACTTTGCTGAGGACTTCTTATTTTCTACTTGTTAGATAACCTTGGTTTTCAATCGAGAAAAATTATGGTTGTTGTTCTACGTCATCCCTTCCACTTGGGTTTCCTTCTTTCATTCGTTCCGAGCCCACCCCGCATGCAAACAGAGCCTCCCGCAATACGCAGCCCCCGATCTCCGTATTGCGTGGAATTGCCTTGCACCCGTTCCTTCTTTCGTTCCCGAGTGAGCAACTGGAGGGGATCGCCCGCCCGCAAGGAAATCGGCACCGACGCGCTCGAGGGGATCCGCCTGCTGCCCATGGAAAGGATCCGCCGAGGATATCCGCCGCCGCCCATGGAGAGGATCCGCCGAGGGGATCCACCGACGTACCATGGAGGGGATCCGTCACGCTCGCGGGCCTCGGCGGAGCTCCGCCGCCGCCCGTGGAGTAGAATAGCAGGGAGTTTTATCGCCTCCCTCGTCCTTGTCCCTCTTGCGGCCTCCAAGCGCTCTGACACCGCCCATGGAGGAAAAGAGGTAGGACCTCCATTGCCGCCCTCATCCTCCTCCCTCGCGATATGGGCCTCCGAGGAGCTCCGCCACCGCCCATGGTGGAGAGAGCAGGGTGTTCCGCCACAGCACATGCCGTCGGTCTAACTAATCTGGCTCCATGTTGTGCTCGCGAGGAAACAGTGAGAAAGAGACAGGAAACGTGCAAGCCCATTTCAATACTTTGGCCATTGGTTTGGTCCTCTTAGATTCAACTATCCAATACATATGTACATCCAAACAAGAAATTTTGAATTGCAACCAATTTCAATGCATCGGTTGATTTAGTATTGGGAACAATTCAATTCTCAGGCCTCCAATTCGTATATCCAAACACAAAATCGAAAGTGTGTACCTAAAGTTGAGCCTATAATTTGCCCCTTATCAGGCTTGAGAACAAATTTGTCAAAACAAAATTCAGGTCATGTTTGAAATTTAGATTTCAAATTCTATTACATGTTAGATAAAAAAAATACTATATATACTGTACTTTCACTCATTTTTGTTAAAACATATAAAGGTGTGAACCGGAAGTGGGTGCACGAGTAGCACAAGTACTTTGGATGCAGGATATACGTTCACACTAGCAAAATACAGCAACATGCACTGTGCTCAGAGCAGCCGCAGCCGTAGGTACGTGCAAGGCTGTAGCAGAGGTGCCGTGCGACATGTTCGTTGTCGCAGCCTAGTTTTTTTTTTTTTGAAGCGTGGGCAAAAGTTTTGCCCTTTTCGATTTTCGATTAATTAAGAGAGGAAGTTTTTACAACCCGGACCAAGTGAGACAAGAAAGCTCACTTAGTCCGAACATACACACATATAAACGGGATTACTCTCCCGACATTATTTCACCCAAACGTTTGGCGCCCGCGAGGACCCAAAGGCGAGCCTCGGTTTCTTGGCAAGGAGGACCATGGGGGGGAGCATGCTTGTTTCGGAACACATGGGCGTTTCTCTCATTCCAAATCTCCCACGACACAAGCATTGTGATGGACGCCATAACTTTGTGGTTAGGAGTGGAAACATTCATCATCTTCCGCCACCAACTAGAGAGTGAGAGCCCCGTCCATTGAGGTGGATCCAAAGCATATATGCCTAGCCAATCCTTGATGAATCCCCAAAGACAAGTAGTGAACCGGCACTCGAAAAGGAGGCGAGAGATTGTCTCCGGTGTTCTTTTACAAAGAGGACAAAGACCACAATTGGGCCAACCTCGAGTAGCCAACCGGTCGGAGGTCCATAACCTCTTTTGGAGAGCAAGTCAAACGAAAAACTTGACTTTCGGTGGTCCCCAAACCTTCCACACCAATCTCTTCATACTTGTTGCTTCGGCACCAAAGAATTGCGCCTTATAGGCCGAGGCCGCCGAGTACTCTCCACTTGGTGTAAGGTTCCATGTGATTGTGTCCTCCACATTGTCTTCAAGTTGAACATCAAGGAGTTGGATCCAAAGGTCCACAAATTGGGTGAGGTGGTCATGTGAGAAATTCTCATCCAAGGTAATTTTGTGGACCCAGGCGTTGTTCTCCAAAGCTTTTTTGATACGCCATTTCTTGGTTTTAGAAACCGCGAAAATTTGTGGTGCGATATCTCTTGGTTTAAGTCCTCCAAGCCAAGGTGCCTCCCAAAAGGAGGTAAGGGCTCCATCTCCAACCGTGATAGTAGTTGAGGCATAGAAAAGGTCCATGTCAACTTGAGTGCAAGGGTTGCCGGTGCCCACCCAAATTTTTTCTCTATCATGCCATTCAATCCATGGCCACCTCAAACGAAGTGCCCTTGCGAACTTCTCGTTGTCGAGGATCCCAAGACCGCCAAGCTCAAGAAGGCGGCAAACCGTCTCCCAATTAACTTTGCATTGCACTCCGGTGACCTTATCCTTGCCCGCCCAAAGAAAGGCACGTTCCACTTTGTTGAGGTACTCCAAGGTGCCCGGCGGGACAATTAGAGGCGTCAAGTGGTGGATAGCTTGGGATGAAAGCACCGACTTGACAAGGGTAGAGCGCTCTAGCTATGATGCATATGGGCAGGCATCGGAGGACGACTCACGGTCGGGAGCCCATGCTTTGTGACGAGTGCACCGCAACCGGAGAGGGAGCAGGGCCATTATTAATGGACGTGTCAACCGGACTGCGCAGAGTTTTTTTTGCGGGGAAACGAAGATGAAATTACAACTGCGTTCTTACAGAAAGATCCAGAAAAAACAAAAATAACACCCGGGTCCCTCTGGATCCCGACCACGCCGACGAGCAGAACGAGCCGGTGGCGCGCCGCTGCAGCTGCTCTCCCTACGCCTTGGATCGGAGCTAGCCCTCCTGCAGCCGGGAAGTCGCCGGACAATGGAACCGAAGCTCCTACACCCTGGAACGCCAGAGTCGTCGCGCAGCATGTGAACACCATCTTCATCTTCAGTCTTCAACACCCGGACCTGCCGCCTATGCAGATCTGGCGAGGGCTTATTGCCTCGTGCCCTGACTCCGGCGAGCCAAGAGCACGGGGAGGGCCAGCACTCCGCCGCAGTGCTCCTCAGAGCACGACCGCCAGAGGGGACGAGCACCGCCTCCACAACGCCGCCGGCAGGTAGCCTACTAGACCCTACACTATATACACGCCGGGATCCGGCCCTTCCCCGCCCTCCCGCTGCCGGAGCAGCCGTCGGAGGAGGAGGAACGACCGGATCCGCGGCGGGCGAGGTGGATCGAGAAGGTGCGCTCAGAAATTCGCCACTCTCTGCTGTAGACGAAGAGGGGAACGGCCAAGGTCCGTTTTTGCCAAAGATCGGACTGCGCAGAGTTAGCTTTGTTCCGCGCGCTAGACGCTATACTAGCTAGCCGCTTTGTGCATCCGACTTTCGGGATGTCATGCATGAACCTACCGGCTAACTGTGCATGTACTACATAGGTCGCGCTTCTCGGAGCTGTAGACTCATGTACGCGATGCGGTGCAGTGAACCGGAGCTAGCTGTTGCTTAAGCGTGGAAGGCTAGCTCTACTGTTGCGGCGTGCAGGTTGGTCACGCTAGCTGTTCCCGCGCGCGCGGTGGCCGGCGTGGCGTGATCTGCATCGACGATGGTTTGGACTTGGTGCGGCGTCTTGAATGGGGCGACTACACTATTGTTTAGGAGGTGCTTAATAATGCATGTGCTGCTTGCTTAATTGGTACAGCCTCATAGATCTCCACTACCCAAAATTAACTACTCGCACGTACTCCGCCCTGATCCAGATCAGGAATGCAGGCTACCATGCATGCACTCTTTCCGTGCTCAACAGGACCAGGCTATCTAGATCCGGCTCTACAGGGCGCGTCTTGAATTCTTCATCACCCGCTTGGAGTTTTCAGGAGATGTATACATGGCCGGTACTAGTGGTAGTAGGACCGTCGGAGTATTATTAACCTCATCGTCGCCATCGACCTTGCTTGGGGCACAATGCGCACCTGCCCCGATAGTCCCCTCCGGCTGGTGTGGCAAAGCCTGCGCCTTAATTCGCGCGTCTACCCCGTACGCATCGATCGCATCATGGGATTTCTTTGATCGCCGCTTACATTGCCCCGGGCGAGAATCTCGTGATCGCGCGTTACCTAGCAGTTTCCTAGGGAGCGGAGAGATTTTGACCGATCCAGCCAAAACTTACCGTATTTTACGTGATACCTAAACACCCATGGATTCTCGCACAAGTATGATTTGCGATCACGATGATTATTTACGCAGATCAGTTGCCCAGAATGCCGCCCTGAGTTCTGGCTTTTCGCCAACCGCAGGAGCGAGCGCATATAAAACCTTCTCACTCCCTCCACATAGGCCTCCACGCAAATCTCCCAATCCATTCCCTCTCACCTCTCTTCGCCAAGAAAACCCAAGCTAGTAGTGCGTAGTTGGCCATGGCCGTGCAGGCGCAGCACCTCTCCCACGCCTACCACAACTCCAGGGCTCTGGACGTTGAGATGACGGGCGGATCCCTGTTCTTGGACGGCCTAGTCGGGGGCGCCCCGGCGGCGCCGGGTGGTATATGCAACACGCACACGGTGATCGGCGATGTTCCGATCATCGATCTCACCTGGACCGACAGCACCTTCGGCCACGGTTTTGTGCAGCGGAAGCGGCCGCGCGTGGCGGCGGACGCGCCTTCTTTCTTGGAAAACCAGCGCGCACAGTGGCCTGTGCCCGTCGGCGACGTGGTGACCAGGGCGGTGGGCTCCGGCATCACGTCCACCAGCGGGAGGATGACCAATGCCTCGGGCAGCCTGCCGCAGGACGATCTTCTCTCGCAGCTGTACCGTCAGGGCATGGAGATTGACGCGCTCGTACAAGTCGAGGTACGTGCGCAATTTTCTTCATGTGCCCTTCGAGTTCTTCGCTTTCATTCATCGGTGTTTTGATTCGCGGCGGTTTTGAATTGATGGACGTTCTGCAGACCGAGCGGATGCGCGCGGGTCTGGAGGAGGCACGGCGCCGGCACGGCTGGGCGCTCGTATCGGCGGCGGAGCGCGCTGCGGCGGGGCGTCTGTTGGCCGCGGAGGCTGCGCTTGAGCTGGCGCGCTGTCGCAATGTGACCCTGTCAGAGCGGCTCGGCCAGATTAGCGCAGAGGGACAGGCGTGGATAGGCGTCGCCAAGAGCCACGAGGCCGTCGTGGCCGGGCTCCGTGCCACCCTCGATCAGCTCCTGCAATCCCCTCGCGCCGCAGCCGTAGAAGGAGCGGCCGGGAGAGCGACGTCGAGGACGCGCGGTCCTGCTGTTTCGAGACCGCCGCGTGCGACGATGCCGAGAACCACGGTGAGGCGGCATCCAAGAAGTTCAGGGCAGCGTGCAAGGCTTGCGACGAGGGCGAGTCGTGCGTGCTGCTGCTGCCGTGCAGGCACTTGTGCCTGTGCGCCGCGTGCGACGCCGCCGTGGACTCGTGCCCCGTGTGCACGGCCACCAAGAATGGGTCGCTCCATGTCCTACTGTTTTGATCCAAGCTAGCGCGCCTAGGGTTTTACATGAAAGGGCCACCAATGCTCCCGGAATTTAGAACGAGGTGTCGGTGTTTGGTAACCAGTTAGTGAATTATTTTTGTGTAGGTAAGTCTTGCGACAATGATCGGATAGGTTAACAGTTTCAAGCATGGAACCGCAAGAATATATACAGATTCAGTCCCTGGGATCTTCTCGGGGTGAATGGTGTTGACGATGATCTTTCATTTTCTTGGCGGTGTCCTTCCGCCGATGTGCAGCAAATCGGACTTCGCGATTCGGAGCTCCAGGCTCCCAAAATGGTATGCTTGTCCCCTAATGTCAGTGCTTCTGGGGACTATGCGCTTTCCACTATTGACTTCTGGCGGAGAGATTGCTGTTCGCGAGGCGATGCACCGATGGATGCAAGACCGGGGGCTCTCCATGTGGTTTCCGCCATCATTTTGGCGGAAAATGTCTTCTTGGTTCTTGGCCGAGCGCTTGTGGCTTGCATCTGCGGGGCGGTTTCGAGTTCCCGCATTTTTCTATTTCTTCTTCTTGCTCGCCCTAGTCTTGGTTTTCTTGCTCGATTTCCAATCCTGGCGGTTGTATCCTATAAGCCAGACAAGAAGATTGGTGGCGTTGGGCGTCTCGACGATTTTCCTCGAGCTCAACAGCTAAAACTTCGTTGTCGGGGCGTGGGAGACAGAGAGCTTGCCTCGCTCGCAAGCGCTCTACCTCACATCGCTCCCTGGCGAGCTTGGCTACTTCTTCATGTGCTTCTCGAAAGGTTTTGGCCAGGGGTGCCATCCTTTGAGAAGTGTCGACGAGAACTTCGTTGCTTGGCGAAGTTGAGGGGCGGCGGGCCACCGAGGTGATGATGATGTCGTCGACGGTGAGGGTGAATGAGGTGGAACCCATCATGATGTGGTGCACAAAACTCTTACCTGGCGCGCCATTTGTCGATGTTTCGTAACCAGCTAGTAAGAAGTTGACCTGCTTGAAGAGCCAGACGATGTCGGTTGCGCCTATGCCGACGAGCCTTCGTGTATCCACCACTGGATGAAGATCTAGGTGACTAGTCTTTGCGGGCCTCAGTTTTCGGCCAGTTTCCGTTATAAACTGGCCAACTCTTTTTCTACGTGAATGAAAAGGTAAATAATTTGCCTCGTTTTGAAAAAAATCTTTGCTTGTCCCGATGAAAGAGTGGTAGTGTTCAAAGATAATCGCAAGAACGTTGCATGACTTGGAGGCAGAAGGCGTGCTCCCTGCACAGGTTGAGGTCAATTGCCCGACGCCCCTTCCCCACCAGAAGGTTTATGCTGTTCACCGCCAATTTCAAGTGCAACTTCTCCTTCCCCGCGCATCTGTTACTTTGTAATCTCATTAATTTTTATGAGGTAGAGATCCATAACTTCCAACCCCCTAACATACTCTAGGTTCCTCGGGTGGCACCGCACTTCGCCTTATGGTGGAGTCTCAGCCGAACCACACCGATGTCGACAGCTAATCGCCATTGCACGACATCGTCATTTTCAAGCTATGTGATGTAGCCCAACCCACGGCCATCACCATGTCAAGAACTCCAACATACGCCAAGTCAGCACGGACATCAAAGGTGAACTGCCTCCTCTACGAGAGCTCATTTCCTACACTCTTGGATGGTATACTACATAAGCATCTGCCCCCTTTGCATTAATAGGTTTGACACGACGAGTATGGACGCGAAGAGAGATGCCGAGGAAGCCCAAGAGTTGAAGCCATCCAAGGCGTACACGTGGAAGAGGAGGAAGAAGCGAAGACTTGAAGAAGGAAGGAACCGAAGAACACGAAGAAAGGAGGAGATTCCAGCCGTCGGTTCCAACGCCGGTCCAACCGGCAGACCCCATTTTTATAAATATTCCGACGATTCGTTGCCAAAGTATAATTTTGTTGAACATGGGACAAAGAATTTTGTTGTTACTTGGGATTTTGTTGCAATACTACTTGGTGACATTTTTGTTGTAAATATCAAAAGGCTCATGTCCAAAAAGATATACCCCTTCGTCTTAAATGGATAAGTTCAGTATTGCAGGTTGATTTTGAAAAATGTGAGAGATTAAAATGCAAAAATATGATGTGGTATATTCTGGACGTAGAATGGCGATCTGAAGGCTCTGAAGATAGAGATGTTACATCTGTTGGATCATCTAGTCTAGAACTTCCACAGTAGCATCTATTGGAATCGATCTAACTCGTGTACCGAGAGGAGAAACAGAGAGAGATGGGGAGGAAGAGGGATACCTTCGCCTTGGCTGGACGAACCCGTGGTGCCGTCCATGGTGGAGGACGGCGGTGGTGGCCAAGCGTGGTCGAGGCGGTGGCAGCGGTGCTTCCCGTCACTACTGCGTAAACCCTAATCGGTGGGTGTGTCGGTGGGTGTGCGGCATGCGACGAACCTTGTAGTGCGTGCCGCCGGCCCCCATCATTTTATATAGCGTAGGTGATAGGGGCCCGTCAGCCATAGTGGGCTGAGCGCCCCCGATCAGGGCGCAGGTCAAAAGGGGCCCGGTGGGCCGTTGGGCCCACACGGGAGAGATCAATCTAACATTCTCCCCCTTGATCTTAACTTTTACTTTTAACCATGTACTTTTACTTACTCGTTTCATCACAGACCGATACATAGAGCATGTTTCATCGTCACAGCTCAATTGCCGATAGAATCAGACAGCTACAATATACTCTCAGTTTTGAAACAAAATTTGTTCCTTTTCGGGCCTCTCATGATCCAGGAATCATAGGCTTTCCATTAAACCCATGCCGGCTACGTGTTCCATGAACACTGGGTGGTAAGCCTTTCGTAAGCGGATCCGCAAGCATATCCTTTGTCCTTATATGCTCGAGACTTATAGTGTGATCCTGGATTTTATCTTTCACAACATAATACTTTATCTCTATTGGTTTGGTAGCATTACTCGACTTGTTGTTGTGAGCATAGAATACTGCGGGCTGGTTGTCACAGTACATCTTTAGTGGTTTGTCAATGCAATCTACCACTTTCAAGTCGGGTATAAATTTCTTTAACCATATCGCCTGCCCCGTGGCCTCATAACATGCTATAAATTCTGCATACATCGTGGATGATACAACTATTGACTGTTTGCAGCTTCTCCACGAAATAGCCCCTCCAGCGAGAGTGAACACGTATCCAGACGTGGATTTTCTATCATCTTTGTCTCCCGCAAAATCTGCGTCTGAATACCCTCTTATCTCTAGGGAATCAGATCTTCTGTATGTTAGCATGAGGTCCTTTGTGCCTTGCACATAACGCAATGCTTTCTTTACCATCTTCCAGTGCTCCATGCCTGGATTCTCTTGATATCTACCGAGTACCCCGGTGATAAAAGCTAAGTCAGGGCGAGTGCACACTTGTGCATACTGTAAGCTTCCAACAGCCGAAGCATATGGTACTGCTTTCATTTGATCGATCTCGTACTGGTTCTTGGGACATTGGAATTTCCCAAAACTGTCGCCCTTGACTATAGGAGCAGGTGTGGCACTACTCTTATGCATATTATACTTTTTAAGAACCTTTTCTAAATATGCCTTCTGCGATAGTCCTAAGACTCCATTTTTCCTATCTCGGTGAATTTCTATGCCCAAAACATATGATGCTTCACCAAGATCTTTCATATCAAAATTTGAGGATAAGAACTTCTTTGTTTCTTGTAGCAGACTAACATCACTGCTAGCAAGCAAGATATCATCCACATACAAGATTAGGAAAATATATTTCCCATTTTTAAACTTTGCATAAATGCAGTTATCCTCAACATTTTCTTTAAATCCAAAACTTTAATTGTCTCATTAAACTTTAGATACCACTGTCTAGAGGCTTGCTTTAATCCATAAATGGATTTCTTCAGGCGGCATCCCATATCTTCCTTGCCTTCCATGATAAAACCCTTGGGTTGTTTCATGTAAACATTTTCTTTTAAATCCCCGTTTAGAAATGCCGTCTTTACATCCATTTGATGTAGCTCTAAATCAAAATGTGCAACTAGTGCCATTATGATTCTGAAGGAATCCTTACATGAGACTGGGAAAATGTCTCATTGTAATCTACCCCTTCTCTTTGTGTAAATCCTTTTGCCACAAGTCGTGCTTTATACTTTTCTACATTCCCTTTAGAGTCATACTTAGTTTTGTACCCATTTATAGCCTACTGTTTTGGCTCCTTTAGGAATATCTTCTAAGTCCCAAACATCGTTGGAACTCATCGATTTCATCTCTCTTCCATTGCCTCCACCCACTTCGATGAGTGAGGGCTTCTCATGGCTTCTTCATATGAAGTGGGATCACCTTCCATATGAGCTATTTCTGTATTATAAACTTTATAATCAGAGAAATAGCTGATCTTTTAGCTCTTTTAGACCTTCTAGGGCCTCATTTTCTAAAAGTGGCTGCTGCACCTCCCTTTCATGCTCAACAACGGGTTCAGTCGGCTCCTGACGGACAGGTTCCGGATCTTCACCCACAGTTGTCACGGGTGGAGTTACAACAGGTGCTTGCACCTCAACCTCAGGAATTGTCGGTGCAGGTACAACAGGTAGTGTGAAAAATGGCTCCTGAATCATCGGAAAAGGTGCACACACCCTCTTCTCCTCAAGATCAATTTTCCGAGCTACCATGCTCCCCCTCATCATTTCGTCCTCTAAGAAGACTGCATGTCTCGTTTCTACAAACTTTGTGTATCTGTCTGGACAGTAGAAACGAAAACCTTTTGATCTATCAGGATAGCCAATGAAGTGGCAACTGACTGTTTTGGGATCTAACTTTGCAATATTTGGATTAAATACTTTGGCCTCAGCTGGGCTCCCCCACACCTGAAGTGTTGTAGAGAGGGTACTCTTCCTGTCCACAACTCGTACGGTGTTTTGGGCACCGACTTGCTTGGTACTCTATTGAGAATGTGAATGGCGGTTTTAAGCGCCTCCATCCATAATCCCAATGGCAAGGTGGAGTAACTCATCATACTGCGCACCATATCCATAAGTGTACGGTTACGCCTTTCAGCTACTCCATTTTGCTGAGGGTCGCCCGGCATTGTATACTGGGCCACTATGCCAGTCTCCTGTAAGAACCTCGCAAAAGGTCCAGGGACTTGGCCATATGGAGTGTGCCGACCGTAGTACTCCCCCCACGGTCAGATCTCACTATCTTTATTCTTTTATCATGCTGATTTTCTACTTCAGCTTTGAATATCTTAAATTTATCCAACGCTTCAGACTTTTCTTTGATTGGATAAATATAACCATATCGGGAGTAATCATCTGTGAATGTTATAAACGAGTCATAGCCATCCACACTTTTCACAGGAAATGGTCCACAAATGTCAGTGTGAATGATTTCTAGTGTTCCTGTACTTCGGTTTGCACCCTTTTTGATTTGTTTTACATACTTTCCTTTAATGCAATCTATGCATTGTTCTAAGTCTGAGAACTCTAATGGAGGAAGAATTTCATTTTTAACTAGACTTTCTATTCTCCCCCTCGAAATATGGCCCAAGCGACAGTGCCATAATTTTGATGATCATGAGTTCTCTTTCTTTTCTTTTGTTCTTTATCCGGCACGGAAACATGCTCATTCACTTTACACACAGAATACACTTTTTCACGTAGGGATAATAAATAAAGCTCATTGTGAAGTAAAGCAACACCCACATGAGTATTATTACACCATATGGCACACTTGCCATGTCCAAAATAACATTCATAATTATCTTTGTCCAAACGTGAAACACTAATCAAGTTTCTGTGTAATGAAGGAACATATAAAACATCTCTAAGCAGATCGTGAATCCATCAGCTAACTCCAGGGAGATGTCGCCGACAGCTTCAACGTCTGCTTGGACTCCATTTGCAACTTCAATGCATCTTTCTTCTCTTTGCGTAGTCCGCGTCGAATGGAATCCCTGTAATGAATTTGCAACATGAACAGTTGCACCTGAGTCAATCCACCAAGTAGATTTCGAAAACTGTGTATACAAGGATTCATTTACAAAGGAAACAATGTTGTTACCTCTCTTTGCCATTATGGACTTTAGCCAAACAGGGCAATCTTTCTTGTAATGCCCAGTCTTCTTACAGTGGAGACATGTATCTTTGTCCACTGGAAGAGACTTCTGCTGATGCTGATAATGCGTGGGAGCTTTTCCATGTGGCTTTGAAGGGGAACCATTGCTACTTTGATTGTAGTTCTTTTTCTTATTATCCTTCACATAGTTCAGAGAACCACCATGTGAGGTTTAAGTCTTCCTCTTCTTGCACACACATGGCTATTGTCTTTTCAATGTCCCATTTTTCAGGCGACATGTTGTAGTTGACAACAAAAGTGTCAAACTCTTTTGGCAGTGAAGCCATAACCAGGTGAACAAGGAGTGCAGGCTTGAGCTCCAAATCATCGTCCATGGGCTTAAGCTTAGCTGCCATGTTGCTCATCCTGAGGATGTGCTCTCTTATGCCATGTCCACCTCCTGTGTACTTTTCTGTCACCAGCTGCTAAACTAGCTGGGTAGCATATATCTTTGAAGAACCAGTGAACTGGCTCTTTATCTTTTCAAGAAACTCCCTTACGGAAGCACACTCTGCAATTGAGCCCACAATAACGTGCTCAATTGTGTTCATTATGAAAGCCATGCACTTTTTGTTGGCAGTGAGCCACTTTTTGTTGTCGAGGGTGACGAGGGGTATCCTCACCAAATCCCATGGTTCAGGACCTAGGGTTGAGATTATGGGGAGAGAACGTGGTAGTGTTGGTAGTTTCGTCGGCTGACAAGCAGAGGCAAAGATTTACCTAGGTTCAGGCCCCTCGGGTGGAGGTAAAGACCCTACTTCCTGCTTGTCTGTTATTGATCGTGGAGATTACGAGGTTACAAGGTGGCTCCGGCGAGATGATGATCTCGCTAGAGCTTTGGTGGTTCGAGTATGGCTTGGTCTAGATCGGCACCCCTCCCAGCCTTTAAATAGGCTGGGTCTCGGGAGTTTGTAACCGACCTAGTTTACACATAAGGAAAGTATAAACCGACTATGTCTATGTCTAAACTTGGAGGGTACTCCATCTTGTTGGGCCTCTCGTCTTGGGCTTCGAGTTGTCTCTTCGCTATTGGGCCTTTAGTCATCACGTGCACCAGGTACCCTCACGGAAGGGTACCCGAGATGTATACCCTTGTCAGTAGCCCCCGAGTACTTGTGTTGCCCCCGGGATGTATACCCTTGTCAGTAGCCCCCGAGTACTTGTGTTCATTATGAAAGCCATGCCTTTCCCTCTTTCCTACTCTAAGAATCTCGGGACGAGATTCCTGTAAGGAGGGTAGAGTTGTAACAGCCCAAAGTTGAAAACCTAAAACCCGAGTAAAATTTTCGCTTTTGTGTTGCATTGCATCATGGCATCCATATTAAATTGCTAAACAACACACAAATTGGTTTTGGCACCATTTAAAAACAAGTGCCAAACTTGTTCAATTACAAATTCAAAGCAATGAGAGAATTCAAACCTGCAAAACAAAAATACTTTGACCTCTTATATTTGTCAAGGAAGTTCCAAGAGTTCAAAATAAAATCTTGCACTTGCTTGAAATAATCAAAGAAATATCAAATTGTAATTAATTAAAATTACCATAAACAAGCCCTATGAACAAATGTTGTTCAAAAGATTTTATTTGGAGACGCCAATTTTCGTGGAGCCTCTACATGATATGGGGAGGCTGCCCAAATATTTTCATAATTTTTTGAAATGAGATAAGTGCCCCAAATAAATCCCCAAAGAGCTACTGGTTTTAAAAGGAAAAGAAAGAAACTGAAAAGGACCTAACTGTGAGGAGAAAAGTATGCTAGGGGGTTTTCGGGGAAAAGTTGTCGTCTCCCTGGTGGACACGACGCGCCATTGCCGGGCGAGAGAGCGGCCCCCCCGCGATGCCTTGCCGCCGTGTCCCTCGCTCCCCTGCCGCGCACCGGACCCCCCTGCTCTCCTCTCCCCTGCGAGTGCTTAAGTAGAGCACACGCCGCTCCTCTGCTCCCTCGCCTCTCTTCTCCCCCCACGGACCCGAACCCTAGCCATGGACGTCGAGCTCGTCGCCGTCGATTGAGCTCGCTCCGTCCAAATCGAAGCGCACCACCGTGTCCGCCGCAACGTCTACTTCATCTACGTCCAAGGAATCGAGCTCGGGTGCCACAAATCGAGCTGGTCGTCCACATCTTCCCCAACTCTGGCCGCCGCACGTCGAGCTTGCTCACGGCTGTTCTCGAGCTCCTCCATCCTCGTCAAGCCCGTGCACGCGTCGAGGGTGAGCTGACCTTCCTCCCCATGCCCTTCGATTCGTGAATGCGCGTCCGTAGCTAGATCCCGTAGGAGCTCGCCGGAGTTCGCCGCGGGATGTCGTCGAACTCGTCGCTCCGACGACCAATAAGTAGCGGCGCCGCCGTAGAAATGCTCGCCGTGCCCGCACGCGTCGAATACACCCCGTAGATCGTCCATGCGCGCGATCCTCCGCCGGAGCCGAGAGCGTCGCCGGCGCGGTCACCGCGCCCAGCGCGCGCCGGTCGTGACTTTGACGCGGTCCAGCGTGGCCGTGGGCCCACGCGCTTGCGTGGCTGCCACCGTGGCAGCTGGCCCACTGGTCAGCGTCTGTGTGTAGCCAGCCCGTGAGTGAAAAACGTTTCGGTCAATTCTCTGGGAGATAAAATAAATAGACAGATTCGAATATAAACTTGAAAAATCAATAACTTCTGAAATACTTGTCCAAAAGTTATAAATAATATACCAAAATGTTCAGAAAATAAATTGAGTCTATTGGTATAACTCACCCATCCAAATAAATTATTTTAGCTGCTGTTTTATGAAAATGAGGAAAATGGCAGAAAATAAAAGGATTTTGTAAAAATTCATAACAAATTGAATATGGCTCCAAATATTACAAATAAGATATCAAAATGATCAGTGGAAGAAACCTTACATTCTAACATCATTTCCATGTTGAACTAAATACTGGAAATGGCTTTCTCTTGCACTTTAGAGAAGGGGCAGAATATAAAATAAAATAGGGAAATTCATATCTTTAAAAATAATGGTCCAAAATTATGTGTGACCTATCAAAATGTTCAACGCGTGATATACTTCATGCTTCACCACTTTCCCAAACATGGATAATTATTTTTAATGTTGTTTAAAATGATTTGCTAAAATGGCAGCATTAAATCAAATTCTGAAAATGCAATAACTTTTAAATGGCTTATCAGAGAAATGAGTTTAATACATCAAAATGCTCAGAATAATATGAACTAACCAATAACATCATTTGCATGCATATTTGAGCACAATTAATGTACTGCATTTTTTTTAGAAGTTAGGGAAAACACTAAGATAATTAGGGGGTTAATTGTTCTGGTTAATAGAAAATATTCCTTGCACCCCATTTAACTTGTTAGTTAATTTCAGTGCATTAAAATGTCATGTCATCATGTGTTTGTGAAATGCATTTGTTATGCATGTGTGGTTATTGATTGTGTTCTTTCCGGTGTTCTTATGCATCGATAGATCAAGCAGTCGGGGTTTCTCCATAATACCCTGACGACCCGTATTAACAGCCTTCTGAACAAGGCAAGCGTAATCCCCCCTCTGAGCATGTCTCCTCCTATGTTTTCCGCAGATATTTTCTCCACTATAATATTGCATGCGATTCCAAATGTCAATTTGGTTGGATTAGAGTATCCTATTAGATGCATTATGTTTTCCGATGCCATTACCTGTTCCCCTCCTAATATCCATAGGATTGTTGTGTTGGCCTGGGTTAATTATATCCGCTATGTTTATGCTTAGCCATGCTTAGTGAAATGCCTAGTCGTCCGGTGGATATGTTATTGTTGGAACTGTGGTGGAATGTTCGGATGATGGTGGAAAATGGTGGTGACATATGATAACATGTTTAAAGGCAGGGATGAGAGGCCACATGGAATGTGGTGGGTTGTCTCGTTCTCGCCGCCTAAGTGCGAGTTCTCCCCTTCGAGCCAAGACCGAGCGTGCACCCATGCGTGAGGCCTATGCAATTGCAGGAACCCTCATAGACTAAATAGCTCGAGCGGGGCTAGCCAGGGTCCTCTAGTTCGGGCTTCCATTTGCGCGTGCGTGATGATGGTGGTATGAACTGGGATGAGGATGGTGGCGTTAGGAAAATAAGTGGCCGTGGGGCGGGTGTCGCTGAGGCACTGGCAGTCCTGCCGCCACTGATGATCCTGAAAAGTCCTTAACGAGGGAGAAGTCGACACCGCTCCCACCCAGCCGGCTTTCCAAGGAAGAGAGCTAATTGTACAGGTAATGGGCCGGACGGTACGCGTGGCAAACATTGTACACCCCTGCAGGGTAAATCTTTTCGAAAAGCCGTGTCCACGGTTAAGGACGACTTGGTGCCGGATTCAGGGACCATAGAATAACTTGAATGGAATGATTAAAACCTGAGTACTAAAGGTACTACCAAGATTTGTAAGGTTGACTTCCTCGAGGGTGATTCGGGGAGGTGCCTTGGTAGACAAGTGAAGTGTTTGATGGTTGTCGTTGATGAAGTTGATCAAGAGAAAAGAGTTTACTTCATACCCCCTTTCGAAAATATTCTGATTAGTCGATGTCAAATGTCTTTTATAAAGAAAACTAGCTTTATGCAAAACAGCCCTAAAACCTTTGAAAGCCAATCATCGAGCATATAGTAGCTCTTAATCTTGCGAGTTCGTCGAACTCAACGTCGTTTGCTTATTTTCAGGAGAGGACTTCACCGACCTCGAAGGTGGGTTCTTTGTGGACGTCGACGAGTAGTCTGGGGTTCCCAGGTGGCAACTTGGGACATCCCGGAACAGCTGGCGTTGTGATGTTTATCTGCAGGCTTCTTAGGCCATAATTTGGTTCTTGTTGTTTAGAACAACCTAATTTGCTTCCGCTTGTTGTACTGTTGGGTATGTGACCTCTGGTTGTCATTTGCTATCTTTCTCTATTATAAGAGTTGAACTATATGATTTTGTGTCGTAGAGTCTGTGATGTGCCAGTTGTTCCACAAGTCTTGATCTCTCTATTATGCTTTGATAGTGTGTCTGGTGGTATCGGATAACCAGAGACACAGTATCACTGTATAGCGGTCGGGTCGGGGCGCCACAAGTTGGTATCAGAGCAGTACTGCCTGTAGGAAATCCTTCTACTGGTCGATGTTGAGTCTAGTGTTGTGAAAATATTTTAACCTAAAAATGAGTTGTGAAAACCATCTTAGGATTCTTTTTACTCCTTATCTGGTTACCCTCTAATCTTGGAGAAATCTTACCTCGATTTGATTTAAAGGTTCTATTTCTCACCTGTTACTTCAAATTAGGAGAAACGTGGGTGGGTTCGACCTTTAGTATTATGTGTCCAGTTGCTTCCGCCGTGCTACAATCCGAAGCTTCATGTGCCGAGAAACCATCTGGAGTACGACGAAAATTCCCATCAACTCAGTTGGTTAAGAACCCTTGTATTCCTATCCAGTTTAATCTCTTAATCCTTTCTTTCGGGTTTTAACCCATGGATTTGAACAGAAGGTCCCGGATTGTGCCAACTAGCTCGTGTTGAGTCACGTGGTTTCCTAACCATTTGCATCTCGCTAGTAGCACCTGAAGCTGACCTTTAACCCAAGTCCTTTATGTGGTCTGTGTGGTAAATGGTTGAACCTTAATTGCCCACACCTCAGCTGGCTATGTAACTCCAACTCTTCCGTAGCCTTGTGTAGATTCTGTCTTGGAATCAGCTGGGTTATGATCCGATTTCCCTTAGCGAATCCCCATCTATGTTCGTGACTCTGCTGCATCTCTCCTTTTTGGCATGGTTATCACAATTGAGTAATAACCGGTGCATCCTCAACATCTTAGGATTTCTCCTGAGCATGTTTCGTACCCTGATCTGCTTTCCAACCTTTGTCTGTCTTTTGACAGTAAAGTTTTACCGTGCGTTGGTATGTTCCGATGCAAGTTACTCCCTTGACCCGTCAAGACTTTCCACTTCGTCTCGATAGAAGAAACAAACTCCAATACCTTGTCCATTTCCCGGACCTGGTCAAAGAATTGTAATCTTCAGAATAAGGGCCTTGTTTAGCTTTTGTTCTGCTCCACCTCAGAGTGTCACACTCTTTTATATCAGGGTATCGAGCTAAGTATCTTGATTCCTCTTGATGAAGTGATGCTTTTTACACTTGTTGCTCTCCGTCTTCCAAGTAACTTGTTACTCGAGGATGATAAGTCGTGAGCAATGATGTGGCTATCGGATATTCTTAGCAGTTCTTACTGTGCGAAAATCGAGGGATATCCATTGCCCCCCTTAGCATGATTGGTTAGCAAATCAATAAGCTGAGTTTGACAGTGCTACCAAGTCAGTTGGCTCTGATGTACTCCCGCAGTCAAAGAGCTAGGTTTGTGCCGAAGCTTCCAAGACCACCTCGTTGTGCCTCTAAAGGCATGATTTCTCTCTCGAACTCAAGATCCACCGGTATGTCGTGATATCCTATATGTGGATCGTGATATTCTAGTCAATAATGCAAATGCAGAAGATTCTTGGAACGGTATGTCGTGATATCCTATATGTGGGCCGTGATATTCTGGAGGTCTTTCCAGAAGTATCGCCAGGTTGTCACCTGACCGTGATGTTGAGCTTATGAGTAAGCTGGTTCTCTGAACAACTCCTTTCTCCAAGAAAATCGTGATGGATGTCCAGAATTATTCGGTTGAGCTTAAACAACTTGGAGAGTTGAAAGTCAAGAGCTCTATCCCGACATAGTTCCTTTTCAAAGGGATGTCTATTCTGCTCGTGTCGAAGCAAGGTGGTATCTCCTTTGTGGATATGCTATCCTACAAATCTTTTGATTTGAATTGGGCTATCGTCAAATCAAACTCAGCCCAACATACGTGATTGTGTTAGTCCGACAACTACTTATGCCCGTTCATGTGATAACTTCAGAACACATACCTTGTGATGTCGACCGTCTTGGAGTATCTGGATAAGTTTGTTGTTTAGCCCATCCACTACATTCTTTTTCCTCCCTGTTTGATTGGAAAGCTTGTCAGAACTAACCTTGTGTCGTCACAAGGCAATGTTCTGGAAGTTAGAAGTGACTTTCCCTGGTTCACGTGCAATTGCTGAAAGATGTCGCCGTGGATCTGAGTAAATTGTCTAGTTTCCTCGGAATCATCTCAAGTCAATCATGCATATGCAGAAGATTCGTGGAATGGTATGTTGTTACCTCCATTCCTTGATAATTTTATCGATGCATCCAAGCCACGGGTTGAATTGTTTCAGAAAGAGAAGTCCAAGAACTTCAAGGTCTTCCTTGATGTTTCCCAACAAGGACTCAATTGTGCTCCGTTGCAAGTAATCCAAGTAGGTGCAGATTGTCTTCTGACAGTTGCTCATACGTGAGTTCCGCAATCTCGTTCCTCCTTTGGAGTTAGACATTCTAGTCTAGCTCTTGGGGTTCTAGCAAATGTAATCCGTTGACATCCTTTGCAAAGACTTCCTATTCCTACATGTATGGAGTCTGAAGTATCTCTACACCTACCAGATCTGACTCTCAATCAGAAAATGATGGTTGGTGATCCTCAAGAAGCTGGTCCTTGATGCCTAGAAAATCAAAAGTGTTCCCAATACCAACGTTCACGAAGTTCCTAAAGTTCTCTCGGTCCATCTTCCCGATCCTTCCCCTGTGGTCCGACATGTTCCTTCGCGAGGAAGGTCCTACTCAAGTTGTCTGGTAGAAGTTATCACTTTATCTGTCGGAACCTTGTTAGAACATTTTTCCTCAGAGACTTAAGGCCTTGCGCAAAGTTCATATTCTTAATCTATTGTGAAACAATGGTCTACCATCTGGAAATACCTTATCATCCTTCGGTTACCTCCATGTGCCTCCAAATCGTCAAATCAAGGGCTGATCTACGTCTCGTTCCAGGAGATCGATCGTCACAACTTCTGGAAGACCGTTCCTTTCAGAGTCATTCCCCTCTTCTATGGTATAGTTGAGCGATGACCTTGAAGTGTAGCCGATGAAGATCTTCAGGATGCGCTTAATCATCCTACACCGAGAAGACCGTTGAAGACCGTCGTAACCTTTCCCTCTTTCCTACTCTAAGAATCTCGGGACGAGATTCCTGTAAGGAGGGTAGAGTTGTAACAGCCCAAAGTTGAAAACCTAAAACCCGAGTAAAATTTTCGCTTTTGTGTTGCATTGCATCATGGCATCCATATTAAATTGCTAAACAACACACAAATTGGTTTTGGCACCATTTAAAAACAAGTCCCAAACTTGTTCAATTACAAATTCAAAGCAATGAGAGAATTCAAACCTGCAAAACAAAAATACTTTGACCTCTTATATTTGTCAAGGAAGTTCCAAGAGTTCAAAATAAAATCTTGCACTTGCTTGAAATAATCAAAGAAATATCAAATTGTAATTAATTAAAATTACCATAAATAAGCCCTATGAACAAATGTTGTTCAAAAGATTTTATTTGGAGACGCCAATTTTCGTGGAGCCTCTACATGATATGGGGAGGCTGCCCAAATATTTTCAGAATTTTTTGAAATGAGATAAGTGCCCCAAATAAATCCCCAAAGAGCTACTGGTTTTAAAAGGAAAAGAAAGAAACTGAAAAGGACCTAACTGTGAGGAGAAAAGTATGCTAGGGGGTTTTCGGGGAAAAGTTGTCGTCTCCCTGGTGGACACGACGCGCCATTGCCGGGCGAGAGAGCGCCCCCCCCCCCCCCCCCCGCGACGCCTTGCCGCCGTGTCCCTCGCTCCCCTGCCGCGCACCGGACCCCCCCTGCTCTCCTCTCCCCTGCGAGTGCTTAAGTACACGCCGCTCCTCTGCTCCCTCGCCTCTCTTCTCCCCCCACGGACCCGAACCCTAGCCATGGACGTCGAGCTCGTCGCCGTCGATTGAGCTCGCTCCGTCCAAATCGAAGCGCACCACCGTGTCCGCCGCAACGTCTACTTCATCTACGTCCAAGGAATCGAGCTCGGGTGCCCCAAATCGAGCTGGTCGTCCACATCTTCCCCAACTCCGGCCGCCGCACGTGGAGCTTGCTCACGGCCGTTCTCGAGCTCCTCCATCCTCGTCAAGCCCGTGCGCGCGTCGAGGGTGAGCTGACCTTCCTCCCCGTGCCCTTCGATTCGTGAATGCGCGTCCGTAGCTAGATCCCGTAGGAGCTCGCCGGAGTTCGCCGCGGGACGTCGTCGAACTCGTCGCTCCGACGACCAATAAGTAGCGGCGCCACCGTAGAAATGCTCGCCGTGCCCGCAAGCATCGAATACACCCCGTAGATCGTCCATGCGCGCGATCCTCCGCCGGAGCCGAGCGCGTCGCCGGCGCGGTCACCGCGCCCAGCGCGCGCCGGTCGTGACTTTGACGCGGTCCAGCGTGGCCGTGGGCCCACGCGCTTGCGTGGCTGCCACCGTGGCAGCTGGCCCACTGGTCAGCGTCTGTGTGTAGCCAGCCCGTGAGTGAAAAACGTTTCGGTCAATTCTCTGGGAGATAAAATAAATAGACAGATTCGAATATAAACTTGAAAAATCAATAACTTCTGAAATACTTGTCCAAAAGTTATAAATAATATACCAAAATGTTCAAAAAATAAATTGAGTCTATTGGTATAACTCACCCATCCAAATAAATTATTTTAGCTGCTGTTTTATGAAAATGAGGAAAATGGCAGAAAATAAAAGGATTTTGTAAAAATTCATAACAAATTGAATATGGCTCCAAATATTAAAAATAAGATATCAAAATGATCAGTGGAAGAAACCTTACATTCTAACATCATTTCCATGTTGAACTAAATACTGGAAATGGCTTTCTCTTGCACTTTAGAGAAGGGGCAGAATATAAAATAAAATTGGGAAATTCATATCTTTAAAAATAATGGTCCAAAAATTATGTGTGACCTATCAAAATGTTCAACACGTGATATACTTCATGCTTCACCACTTTCCCAAACATGGATAATTATTTTTAATGTTGTTTAAAATGATTTGCTAAAATGGCAGCATTAAATCAAATACTGAAAATGCAATAACTTTTAAATGGCTTATCAGAGAAATGAGTTTAATACATCAAAATGCTCAGAATAATATGAACTAACCAATAACATCATTTGCATGCATATTTGAGCACAATTAATGTACTGCATTTTTTTAGAAGTTAGGGAAAACACTAAGATAATTGGGGGGTTAATTGTTCTGGTTAATAGAAAATATTCCTTGCACCCCATTTAACTTGTTAGTTAATTTCAGTGCATTAAAATGTCATGTCATCATGTGTTTGTGAAATGCATTTGTTATGCATGTGTGGTTATTGATTGTGTTCTTTCCGGTGTTCTTATGCATCGATAGATCAAGCAGTCGGGGTTTCTCCACAATACCCTGACGACCCGTATTAACAGCCTGCTGAACAAGGCAAGCGTAATCCCCCCTCTGAGCATGTCTCCTCTTATGTTTTCCGCAGATATTTTCTCCACTATAATATTGCATGCGATTCCAAATGTCAATTTGGTTGGATTAGAGTATCCTATTAGATGCATTATGTTTTCCGATGCCATTACCTGTTCCCCTCCTAATATCCATAGGATTGTTGTGTTGGCCTGGGTTAATTATATCCGCTATGTTTATGCTTAGCCATGCTTAGTGAAATGCCTAGTCGTCCGGTGGATATGTTATTATTGGAACTGTGGTGGAATGTTCGGATGATGGTGGAAAATGGTGGTGACATATGATAACATGTTTAAACGTGGGGATGAGAGGCCACATGGAATGTGGTGGGTTGTCTCGTTCTCGCCGCCTAAGTGCGAGTTCTCCCCTTCGAGCCAAGACCGAGCGTGCACCCATGCGTGAGGCCTATGCAATTGCAGGAACCCTCATAGACTAAATAGCTCGAGCGGGGCTAGCCAGGGTCCTCTAGTTCGGGCTTCCATTTGCGCGTGCGTGATGATGGTGGTATGAGGATGGTGGCGTTAGGAAAATAAGTGGCCGTGGGGCGGGTGTCGCTGAGGCACTGGCAGTCCTGCCGCCACTGATGATCCTGGAAAGTCCTTAACGAGGGAGAAGTCGACACCGCTCCCACCCAGCCGGCTTTCCAAGGAAGAGAGCTAATTGTACAGGTAATGGGCCGGACGGTACGCGTGGCAAACATTGTACACCCCTGTAGGGTAAATCTTTTCGAAAAGCCGTGTCCACGGTTAAGGACGACTTGGTGCCGGATTCAGGGACCATAGAATAACTTGAATGGAATGATTAAAACCTGAGTACTAAAGGTACTACCAAGATTTGTAAGGTTGACTTCCTCGAGGGTGATTCGGGGAGGTGCCTTGGTAGACAGGTGAAGTGTTTGATGGTTGTCGTTGATGAAGTTGATCAAGAGAAAAGAGTTTACTTCTTACCCCCTTTCGAAAATATTCTGATTAGTCGATGTCAGATGTCTTTTATAAAGAAAACTAGCTTTATGCAAAACAGCCCTAAAACCTTTGAAAGCCAATCATCGAGCATATAGTAGCTCTTAATCTTGCGAGTTCGTCGAACTCAACGTCGTTTGCTTATTTTCAGGAGAGGACTTCAACGACCTCGAAGGTGGGTTCTTTGTGGACGTCGACGAGTAGTCTGGGGTTCCCAGGTGGCAGCTTGGGACATCCCGGAACAGCTGGCGTTGTGATGTTTATCTGTAGGCCTCTTAGGCCATAATTTGGTTCTTGTTGTTTAGAACAACCTAATTTGCTTCCGCTTGTTGTACTGTTGGGTCTGTGACCTCTGGTTGTCATTTGCTATCTTTCTCTATTATAAGAGTTGAACTATATGATTTTGTGTCATAGAGTCTGTGATGTGCCAGTTGTTCCACAAGTCTTGATCTCTCTATTATGCTTTGATAGTGTGTCTGGTGGTATCGGATAACCAGAGACACAGTATCACTGTATAGCAGTCGGGTCGGGGCGCCACAAGTTGGTATCAGAGCAGTACTGCCTGTAGGAAATCCTTCTACTGGTCGATGTTGAGTCTAGTGTTGTGAAAATATTTTAACCTAAAAATGAGTTGTGAAAACCATCTTAGGATTCTTTTTACTCCTTATCTGGTTACCCTCTAATCTCGGAGCAATCTTACCTCGATTTGATTTAAAGGTTCTACTTCTCACCTGTTACTTCAAATTAGGAGAAACGTGGGTGGGTTCGACCTTTAGTATTATGTGTCCAGTTGCTTCCGCCGCGCTACAATCCGAAGCTTCATGTGCCGAGAAACCATCTGGAGTACGACGAAAATTCCCATCAACTCAGTTGGTTAAGAACCCTTGTATTCCTATCCAGTTTAATCTCTTAATCCTTTCTTTCGGGTTTTAACCCATGGATTTGAACAGAAGGTCCCGGATTGTGCCAACTAGCTCGTGTTGAGTCACGTGGTTTCCTAACCATTTGCATCTCGCTAGTAGCACCTGAAGCTGACCTTTAACCCAAGTCCTTTATGTGGTCTGTGTGGTAAATGGTTGAACCTTAATTGCCCACACCTTAGCTGGCTATGTAACTCCAACTCTTCCGTAGCCTTGTGTAGATTCTGTCTTGGAATCAGCTGGGTTATGATCCGATTTCCCTTAGCGAATCCCCATCTATGTTCGTGACTCTGCTGCATCTCTCCTTTTTGGCATGGTTATCATAATTGAGTAATAACCGGTGCATCCTCAACATCTTAGGATTTCTCATGAGCATGTTTCGTACCCTGATCTGCTTTCCAACCTTTGTCTGTCTTTTGACAGTAAAGTTTTACCGTGCGTTGGTATGTTCCGATGCAAGTTACTCCCTTGACCCGTCAAGACTTTCCACTTCGTCTCGATAGAAGAAACAAACTCCAATACCTTGGTAACCCGGCTAGCTGAGACGGATCTCTTTCAGGCAACCCGGCTAGCCGAGCCGGATCTCTTCCTCTGATCCGGCTAGACTTTGCCTGATACCCTCTAGCGTCTCCCTGCTCCTAAACAAGAGTGAGTACTAACCGACTCTCTCCACCGATCCGGTCGAAGAGATCCGGCTCGAGTGACCCGGCTTGAGTTTCCTTTCCACTTCTATGCCCTACCCGGGGGCAGCCCCCGACAGTAGTCCCCGAAGCTGGTGCGGTCCTACAGCCTCGGATGGGGGCCGTAGCAGGTTTAAAAAACAAACACCATTAACCGAATTTCATACTGCACAATCTTGTCTCAGAATTTCCCGGGACACTGGCAGAGAATCTCTGCACAAAGGCCCCGTAATCCGGGTCTTTGATTTGACATGCCCCTGACAGCACATTATTCGGATCCACCAGGTACTTGAGTGCATTTGACTAAATGACCGCGTCTCCTCGATTTCTTCGCTAACCGGCATACCCGATCCACAGAACTGCTTCCAATTCTAAGACCCACCATGTGCTTGAAATACACGGCCACAGCTGCGACCGCAAAGTTTCGGTGCACACTTGATCCGGCCACACCCCGCAAACCGCGCGGTAGTGCGCCCGTTACCAGCGAGCGGCTATATATAGGGGTGCGGGATTCCTCTTCTTCTTCCCGCACTTCCACTTCGAAACCTCCATCTACACCATTGCCACCGGTGCGACCTCGCCCTCGCGACCTTGCCGCGCCGGAGACATCAACAACGCCAGAGAAAACTCGCCGGAGCCGCACATCGCGCCCTGCGCCGCCGTTTCTCCACCGCGCTTCTTCCTCGTCGCATCACAACCGTAAGTTCCTCCTCTTCCGGCCATGGCGACCTCGCGCGAGTTCATACTCCGATGGGAACTTGCGCCTGCTTCTTGCAGATTCACTCGCGCACGAGTTCACTGTCACGCCTTAGTGCATTCCCTAGATCTCCTTTCTAGGTTTTGCACTAGATTGCCCCAGTTTGGCTTGCCACTGCTTGAACAGTCCAACATATTTTTACTCGGGATTTCTTCTCTATTTTACTGCTGCGGTAGATCTTGCGTAACCCTAGATCTTCACAGAAAGGTGTTTGTAGTTACTAGCCGAATTACTTCTCCGCAGTAACTAGACAACTCTATCCGGGATTGCCTTTACCGAATCCCTTAACAGCTGATTCGGTTACACCATTATCCGACTCGTTCTAGATTTGAGATTCCACATCTTCTAACTCGGCTATGTCCGACCTTTTGCAGGACTGATTCGGATATGTCGAAGCTGCCCCCCGGCAGTTGGGAGGGTTCCGATGTTACCAACGATGACTTGGAATGGCTGCGGAGCACCCGGCGTATAACACCTAATGTTATATGCCGAAAACCGGGGAAGGAACTCGAACCGGTCGTCCAACCGGGTGAACGTGTTGTATTTCTGGCGCACTTCGAGCGCGGATTCGGACTCCCGGCGAGTGACTTCTTCCGGAGATTCCTAGACTTCTTCGGCCTGCAGCCTCACCACCTCCCGGCTAACTCCTTTGTTTCCCTGTCTGCTTTTACCTCCTTTATGGAGGGATATCTCGGTCTCTGGCCGACTGTCGAAACCTGGGCGAAGTACTTCCATCTCCGGAAACATACGATCCCGGGTAGTGACCCGAAGGTGATGACCGCCTGTGGTTCGTCCAGCATTACCCCGAGGACGGGCTCCATCTTTCCCCGAATCACTGGCCTGGATACTTGTAAGAAATGGCAAAGGTCCTTCTTCTACGTGAAGAGCGTTGAAGGCCATGATGCCCTCAACTTGCCCGAGTTCAAGATCGAGCCCCCCACAGCCGAATTAAATTTCAGATATGATCCGGCTGACACTCTTGCGGAGCTTCAAGTCATACACCAAACTCTAGAGGATTTTCTGGAGAAGGGCCTGCTCTCGGACGACCTCCTCCGAGCCTTCGTCTCTCGCCGGGTCAGTCCTTTACAACAACGTCAGCACAAGATTTGCCATATGAGCGGTCTGCTAGATCCTATCCGGATCAGCAAACATGATCTCACCAGAGCTTCCGTCAAGAGACGGGTAAATGCCATTGCCTACACCGAGATGTCGGATAAGTGGAAGTGGGGCGTGGAGCCATTCCACCGAGACGCACTTCCACCACAGGTTAGTTCATCATTCCCGATTAATCCATACCCACCAAAATGCATTGGACTAATCCGGACTTGCCTTGACTCTACTGCAGCTGTTCGACCGCCAGATCACCGAAGATGGAGATCTCTCCACCAAGGTGTGGGCACGGGATCGCAGCCCGCTGCGCGAGGGCGAAGAGGATGCGGATACGGACGATTATTTGCCGATTCCGCGCGCCAAGCCCATTCGCAAGGGTAAGCAACCGACTATTTACAACCTTTCCGAGGATGAAGATGATGATTGCTGGATCCTAGATCCTATTGATGCCATTCCGATTTCATGGTCACAACCTTGTGTTCCAGCCAAACCGGATACTCAAGGGACATCTCGGAAACGCCCTGACGCGTCCGGATCAGATGCCCCTCCAGCCAAGAAAATGAAGAAAACTGTCTCCAAATCGAATCGGCTAAAGGCCATGCCTACTACCAAGGGGTAATGCCAAGCTCATTTGCTTTCTTCTTTTATTAACCGAGTCACCGTTATCCGAATTAACTGTTTACCTTACTCTATGTAGTGACGTCATCGTCACCGAGCAAACTCATTCATCCATTCTTTCTCCCATTCCTCCACTGAATACGGCCACGGAGAGCCAATCTCCTGAAAAGGCTGTCCCTTCTCCCGCGCGTGCCACAACCGCCAAGACTCCTCCGCCAACTCTCGCTCCAGAGTCGGTTATTGACTTGGAGAAAGAGGAAATCTCGGGTCCCACCCGAGATTCAACTTGGCCTCGCCCTCTGAAGGAGTTGGAGAAGGAGAAAGCTAAGACTTCGGCTAAGTCTTTGACTAAGCCGGATCCTCGCCCTACCACCAAGGCTCAAGAGCAGCAGAAGAAGAAGAAGCAGCAGCAGCAACCTCTTGAGAAACAGCAGAAGCAGCAACAGGAAGTATCTAAACCAGCACAGCAAGTGTCGCAGAACCAACCGAAACAGCCAGCTCCAGCCAAGCCCCCGGGCGCATCGCCTCTACCTAAGCCGACTCAGGTCTCCTTTGGCACAACTCCAACGACCTCGGATAAGCAGATGGTTGCTAGCAAGCCGGTTTCTGCCGCTCCATCAGCAACTCGGGTGCATGATCAACTCTCTGAGGCGATCACTCGCGCCCGCCTTAGTGGCCAGGTCTTGCCGAATCTCCGCACTCCGGGCGGCGACAAACTCGGCTCCGCAGAGGAATTTGTTAAAGCTTGGAATGCTGCGGACCTTGCGGAAGGTTCGATCACTTCAGCGTCGCCACATCCGGCTGGTCCTAGCCGGGTGTTTCAATCTCTACATTCTGTACAGGCCTCGGTCACTGAAGCTAACCGGGTCTTCGAGGTAACTTTGCCGAATCTGCTTTTATTTCACCATGATCAATCTACACTATCCCCAGTCCCCGAGATTCGGGTCGAATGACTGATACTCCTCAGAGTAAGAAAGGCATTCGGCTTGAATCTCTAACATTTGATCATAAGTTTTGTCCGCTGAAAAAATCGTGGGACTCCCAGTCCCCGAGTCTCTTTTCCAATTGATTCGGTCAACTTTCTTTTTTATTAATCTCGGGCCTCCAGTCCCCGAGATTCTTTTTACGCCATTAACCCTTTTTCTTTCAGGAAATCACACTGCTCGCAGCCGGCTCTTTAAGCAGCTAGTCTTGCAGCACCAGGCCCTCCAAGCTTCCTTTGATGCGCAAAGTGAGGAGATGAAAAAGAAAGATCAGAGCATAAGCGCGCTTTATCGGAGGAAAAGTCAGAAGTGACTCGGCTCCTGCGGGAGCTTGACCGGGTTGAAAAAGTGAAGGAGAAGGTCAAAAAGACCGGGACACGCTGCAGAGGGAGAAAGACTCGATCCAGAAGGAGCGAGATACTTTCAAAGCCGGGATTGAGAAGCGGGCCGAATTGGACAAGAAAATCCAAACGCACGTTGCAGATGCTGAAGCCGAAGCTAAAGCGGCGAAAGATGATCTGGCTGCCCACAAGGCGATCAGCGCGAAATGGCTTGCTGATCTTGCTAGCCTCAATGAAGACATGGATCGTAAGTTTGCCGAATCTCCTTTTTCCCTTCTGCTCTTATCCGACTCATAATTTTGTTACCCTCGTCTAACTCAGCGTTAGCTCATCTATATGTAGGAGAGTTCACCAGCATCCGGTTTCAAGCCGCCAAAGCTGTGAGAGATGCCCGAGCTGAGAGAGCTAAGTTAACTGGGCTCCCCTGCTCGAGACATGGGATATCGAAGACCACATCACTGCACTTAAAGCTCGGATTGCTCCTTTAAAGGAGTCCCACACTACTCTGTTCAATGCAAGTCTCAAAGCTCACCGAGTCTTGTTTCCTGAAGCTCGGCAAGCCGGTCTGCGGACGAGCTAATCAAAGACCTGGATCAGGCAGAGACCCGGTTAAAGCAGTGGAGATCTTCGTCCGCCCGTGCTGGTGCTGACGCAGGTTTGCTATTCATCATGTCTTGGTATGAGCTGATTGATCTCGCCAAAGTGCGCTCCCTTCGCGAGGGTTCTTCATGGGCTTCAGATCCAAACCGGATCAAGATCCGCGAGGAAGCTGCCAACTTTATGGCCGAATTTGCAAACACCAAGCATCTTGATCTGAAGGCTCCGGTCTACTCGGATGGGGAAGAATCTGAAGAAGAGGAATCGGATGATGCCTCCCTTGACGAATACGCCGAGTCTGAGGACGAATCTGGCGATTCGGCAAACTCCGCCGAACAACCTGCAGCTTGTGACTTGGCCAAGACATCCAAGATGCCAGCCACTGACTCGGCTAAGACCTCAGAGCAAGCTTTAGACAAGACCGCCACTTCTTCAGCTGACCCGGATGTTTCCGAATCTGCCCAGCCTTCAAGCTCGCCGTCCAAGGTCATTCCTGCAAGTGAGGGTCCTCTTTCACCCGAGGTTCCTCCATCATCCGAGCTCATCCCTGCAACCGAGTCTCCTGCAACTTTGGCTCCTTCTTCCTGAACTATCTTAATGAAAATCATTAAATCCCCGGTATGCCGGGAGCAGATGTAATATACAATTTAAGCTCTTTCGAGACTATTTTATTTTGCTTAATGTGATCCGGACGAGGTTTATGTTGGATCATCTTAAACCGAGTCCCCGAGTCTGTTTTCTTGTTTACTATTTTTGCCGAATCTTTGCTCTTGTCTACCTTTTAGGTGTTCGACAGTCGAGTCACAAGATAGGAATCATAGCATACAATACTTGCAACATGCGAGTTGTGGTTTAGAATCATCTAACATAAACAAAAAAGAAAATAACAGGGGTTAGTAAACGACATGTGCCGAATCGGATTTGGACCGAGTCCCCGAGTCCATTTTCATGTTTCCCATATTCTCCACCTCTGCTCTTGACTACCATTTTGGTGTTTGTCAGTCGAGTCACGAGATCAACAACACAGCATACATTACTTGAATTTTGGGACGAGGTTCAAAGCAATCCGACACATGAACGGTATGGACAAAACAGTAATAAAAAACACATGCATAAGGACGAGGCAGTCCCCGAGTCCAGACTCGGATTGCCGAAATTTCATTTATGATAAACTGAGATACATACATTGCGCCCCTTAAGAGTAAAAGGGTCGAAGCAGAGCTACATTCCAGGGTCGCTTGGTTTCTTGTCCGGGTCTGTCCAGGCCGTCCGTCCTTGGTTCCTGTGCATCTACAAGGTAGTACGAGTCATTGTGCATAGCCTTGCTCACAATGAATGGTCCCTCCCATGGAGGTGATAACTTGTGTCGGCCTTTGCTGCGCTGCACCAGCCTTAGTACTAGATCTCCCTCATGAAACACTCTAGGGCTGATTTTCCGACTATGATAACGTCGGAGACTCTGCTGGTATATGCTGTCCGGGATAGGGCCAATTCTCTTGCTTCCTCTAGCAGATCCACTGCATCTTCCCGGGCTTCTTTTGCCTCGGTTTCGGTATACATTGTCACCCTTGGTGCATCATATTCTATGTCAGTGGGTAGCACTGCTTCTGCCCCATATACCAGAAAAAATGGCGTATAGCCAGTTGACCGATTCGGCGTGGTCCTTAAACCCCATAGTACTGATGGTATCTCATCTATCCAGCACCCCGGAGTCTTTACCAGTGGTTCTATTAACCGGCTTTTATCCCAGCTAATACCAAAGCATTTGATCTTTCCACCTGTCCATTGGACTCTGGGTGTGCCACTGAGGCTATGTCTAACCGGATCCCCTTATCCATGCAGAATCGGGCAAACTCTCCCACAGCAAAGTTCGTGCCATTATCCGAGATGATGCTATGGGGGTAACCGTATCTCAAAATGATTTCTTTCAGGAAAGTTACAGCCGAATGACCATCCACTTTCCGGATCGGTTTCACCTCTATCCACTTGGTGAACTTATCCACCATCACCAACATATGTGTCATGTTACCCCTAGCCGGCTTGAATTCTCCCACCATATCCAAACACCACACAGCAAACGGCCAAGTGATAGGAATTGTTTTGAGCGCCGATGCGGGTAGGTGTGTCTGCTTGGCAAACCTTTGGCATCCTTCACATTTTCGGACTATGTCCTCTGCATCTGCATGAGCAGTGGGCCAGTAAAACCCATGCCGGAATACTTTAGCCACCAGGGCTCTTGTACTGCAATGATGCCCACATTCTCCTTGATGTATCTCCAGGAGCATCTCCTTGCCCTCGGCTGGCTCCACGCAACGTTGTAGCACCTCGGTTGCACTCCTTTTGTATAACTCCTTATTTATGATGGTGTAACCCTTGGACCTCCTCTGCACTCGCCTAGCTTCGGTTTCATCATTTGGCAAACTCCCCTCCGACATGAATTCATGATTTCTTCAGCCCATTCGGTACTGGATGCAAAGGGAATAAGTGCTCATCTATTTCCACTGGTTCGGCCGCCATTATCTCTTCTATCAGTCTCTGCCCATTCCCTAAGATTCGGTTAGCACCATCTTCCTCTCTTCCCTCTTCCCTAAGATTTGGGTAGCATTCCCGAGTCTCGGTGCGCAGTCCCCGAGTCTCGCCACGCAGTCCCCGGGTCTTCCCAAATGTACCCGACATCAACATTCATAGGAACAGCTTCAGATTCTTGCTTTGGGATAAAAATTGACTCGGAATCAGGTGAAGGTTTGATTGAAGGGATCCTTAGGTGATTCAAGGATATCCCGGGTGGGATTGCATCCCTAGACGACCCCAGTTTTGACAGGATATCAGCAGCTTCATTCTCTAGCCGGGGTATGTGCTTGTACTCGCAGCCTTCAAAAAATCCTGAAATTTTCTGGACATGAAATCGATATAGTGCCATATTGGCATCAAGGGCATCCCAATTTCCAGAAGATTGCTGCACCACTAAATCTGAATCACCAAAACATTCTATCCGGCGGATGCCGATGTCCTTAGCCACATTAAGCCCATGGATCAGTGCCTCATATTCGGCCACATTGTTTGATGCTGAGAAATGAATCTGCAACACATATCGCAACTGATCTTGCTTCGGTGATGTGAGTACTATCCCAGCACCTAGTCCGATTTTGGTTTTGGAGCCATCAAAGTGCAACTTCCAGTAATTGTAATCGGCTTGGGTGGCTCATACTGCATCTCGGCCCAGTCACAAAGGAAATCCGGTAAAGCCTGAGACTTGATAGCATCTCTTCTTTCATAATGCGGGGTGTAAGGAGACACTTCTATTGCCCATTTGGCAACTCGGCCAGTCGCATCTTGCACCCAATGATCTCCGAGATTGGGGCTTCGCATACTACGGTGATCGGGTGCTCCTGGAAGTAATGTTTCAACTTCTTGGCCGCCAGGTATACACCATATGTCATCTTCTGGTAGTGAGGATAGTTCTGCTTCGAGGTCGAGATCACCTCGCTTAAATAGTATACCGGTCTCTGCACGGATTTACCCTCCTCTTCTCGCTCTACCACTATCACCACACTTACGACCCGGTTAGTGGCCGCAATGTAAAGTAGCATTGGCTCATTCGGCAAAGGTGATGCCAGAATTGGTGCAGTGGACAACATCTTTTTTAATTCATTGAAAGCCGAGTCTGCCTGCGGGGTCCACGTGAACCCGGTGCTCTTTTTCATCAATTGATACAAGGGTAAGGCTTTTTCTCCTAGCCGACTCACAAACCGACTCAGCGAGGCTAGACACCCGGTAACTTTTGTACATCTTTTAGACATTTAGGCAATTTCATGTTTTCTATGGCTCGGATCTTAGCCGGATTTACTTCAATACCTCGGCTCGATACAAGGAAGCCGAGCAACTTTCCAGCCGGGACACCAAAGGTGCATTTATCCGGATTCAATTTTAACCGATACTTTCTCAAGTTCACAAATGTTTCCTCGAGATCCTCGAGGAGAGTGCGTTTTTCTTTAGTTTTGATAACAATATCATCGACATACACTTGCACATTTTTGCCCATTTGAGAATGTAAGCATTTCTGCATACATCTCTGATAAGTTGCACCGGCATTTCTCAAACCGAAACACATGACACGATAGCAATACGCCCCATACGGGGTAATAAAAGCAGTCTTTATTTGATCTTTGGGGTTCAGTGGTATCTGGTGAAAACCAGAGTACGCATCAATAAAAGACAACAACTCACACCCAGCAGTAGAATCGATCACTTGATCAATCCGAGGTAAAGGAAAGGATCCTTCGGGCACGCCTTGTTCAGGTTGGTGAAGTCGATGCACATACGCCACACCTTGACCACCGCTGGTTCGTCCTTCTTCTTCTCTACCAGAACCGGATTGGATATCCAGTCTGGATGCAACACCTCCATAATGAATCCGGCTGCAAGTAGCTTAGCCAGCTCATCAAGCACCACTTTTCTTCGATCGTCTGAAAGACGACGAGTCGGTTGCCTCACCGGCTTCACATCCGGCCTGACAAATAAAGAGTGCTCTGCCAACTCCCTCGGAACACCAGGCAGGTCCTTAGCCGACCATGCAAAGATATCCCGATTCTCACGGAGGAAGTGACAGAGCGCGCTTTCCTATTTCTCGCCCAATCCGGCCCAATGATGGCCATGCGCTCCGGATTCTCCGGGTCAATGGGGATCCTCTTTGTCTCCTTGGGCACCTCAAAAGTTGCACCTGCATCCGGATTGGTCATGGCCAGGACGCCGAGCTGAGCTGACTTCGCCATCGCTACTACTTCATGCATCTTGCTCTTCTCAGCTTGGATCACCAACGACTCGGCTAAGGTGGAACCAACCGTAGCACACTGTATGGCCTTCTTGTAATCTCCCGCAACGTGATGATTCCATTCGGGCCAGGCATCTTCATTTTGAGGTAAGCAACATGAGTGGAAATCATGAACTTGGCTAATGCCGGCCTGCCGAGCAGAGCATGGTATGGGCTCTCCAAGTCTACCACCTCGAATTCTAGACTCTCAAGTCTGTGATTGTCCTTGGTACCAAATAGCACATCTACCCATATCTTACCCATTGGGGAACAAGACCCCCGGGTACTATACCATGGAAGGTACAACTGCTCTGCTGCAACTGATTCGGCGAATAACCCAATTTGACCATTGTGTCCCGATACATGATGTTTATAGCGCTGCCATTGTCAACCAAGACTCGAGTGAATTTCACATTAATCTTTGGTCCAACCAAAGTCGGATCCACCACCAGTGCGTAGTTTCCTGGGCTTGGCATAACCCTGGGATTATCAGCCCTGCTCCAAGTGATCTCCTGCTCGGACCAGTTCAGGTATTTTGGTACTGCTGGTGTGACTGCATTCACCTCCTTCGCCCTTCGCAGCTGACTTTTCTTGTCAGTTGGCTCGGTCACAAAAACCACATAACTTTGATGAGCTCCTTGTAATCATTTCCGGGGTATCCACCTTGCCGACTCGGACCAGCATTGTTGTTGTTGCCTCCCATATTTACCAGGTTAACCGGCTTTGTGGCTGCCGGCCTTGGAGCTCCTTCGTTCACCGGGGTTGCATTGGCTCCGGATAAAGGCGTATTTGGCCTGAAATTCGGTCTAGGAGCACCTCTCTGAGGTGGCCCTCTCTGACCTTCTGCCTGGATGCGATGATGCCAGCTACAATTCCGAGTTGAATGATTGGCCGGCTTGCGTGGGTCTGTTGTGTGATAACGGCAAGGCCCATCTATCATTGCCTCAAAAGTTAGAGGTGGACTCGGTCCATCCCACACTTTCTTTGCCCAGGCACCTTGATTCGGCCTCCAAGCTGGACCCTCATTTTTTGGTCTCTGGCTATCAGGATGATCCATATTTACTGCTGCAACCTGGTCTGAGCCGTATCTGTAATCCGGATCCTCCTTTTATAACCGAACTCATGTCGGTCACTGGGCCTCAATGGTCCAGTTCGGTTATTAACCGGTTGCCTCCTGCTTGTTCCCACCACATCCAACGCTGGCTGCGTCGGATCGCCAAGAGCATATGTATCTGCTATCCGGATCATTTCCGCTAGGGTCTTTGGCATATCCCTCTGGAGCTTCTGCCAAAGCGGGGTGCCATGTCGGCAACCCTGCGCGAACCAAGAAATGGCCTGCTCCTCCACGACACCTTCACAAGAATTGCGAATGTTGCTCCACCGAGTCAAAAATTCTCGGTCTGTCTCCCGCTCTTCCTGCCTGCACGCAGACAAGAGCTGAGGTCGGTTTGGCCTCTTGTAAGTGCTGGAGAAGTTGCTGTAAAATGCCTGCTCCAAATCCATCCAAGAGTTGATACTACCCTCTGGTAAGTTATTCAGCCAAATCCGGGCTGGCCCTTCCAACATATGCGGGAGATACCGGACCGCCCATCGGCGATTGCCCCCGCAATGTGCACCGAGGATACATAGTCTATCAGCCAATCCTGCGGCTTAGTGCTGCCGTTATACGGCTTTGTGATTCGGCCAAGCTGAAACAACGGCACATTCGGCTCGTTCATGATCTAGGCCCAAAGCACGGAGGACCTGGTGGGCCTTGCTCTTCCAGCCTCTCGGACTGTAAATCCTATCCAACCTGAGACGCTGATCATCCGGAGCCAACGTCCGAGGTCCCAGTCTGGATGCAAGTGCATTGTCATACGTTTGGTATCCGGCTCGCGCCATAGCCGAATTACCATCATCATAGCGGTAGCCCGCCTGGCCACCACCTTGCTGCTGCGCTTGCACCATTACTTGCTGCTCCTGCCGGGGTTGATTCTGCCCGGGAGGGCGAGGTGGTTGACCTCGGCCAGCCGAATTACCCCTTCCGGCCCCGGATTGCCTTGACCGCCATTGTTTCTGCTCTGGCCACCTCTTCCTTGAGCAGCTAGCTGCTTGCCGGCATACTCAGCATCATAGGCCTGCAGCTGTTTGCTCTTGCCCGAATTCACACTTTGGGCCCGGTCAGCTCCGACATGCGGGGATGACGCTTGCCCCTTGGACCTCTGGCTAACCGCCTTAGCCGACACCACTACCCGAGAACCACCAGCATCCGGATTAGCCTTCCGGTAAGCCTCATTCTGCCGGTTACACACATCAACCAGCTCATTGACCCTTTCTGCCTGCTTGCGCCAAGCATCCCCGGTTAGTGTGGTCAACTCGGCTCGCGCTGCCGCTGCAGCCCTAAGATTTTTGGCCGGGGAGCTATACACCGGCTTGCCTGTACCCGATCTATGACTAGTAGCCTTACTTGAGCTCGATCTTGCGGCTCTAGCTAACTCGTCATTGAGGTCCTTACCCCTGTTACGCAAATCTGCTTTCTTGCGCGGGTGAGGCGCTACCGGAGTGAAACCATCGGTAATACCATTGGCAGCATTATATTCTCTCATATCTCTATCAAATGCTTGCCTAGACTCTACCACCAACCGGGCTTCTCTTTGCAACCTCAGGCGCTCTGCCTCTAACTGAGCTATAGTAAGCTCTACATTTGCCCCAGGTGCCACTGGCCGAGCTAACTTTTCCAGGACATCCTCCAAGGGAGCCTCCCTACTTGACATGCCAAGTGGACCAACCGGATCTGGTTTCTCCTTTGGGAACTTTGCCGTCCGAGTCGGCTTGTCAACCGGATCGGTTGGCGTAACAGCTCCTCGGGTATGCTATTGCCGGCATCTCCTTTGCCAGCTCCAGCACTTGCTCCGGTCATCATCACTTCCACGCTACTCCCGGGGCGAGCGCTACGCTGTCCGAGAGCTGCGCGGAAAGAAGGAGGGTCCTCGGCCACGAGCACCTGCGCCGGGTACTCGCGAACAGCCTCGACAGCAACATAGGTGACGAAGCTACCGAGCATCATCAGGAAGCCATGCTCGGGGAAAGGCTTGCCGGCGAAACACCCTGCATTGTCGCTGACGAAGGTGAACTCGCCGATCTTGGCGATAGACCAGAAAGAACACGCTCGCCTGAGCCCGTCCGGATGTAAACTCCCTCCAACGCCTCAATCTGCCCCACGGTGGGCGCCAACTGTCGTGGTGGGATCACGGCAGATGCCATAGGTATGGCTAAGATGGGGCCGAAAGTGCGTTGGGGGAACCGGGGAGGGTTTATGCACTCAAGAAGTGCACAAGCAAGAACACACAAGAAACCGCAAGAACATGAACAAGAAACAAGAAAGCAAGAACACAAAGCACACCACGATGTACCCTGCTTCGGGGCCCTCTTGTGGAGGTAACACCCCTACTGCAGCACTAGCCTACTCTCTTTATATCTCAATAGTGACAAGTACAGTGCGCTCCTTGAGCTGTATGAAGCAACAATGGTGAGAGCTCACGATGAAGAAGAAGCTACCGAGGGGGGAAAATGAGCTCTAGGGTTCGTCCCTTCGCACTGGAGGATGTGCTGGTCTACTTATACACTAACCGGATTACCTTTTTGCCCCTGGCCGGAGATGATAATGGCATGGACAAGAGGAACAGGACAAGCCCTGGCTACTGTCACTCAGTCCAGCTCATCGTCAGTTCAACGGCGGGTCTATCTTTTCCTCTTTGAGCTTAAGCCAGCGTAGCCGATCAGAGCCTAGGCCACCGCCCTTTCCCGAATTAGCCAAGTCAGCGCCTAGGGCCTTGTGACCCGGAAAACCCGTGGCTCGACCTGGCTGTCTTCCGAGCCTCGGGCAGGAGGCCTGCAGGACTCGTGAACTTACTGACATTACTCGGTCTTTGTGCATTATCCGATATCGCAGGTAAGCCGGATTCTTCCAGGCAACCCGGCTAGCTGAGCCGGATCTCTTCCTCTGATCCGGCTAGACTTTGCCTGATCCCTCTGGCGTCTCCCTGCACCTAAACAAGAGTGAGTACTAACCGACTCTCTCCACCGATCCGGTCGAAGAGATCCGGCTCGAGTGACCTGGCTTGAGTTTCCTTTCCACTTCTATGCCCTACCCGGGGGCAGCCCCCGACATAGGCCCAGTACGCTCGACGGATCGGGACTGGTTAACTACACATTTGGGCAAAACCTTACTAGCTTTCAATCAAACTCAAGTCCCCATACTCGAATCTGGAACAAACTGGTCAGATTCGACTAGGTCGCTTGAGGTCTTAATGAGCCGATCTGTAGTATAACTTTGAACTTTACCCAACACGTCCGTCGGGATTTTTCATCATGTCTGCTGACATGGAAAGTATAAGGATTGACGTTGCTGGAACGGTTCTTAGCCCAGCTCGAAAGTTCGGCGGGTCTTACCTTTGCACTATGCGTGCAGCATCCGAGGTATTTGCGGCGGACGTAACTCGGGAATGTTTGGAGTATGATTTTGTATATAAACGGAGTCGATACTTTGTCGACTGATACTTTGTCATTATTCTATCGGGTGCGCGACAGCGCTCCCGATGGGAGTAGCCCCAAGATTGTGCTTTATTGCTTGCAATGGAGGATAATCTCATAATCATTTTACCCTGCATATGTTAATCGAAGAAAAAATTGACGTATTTCTATCGGGTGCACGACAGTACTCCGATGGGATTAGCCCCCGAGATTATGCTGTATTGTTTGCAATGGAGGATAATCTCAAAATCATCTTATCTCTGAACATCTTCAGTCGAAGAAACTTTGGATATGCTCCCGATGGGAGTGATATTCTTCAGTCGAAGAAACAGTCAAGTGACCCCTCTCCTGAAAACAATCGAGTGATTGATATGCCTTGGTCGAACCCGAAACTCGCTCTGAACAAATCTGCTGTAATGACGTCAGAGATGACGTTTTATGGCGACTGCGCCATCTGACACACGGTGGCGTGCAGTATGCTGGGATGGATGGGACGTGACACGTATGTGGGCCCAACGTGTAGCCGTTTGGACTGGATTTGACCGTTCAGTCATGATTTCTCCGGAGTTATGATGGCAGTTCCTAATTTCCCGTGCGTAGTGGGCGGAGTGGCCGGCGACGGTTGCTCTCCACGGTTGCCACGTGTACGGCTGGATCTGCTTCCTAGCCCACGATCTCGCATCCACGGTGAGGATTCTTTTGCGGTGAGGTTAAAAGGGGACGGCAGGGTAAATAGTGTTTTTTACTTGGCATTTGCTCTCCGCCGCCGCTGCTTCTTCTTCTTCCTCCTTACGCATCGCCATAGCCTCATAGCAAAGCCTTTGCGCCCTCCCACTGTGATGACGAAGCCGAGCACCCGGAAGGGCAGGAGTGCTGCGAACGCATCGACGGACAGCTCCGCTGGAGCCGCTGCCAGCGGTTTGAAGAGGGACAAGGGCGCCTGGACCAAGTCCTCCTGCAGCATGAGGATGCTCACCGGCCTGCGGAACGATGGGCTGATCCCTGAGGATACCTCGCAAGTTCGCATCCCCGGCGCCGAGGTAATCCCACGCCCAGGCCCCAATGAGCGGGTCTGCTTTGTGGATTTTGTGAACAGGGGATTCTCCTTCCTGTTCACAACTTTCTGCGTGCACTGATGCACGTCTATGGGGTGCAATTGCACGATTTTACGCCCAATGGGCTTTTGCACATTGCGTGCTTTTTTGTTCTGTGCGAGTGCTTTCTGGGCGTTGCGCCCCACTTTGGTTTGTTCCGCCGGATCTTCAACGTCAAGCGACAGCACAGCGCCAAGGGTCCTGGTGGTTTTGGACTACAGACTCGACCTGACGTCGAGTACTTCAAGATCAACTTCCTAGAGTCTGTGCAAGGATGGCGCCAGAAGTGGTTCTACATCAAGGATGTGACCATAGGCACCCAAGCTTTCGGGTTGCCTCCTTTGATGCGGATGCTCCGGTGAAGAAGAGGCCCTCCTGGATCTCCCAGCCGACCGGAGTCGAAGCCAAAGAGGCTGACGTTCTGATGGAGAAGATGCTTAAGCTCTAGACCACTGCTGATCGAGAGGTTACGGGTATCCACTTTCTGGCCATCATGGCCAAGAGGCGAGTGCAGCCTCTCCGAGCTCGAGTCCATGCTTTGTGGGCGTACAGTGGGGCTTCTGATCCAACCCGATCACGCGCAGTCGAGCTGTCTGATGCGGAAGCGGAGAAGTTGGTAAGAGGCCTTACCAAGCTCACCGATGAAGAACCTTGCGAGATGAACTCGCCTGTGGCTCCTTATGAGACCAGCAACCCTCTCCCAGAGGTAATAGCCGATACCATATGTCAATTCATATGTTATTCATGTGTGAAATTGACTCCTTTGCTGTTTATGTGTGCAGGGTCACAGAATGTATGAGTCGATGCCTCCTCTGCCTGAAGACGGCCCAGTGCCGCACAACGAGCCACTCGATGCTGGCTCAGATGATGAAATGGCTTCACTCGCACTACACACACGCCAGAAGCCGATGAAGGCAATGCTGAGGTGCAGGGCAAGCAGAAGCGGGCACGCGAGGAGGAAGACTGCTGATTCAGAGGAAAAGGAGGAGAATGAGACGGAGTCGACAAGGGCGCCACTCAACATCCCTCCAATTCGCTCACTTCCTCCCCGAGTCCGAAGAAATCATGCCCCAGCATGGGTGTGCTGGCACCCGATCGTTTATGCAACCTCACCAAAGAGTAAGTATTATGTGTATATGCGTTGTCACCTTATGAACAATGCCACCTTGTATATTTATAATGTTTTAATGCAGTGTTTCCTCGGATGAGGATATGCCTCTGCCACCAACGGCGGAAAAGAGTAGCGCAGCATCCACTGCACGGATGCTGCCACCGGAGCAGCCGCCTACCCTGCGACTCCTGCTGCTACAGCCACAGCTACGCCACCCGAGCCGGAGGTTGCAGCAACCGAGAGTGGAGCTGCGGCTGCAGATATCCCTGCGTCGACTTCCTCCTTCTTGGAGCACGTAAGTTTATGCTTGCCGTAGCTTTAATCCTCATCGAGTGCCAGAATTTTTGCCTAGACTCAGATATTGAGTTATGATTTGTCCATGTTGTGCAATTAGGCATTTGTGCAAGAGTTGCTGAAGGCTGGTGCCAAGTATGTGCATAAGGAGACGGAAGCCGCCACCTTGCAGCAGTAACTGGAAGCTGCGAAGAGTGCATAACTCTTTATGCGTTTACTACTTGTTGAGGTTGACTCCTCTTGTAGTCTGCTGACCATGTGTGTTTGTTTTTGCAGAAGCCGCCGTTGATGCGGCAGAAAATTTGAACAAGGCCACCCGTCGAGTGGCTGATCTAGAGAAGAGGCTGAAAGCAGCCGAGGATAGAGAAGAGTCGGCAATTAGTCGACTGTCTGCCGCCAGCACCAGCTTAACTGGTACAAATTTTTGCTGTGTCCCTTAGATGTTTGAGGTTTTTGATATATGGTGCTGATTATTTTGTCCACATGCTAGGCGTTATGGATGGCCCCATGATACGTCTCCAACGTATCCATAATTTCTGCTGTTCCATGCTCATATTATACCATTTGCTACATGTTTTATATACACTTCATATCACTTTTATGCATTTTCTGGGACTAACCTGTTAACAAGATGCCACAGTGCCAGTTCCCTGTTTTCGGCTGTTTTTGGTTTCAGAAAGTTACTTCTGGAAATATTCTCGGAATTGCACGAAACAGAAGGCCAAGTCCCTATTTTTCCAACACGTACACGGAGTCCGAAGGAGAGACGAAGGGGAGCCACGAGGTGGCCAAACCACCTGGCGGCGCGGCCCACTGCCGCGCCAGCCTGTGGTTTGGGCCCCTCGGGGGTCCGCCGATATCGCCCTTCGCCTATTTATTCCCCGAGACGTGAAAACCCTAAAACACCGATCCTTTCATCCAGAACATATTCGCTGGCCCGCCGTCGTCAACCCTAACTCGGGGGGTTCTGAAGCTCTTCCCAGCACCCTGCCGGGAGAGGGGAATCATCACCGGAGGGCTCTACATCGCCATGCCCGCCTCCGGAGTGATGCGTGAGTAGTTCATCCTTGGACTATGGGTCCATAGCAGTAGCTAGATGGTTGTCTTCTCCACTTGTGCCATCATGTTTAGATCATGTGAGCTGCCTATCATGATCAAAATCATCTTATTGTAATGCTACATGTTGTGTTTGCTGGGATCTGACTTATATTGATACCTATGTGGAGCTGAATATTATATTATCATGTCTATGTCATTTGTGATCTTGCATGCTCTCCGTTACTTGTTGAAGCCTTGGCCAAGTGAATACTTGTGACTCCAAGAGAGGGTATTTATGCATGATAGTTGGGTTCAACCTCTATTTAACCTGGGATAGTGACAGCAAGTTCTAAGATTGTAAATGTGTTGTTGCCACTAGGGGTAAAACAACAATGCTTTATTCAAGGATGAATGTATTGTTTACATTACGCACATTACTTAATAATTGTCTGTTGCTTAGAACTTAATACTGGAAGGGGTACGGATGTTAACCGGAAGGTGGACTATTTAGGCATAGATGCATGCTGGATAGCGGTCTATGTACTTTGTCGTAATGCCCAAATGAATCTCATAGTAGACACCACAACTCGCACATGCATGTTATATGCACTTATCAATTGTCAATTGCCCAGTTGTAATTTGTTTACCCAGCATGTTAGTTATCTTATTGGAGAGACACCACTAGTGAACTGTGGACCCTGGTCCATTCTTTTACATCTGAAATACAATCTACTGCAATCATTGTTCTCTACTGTTTTATGCAAACAAACATCATCTTCCATACGATACGTTTAACCCTTTGTTTTCAGCAAGCCGGTGAGATTGACAACCTCACTGTTAAGTTGGGGCAAAGTAATTTGATTGTGTTGTGCAGGTTCCACATTGGCACTGGAATCCCTGGTGTTGCGCCGCACTACACTCCTTCACCAACACCTTCGAAGCAATCTCGTTTTCCTACTAGTTCGATAAACCTTGGTTTCATACTGAGGGAAAACTTGCTGCTGCACTCATCATACCTTCCTTTGGGGTTCCCAACTGACGTGTGACATTACACGCATCAAGCATAGTTTCTGGCGCTGTTGCCGGGGAGATATTCCCTCGTCAACTTAGCGCTAGCAACACGTTTTCTGGCGCCATTGCCGGGGAAAACCGAATTGCTTCTGCAAGGGGAGTCTCTCACACCCAATCTCTTTACTTTGTTATTTGTCTTGCTTAGTTTATTTTTATTTAGTCTTGTTTGCTTTCTTTATCAAAAACACAAAAAAATTAGTTACTTGTTTAATTCGGTTTGATTTTGTTTTTCAAAATGAATGCTCCTGAAGTTGAAGTTCGTTCTTTTAGGCAACTAGGAGGTGAAAATTTGAAAGATGCTTGGTATAGAATTAGTGATGCTCATCATAGATGTACTAAGAAACACTCTACCACTATCCTCCTTAGGAACTTTTATGTTGGTATCTCTAGTTGGTATAGGTATGTTCTAGACACTCTTACAGGTGGAAATTTCTTGGGTACTCCTGCTTTAGAAGCCTGTAATATTATTGAAAGTTTGGTAGGAACACCACCCACTAAAGATATTAAAATTGAGATCACCTTGGAGGATGTTATAAATAAGTTAGACTCTATGGAGATTTTTTTTCCAAATTTTCTTGATTGTATTGGTAAGACTAATGAATCAATAGCCACCATCAATGAAAGAATCACTGTTCTTGAGGATAATAATATCCATGACACCCAAAATCATAGAATTGATGAGTTAGAGGAAGCTATTGAAACCTTAAGTTCAACCTTTACTTCTCTTAAGTCTAAAAAGGAGAAAGTTTATGTGGGTAGAGAGCAAAAGTTTATGTATGTTCCTAAAGTGCCAAAACCAAAGACTCATTATGAGCTTAAAATTGATAAAACTTTTAGTACGGTTAAAGGTAATTCGAACAATGAAACACCTCCAGGAACATCTAAGATACCCATTGTTACAAGCTGTGTGTTGGAAGAAGCTTTTGATGATTTGAATGATTTGCCACTTGACAACACTTGATTTTCACTTTCTGCGCCTAGCTGAAAGGCGTTAAAGAAAAGCGCTTATGGGAGACAACCCATCGTTTTTATTTGCTGTTATTTTTGTTTTCTTTGAGTCAAGGAGTTTTGTTACTTCTGTAGCAACTCCTTTGTATCTTTATTTTATCGCAATGTTGTGCCAAGTAAAGTTCTATATTGAAAGTTGATGCAAGATTTGGATTTCTGCGCAGTGACAGATTTTTAGCTGTCACGGATTTGAGCTTATCTCCCTGTAGAAAATTCAAAAAATTCTGAAAAAATCACGCATATTCCTGAGATATGTACGCAACTTTCATTATTTTAGGCCAGATCCATCTGAGCAACTTAAGTGCCTCGAAAAAATTCGTCATTCCAGACTGTTCTGTTTTTGACAGATTCTGCCTTTTGTTTTGCATTCGCTCTTTTACTGTGTTTGTGTGGATTTCTTTGCTCCACAAAGCATTGGTGGCTGTAGCTAATGTCCAGAAGCTTTGGGATTGATTGTATCATTACAGAATATGAGAATTTTTGATTATGCACTAACCCTCTAATGAGAACTGTCTTGAGTTTGGTGTGAAGGAAGTTTTCAAGGATCAAGCGAGAAGGGTGATATTATGTGATCAAGAAGAGTGAAAAGCCTAAGCTTGGGGATGCCCCCGTGGTTCATCCCAACCATATTCAGAGAGACTCAAGCGTCTAAGCTTGGGGATGCCCAAGGCATCCCCTTCTTCATCAACAAACTTATCAGGTCATCTCTAGTGAAACTATATTTTAATTCTTTCACATCTTATGCGCTTTACTTGGAGCGTCTGTGTGTTTTTATTTTTGTTTTGTTTGAATAAATTCGGATCCTAGCAATCCTTGTGTGGGAGAGAGACACGCTCCGCTTTTTCATGTGAATACTCATGTTCTTCACTTATATTTGTTGAGTATTCTTAACTAGCTACTGCAGTGCTTTTAGCTCCTGTTTTTCATGCATCTCTTCGAGCTGTTAGCACTTGTTTATAAATACTCTCTTGCTGCATTATATTATCATTTGGAGAGTTTATGTTTAAATAAATTGATTGGTGTTTGTTTGGAAGAAAGAAAATGCTACATGTAGTAGTTGGTATTGGAAAAACATATGCATTCTTGTAGATCATTGTCTTGTTTCGATTTGATACTTTGCAATTGTTTTGAGCTCTCAAGTAGATCATGTTTAAGCTCTTGCATCATGTAGTTAAAGCCTAGTAGTGGAGAACTACCGTAGAGCTTGTTGAGACTTGGGATGCATATTTGTTCTCTCTAAGGTCTAGATATTTTCTGGTAAAATGTTTGAGCAACAAGGAAGACAGTGTAGAGTCTTATAATACTTGCAATATGTTTTTATGTGATTCTTGCTGTACCGGTTTATACTTGTGTTTGCTTCAAACAACCTTGCTAGCCTAAACTCTGTACTGAGAGGGAATGCTTCTCGTGCATCCAAAACTTGAGCCAAAACCCATGCCATTTGTGTCCACCATACCTACCTACTATGTGGTATTTCCTGCCATTCCAAGTAAATATTTCATGTGCTACCTTTAAACTATTCAAAACTTTATTACTCCTTATTTGTGTCAATGTTTTATAGCTCATGAGGAAGTATGTGGTGTTTTATCTTTCAATCTTGTCATTTACTTCTGACAGACTTTCAACCAATGGACTAGTGGCATATACATCCGCTTATCCAATAATTTGCAAAAAGAGCTGGCAACGGGGTGCCCAGCCCCAATTAATTACAACTTTCATTAATAATTCTCTTCACATGTTTTGCCCTGATTTATCAGTAAGCAACTTAATTTGCAAATAGACACTCCTCCATGGTATGTGAATGTTGGAAGGCACCCGAGGATTCGGTTAGCCATGGCTTGTGTAAGCAAAAGGTTGGGAGGAGTGTCACTATAAAGAAACTAAAATACATGTGTAAACAAAAGAGAAGAGGGATGATCTACCTTGCTGGTAGAGATAACGTCCTTCATGGGAGCCGCTCTTGAAAGTCTGGTTGACAAGGGGGTTAGAGTGCCCACTACCATTCGTTGACAACAACAAACACCTCTCAAATACTTATTTTGTGCTCTCTATATGCTTTCAAAACTTAAAAAGCTCTAGCACATGATTTAATCCCTGCTTCCCTCTGCGAAGGGCCTATCTTTTACTTTATGTTGAGTCAGTTTACCTACTCCTTTCTATCTTAGAAGCAAACACTTGTGTCAACTTTGTGTGCATTGATTCTTACATGTTTACTTATTGCACTTGTTATATTGCTTTATGTTGACAACTATCCATGAGATATACATGTTACAAGTTGAAAGCAATTGCTGAAACTTAATCATCCTTTGTGTTGCTTCAATGCCTTTTACTTTGAATCTATTGCTTTATGAGTTACTTATGCAAAACTTTTGATATGCTTGTCTGAAAGTTACTATTCATGAAAAGTTTTTGCTTATATGATTCATTGTTTACTCTTTATCTATTTGTTAGCAAACTATAGACCATTGCTTTGAGTCACTTCATTCATGACATGATGCCTTGCAATATATGATCAAGATTGTGTGAAAGCATGTCTTCTCAGAAATTATTTGTTGTTTTCGTTTTACCTACTCGAGACGAGTAGAAACTAAGCTTGGGATGCTTGATACGTCTCTCCACGTATCCATAATTTCTGCTGTTCCATGCTTTATTATACCATTTGCTACTGTTTTATATACACTTCATATCACTTTTATGCTTTTTCTGGGACTAACCTATTAACAAGATGCCAAGTGCCAGTTCCCTGTTTTCTGCTGTTTTTGGTTTCAGAAAGTTACTTCTGGAAATATTCTCGGAATTGCACGAAACAAAAGGCCAAGTCCCTATTTTTCCAACACGTACACGGAGTCCGAAGGAGAGACGAAGGGAGCCACGAGGTGGCCAAACCACCTGGCTGGCTGCGGCCCCACCCGCGCCGCCTGTGGTTTGGGCCCCTCGGGGCGTCCGCCCGACATCGCCCCTTCGCCTATTTATTCCCCGAAGTGAAACCCTAAAACACCGAGCCTTTCATCCAGAACATATTCGCTGCCGCGTCGTCGTCAACCCTAACTCGGGGGGTTCTGAAGCTCTTCCCGGCACCCCTGCCGGAGAGGGGAATCATCACGGAGGGCTCTACATCGCCATGCCCGCCTCCGGTGTGATGCGTGAGTAGTTCATCCTTGGACTATGGGTCCATAGCAGTAGCTAGATGGTTGTCTTCTCCACTTGTGCCATCATGTTTAGATCTTGTTGAGCTGCCTATCATGATCAAGATCATCTTATTGTAATGCTACATGTTGTGTTTGCTGGGATCTGACTTATATTGATACCTATGTGGAGCTGAATATTATATTATCATGTCTATGTCATTTGTGATCTGCATGCTCTCCGTTACTTGTTGAAGCCTTG